>JAZDUH010000341.1:4397500-4745000 GCA_036419115.1 Scarus forsteni
TGTGCTGCGGCAGCCAATCAGCGATGACATTCCCCCCGACGTCACTGATTTGATGACATGTGACGCTCCGGTCACCTGCTCCTGCTCAAACCCCGCTGAAAGATGGAGGAGAGGATGGGCTGTGCTGTTTGCCATCATCTGGAGCTATATGACTTGACGTGTGTACTCTACAGAGACCAGAACAAAAAGGAGCAGGCTTGGGTGAAAGTCTCTGAGGAGACAGGTTTTGAAGGTAAGTTCTGTAAATATTCGTTTCCAGCTGGATTTGCCTGCACGGGCCATCACTGAGTCCGACTGGCTCCGGCTCTCTGCTCCACCTGCGCAGTGACACGCGTCGCCCCTCACCTTGTCAAAATGGTATAGCGTCCAGCCTTGGGCGTTACGCGGCACGTCACAGGCACAACGCGCGCTTAAATACGCTGATTTGCCTGCGGTGTGGTCGTAGCATTAGTGTCTGAATCTGTATAAGCCACTTTCACTGGAAAGTTTGCTTTTAAGAGTTTTTGCACTTGTATGTGAATTCAATTTGTAATTTAACCACTGACTATTGCAAACAAATCTGCAGCTTTATCCATATTTTATGTTAGACCATTTCTGCATAGGCAGAAACATTAAAGTTTATGAATCAGAGTAAACAGTGAAATATGAAGCCAAATGTTTCAAGTCTAAAAAAACACTCAATAATCCACAAAATGTCACACAGAGAATGAAAACAAAAGCCACTAGTTCACATTTGATCAGCTATGAATTTGGCTCTTCGCTCATTAAAACCCTGTGTTTGGTTGGTCCTCTTAAATTAAACTTCTCACATGCCCTGAACGAGCCTTTTGACCTTAAACTGCTAAAAAAGACTAATGATGGCTGCGGTTAATGACAATTCCTGCTGAGTAATGATCTGCAGATAATGATGGTGCTGCTGATGAGACATCTAATGGCTTATAAATTTGCTCTGCTAAAGCTACTTAAGCTTGGTGATTGTGATAAGGCCTTAATGATTAAGTGAGTGAGTACATGGGCATACAATTGGGAAAGGCTTTCTATGTTCATGTCTACGTACCCATCGTACTTTCTGAGCTGGTCTAATAACTAAAGGATGCAATGTGCGTAGAGTAGAGCCTGATTAACGTCTTAGATTTAAGGCCCATGTCATTGAAGCTGCAGCTCTGTAATAGCCCCACCAACTCAACTCTTTTGTTGTGTTACCTTGTTCTGGGTGCAGAAATAGTCCAATTTTAGGTAACAGGGATAAAAGACTGTTTGGAAAAGTAGGGCATTGTTTAACTGGAAAACAGAAGGTAATGCTAGGGCAGGCCATATGCCTCTTCAAATGATATTAAGTCCTCAGCTAACCAGAAATAAAAATAAAAAGTCTCATGCTCTCGCACACGTAGAGGGTTAAGCTTGTAGCCTACTGAGGCGTTTGGTCAGCACAGGAAATATAAATAAAGCAACGCAAAATGGTGCACCCACAGACAGTGCTGTTCGCTACATTACAAAAGAAATGCAGCCCTTCAACACGGTTGAAAAGCCAGCATTTCGGGACATGTTACAAACATTTGACAGTACAATTGACTGGGAGAAAGAACATGCCACAAACAGTTCCTGAACTGTATAAACTCTATTTTATTTATTGCTTTTATTGTTGTGTGTGTTATTATTGGAATTTTGTATTTTTCTTTACAGAGACAGGGTCTATTTTTTTATTGTTTTTCATTAGTATAACGATTTTTATTTACATCCAATTTTTCCCAAGAGTCAATGCCATTTTCATTGAGTTTTTTTCCCTCTTTTGTTTGTTATGTTTTCGGGACAGACATAACCTCCTTGTCCATCTGTGAACAAAATAACTCAAAAAGTTATGGATGGATTTTGATGAAATTTGCAGGAAACATTCAGCATGGGAAAAGGAAGAAATGATTCGATTTTGGTGTTGATCCAAATCAGCTTCTGGCCACCATGGCGAAAAATGTGACTTCTGTGAAGAACTACCGAACTAAAATAGATATCATTATGAATCCAGTTGTTAATGGTATGTTTTCATGGTCGAGGAATCTAAATATTTACAAGAAATAAAGGTAGGACTAATATTTATGGTCATAATCACAATATAGCTAAGGACTGTGGCGCTGGCGGAGGTCTGCGCTCTCCAAGTGCTTTTCTAGTTTATATTGTTTGTTTCATTTATTTTATTTAATAGCTCTTGACCTTCCAATTAAAGTTAAATACTCTTAAGAAATTAAAGTTTATTGCTTTGATATGGTGTACTCACTTTATTATGACATATATTGAAATTACATTCATGGAAAAAATAATGTTTCAAAATAACATTGACAATAATATCCTTTATCTGCAATAATTTTAGGTCAATTATCGTCCAGCAAAATTTGTTATCGTGACAGGTCTACCTTTTACAGAGCCAAGTCTCAAATTCAGCCTGTCATTTCTCATTCCCTTTGGGCCCTGTTTTTGACTTCATTTACTGTTCACGCACAAAAAAAAAAAAAAAATCATGAAAAAGCCCAAAACAAGATCTTAAAAGAAGAGTTCTTGCTTCCATTAATAAAACCAATGCAAACTAACTCGGCCAATCCGAGCATCTTAATGAGCTCGGCCGTTAAACACAACAACTTTGTGATTTTTTTGTGATTTTTTTTTGATAGTAGCCTACAGCTCAAAAGAGACAGGAAATGTGGCAAAGAGAAAGTGGAGCAGGAATGAGTCAAAGCACAAACCCAGGTAGTGGAAGCAGCTGCCAGTGTATCGAGTGCATTAGCCTTTTCATATAGAGCCCCACCAATAGATCTGAAACACTACAATTATTTAATAAGTTGTTGCAAATGAGGTTGTGACAAAACTTACCGTTTTCATGCCTACAATGGACTGCTCAACTTTGGAGACATAGGTGACGTGGTCCTCGTTGGAGCGTAACTCCCTCAGCTGTATTCTCTCGTAGATTCCCACCACCATGTCTCTTGGAATATCTGCTCCGTCGTCCACACCTAGAAATGTGAACAGACAATTACACACATCATACCTCCAGGTTGCATTTATTTTACAAGTCATCCCCCTCCGTGAGAGTGAAAATAGAGCGGCCTAAGTGCTGTCAACCTGTCTGCTCCCGTAAATACCGAAGACACAGCTGCAGGAAGGGCACACAGACTAAATAATACACAAACTGTACTTACATCGCTCCAACAAACATTAACCTTGTCATTATGCGTGGAAAAGAGTAAAGAAATCTCATATTCAGCAAAAAAGAGGTCTCTCATTCTCCCCTCCCTCTTTGACTTTGACTGTCCTTCATAGTCTCCGTTAAATGACGACAAGAAGCGACGTAAAGGAGAGGTTAATTGGCAAGCAAAAGGTTAACACTCTCAGACGATATTCTGTCTGGAGAGGAGCGCGGTTCAAGGCCGTGGCATTTGGACGCCGTGTCGTTATGCGGAGGTTGCCCTCGAGATGCTCCCAATTCTATGCAAACAGCTGCGGCGAGCTGTGCGCTACATTGAGTTTTCAATGGGGCAGGATGTGTTTGCAGAGAATGAAGCCGCCACGAGAGACGGAGAGAGATGACAGTGAGGTGCACCCGGACACAGTTTAGACATCAGTGCACAATATTAAGACAGAGGCAGCAGAGGAGGTAACCAGGGGAAACGTGTGACAGTGTCAGATTATTACGGTACATCTTTTTGTCAGGGGTTTGTTTGAGTCACACTTTCTTTTTACATATCTCTTTCAGAATGTTAGCTGTTTTGGTTTTAATCTTACTTAAAGGTACCATCAGGAGAATCCATTACCGGGGACATACAGACTCTACTACCCATGAGCACGCGCGGCGACTGTCGTAATGCTGCGTTCCAGTAACCTTGGAACTGAGAGTGACATCATCTCTGACTTATCGGCATTCCAGTTGAAGTCGGAAAAAAACATGCCGATCTACCAGGCTATTGTTAGCTGTTGTTAGCACGCCCTGCGTTGTTGTTCACAAATATCACATGAAAAATGTGATTATCACTATGGCAGCATTTTTGTAAATATAAGTCTAACAATACTATGTATACAGCTGATCTAGAGCGACACACCCCAGTCAGAAGTGCAAATAAATTGATTATTACAGGAGCTAAATAACTGTTGACACTGGGGGCATCCATCTTCGATTGTCAGCTCGGGGGTGGCGAGGTTTCGCCGAGTTCCCAGTAGGAAATTCAGACTTCGGGGGACGTTCCAGTTGCAGTTTCCTACTCAGAACCTGGAAATTCCTAGTTCTGACTACAACTGGAACGCACCATAAGACGTGACCCAAGCCAAAGCGTGTGTTTGTTGTGATGCTAATGAATGCAGCTCAGACCTTCCTCAGAACTCTGCATTGCTTTACAACTTTTTTCAACAACTTACAGGATGCAAAGCGATGAGGTAATGTATCTCTTTCTAGTTACGTAGCGGTAGTTTTTGATGTGTGACAACAAGTAATTTTTTGGAAAACTTAGTAGTCCAGCCCTGTCCGACTCGACCACGAAGCTAAGGAATAGCATTTATAGATAACCTATTTTGATGCTATAAAACTCATCTTAAAGTGTGTATTTCAATCAGGCATATATCTAAAAGTGAGACTTTTTTTAAATTACTCAGAAACTCCTCACAGTCCCTTTAAACAAAATCAAAAGATGGCTTGGCTCATCATCTGAAGATCAAGTTTCAACAATCATGGTCCCCTTTGTGTAATGATGTTGATTATCTACAGACGTGGGCCTTGGATAGGCTCAAATTGACGAGTGGTTTACCATGCTTTGTCAAACTTTAATGTATTAATCTGAATGTTTCAGATTTGGTCAGATGTTCACAGTCCTCAGAGGATAAAGCCAGAAAAAAGGAGGATTTTAGAATTGTATTAATTGGCAACTGGGAAAATCTGATAGGTTGTAATTGGTTGGGTCTACAATGTTGAGCAATACTTCCTGTCAATCCATTCAAGATTCTCATTGGTATTTCACTTTAAGTCAGAAATCATGGTTCTTGAAGGATGAATCACAATAAAAGCTGGACCCCAGTTATAACTAGCATTAAAGCAGGTCAAAGTTTCTCATCAGTTATCGAAAAGCTCTGACAAAAACACACTGGTGGGGAAATGTTTGCATTAAGTGGCACAATAAGGAAGGGAAGTTAAAAAGGAGGCCGGCTCCATGCCTGGCTTTTCCATCTGGATTGCAAAACGAGGATGGAGGCACCCAAAATTTCTGTCAACCACATCCTTTTGACAGCATTTTCTATTAAATGATAAGATCGTGGAAATTCTTATTCCAATTTCAAAAGGTGACGGAACATAAATACATTTCAAGTTCATTTCACTCCTCATTTTAGATGCCATTTTGTACTCCGAATAAACTCAAAAGTCAAATTAGAGTGTTCGCAAGTTGCTTCCCCAGGGAGTTTCTGGCATAATAGTGAAGCAGTCAATGATTTGCACAGAGTTCCCTCTCTACTAAGTCCTTAGCGTGGGCTTTTGTAATCAATAGGCTACATAACAACTCAACTACACACCCGCGGTGATGAAAACCAGAGCATCCTGGGTCAGCAAACAGGGGAATCACAGGAACAACAAGTAACTGAGACGGTACATTTTTCCACCTTTTAATGAGCTGACATAATAGATTAATTTATGACTGAGGTGGCTGTGTGTTAAGACGGCCCACTGCGAGGCAGCTTTCACACTGACAGTCCATTCTAATTGAGATAATTAATGTTCCATAACTCTTCATTACTATTGGTTTCTGGTGCGTAATTGCATTTCACCTCAGCCAATTAGTCGAGTAAGCCATTCTTCTGTTGTTGTCCATGAGGGGAGAGAAACGGAGAGCATATAAAACGAGGAAAGACAGATAAATAAGCAGACAAAATAACAGTCTGACTGAGACCAAAGAGATGAGAGAGAGAACTTAGTAAACCGAGCAAAAGACAAATAGAGAGGCAGAGAGAGGGGAGAGCGGCACATTTTAATTTGCATAAGATGCTGAAATTGATTTTCCAGCTTAATTTAATTGTGAAGAACAGTCTGCATGAATCTATTAAAGTTGTTCTGCATCGACCTCAGCGTTCACAGATTGATTGTGCAGAAGGAGAGAGGGGAAAAAAAACTGCTACGTTCCTGTCTCGTCCTCAGTGCTGCCAAATGAGCATCTGTCTGCACAGAGAGTTACAGGTGCTCTCTGTCTGCGACGCTCTGAGTTGTGAATATGTAGAGTGTGGCAGACAGGGTTGGAAAAGTGACCTTATTTTATCGTCTCAATTTATGCCTGCTGTTTGATTGAATACAAATGTGGTTGGATATGGACTCACTTCTGCTGATTTATCTGATGGGCATGCTGCCTTAAGGCTTGATTTAGCTTTCCGCATGGACACAAACCGTCACAGGATCACGACACGGGACAACCTTAAGTGCCGCTATCTTCTTACTTCAGACCAAATCTCTCCCAAACTTCTTCAAATAAGATTATGAAACAGTTTAACCGAAGTGAGTAAAAAAGATACACTATACTGCCAAAGTATTCACTTACCGGCCTTAACTTGCATCTGAACTTAAGTGACATCCCATTCCTAATCCATAGGGTTCAATATGACGTCCGTCCACCCTTTGCAGCTATAACAGCTTCAACTCTTCTGGGAAGACTGTCCACAAGGTTTAGGAGTGTTTATGGGAATTTTTGACCATTCTTCCAGAAGAGCATTTGTGAGCTCACACACTGATGTTGGATGAGAAGGCCTGGCTCCCATTCTCCGCTCTAATTCTTCCCAAAGGTGTTCTATCGGGTTGAGGTCAGGACACTGTGCAGGCCAGTCAAGTTGATCCACACCAGACTCTGTCATCCATGTCTTTATGGACCTGCTTTGTGCTCTGGTGCACAGTCATGTTGGAAGAGGAAGGGGCCAGCTCCAAACTGTTCCCACAAAGTTGGAGCATGGAATTGTCCAAAATGTCTTGGTGTGCTGAAGCATTCAGAGTTCCTTTGACTGAAAACACCCCCACACCATAATCCCCCTTCCACCAAACTTTACACTTGGCACAGTACGTCCGAGAAGTATCGTTCTCTTGGCAACTGCCAAACCCAGACTGGTCCATCAGATTGTCAGATGGAGAAGCGTGATTGGTCACTCCAGAGAATGCATCTCCACTGCTCTAGAGTCCAGTGGCAGCGTGCTTTACACCACTACCTCTGATTCTTTGCATTGCACTTGGTGATGTGAGGCTTGGATGCAGCTGCTCGGCCATGGAAACCCATCCATGAAGCTCTCTGCACTGTTCTTGAGCTAATCTGAAGGCCACATGAAGTTTGGAGGTCTGTAGAGATTGACTCTGCAGAAAGTCGACAACCTCTTCTCACCATGCGCCTCAGCATCCGCTGACCCCGCTCCGTCAGTATACGTGGCCTACCACTTGGTAGCTGAGTTGCTGTGGTTCCCAAACACTTCCACGTTCTTATAATCCAGCTGACAGTTGACTGTGGAATATTTAGGAGTGAGGAAATGTCACGACTGGATTTGTTGCTCAGGTGGCATCCTATCACAGTTCCACGCTGGAATTCACTGAGCTCCTGAGAGTGACCCATTCTTTCACTAATGTTTGTTAAAGCAGTCTGCATGCCTAGGTGATGATTTTATACACCTGTGGAAGTGATAGGGACACCTGATTCTGATTATTTGGACGGGTTTGCAAATTCTTTTGGCAGTATAGTAACGAGTTGAAGACATTGAGGACCACTAAGAACTTGCCCATAAAATGGTCCATATGGCTGCTCAATAAAGAGGGAAGAAACGAAGGGGGACATGTTATTCTTGTGAGGACAATCCCAGAGACAGACTGATGAAGAAGTTTGTGTTGTGTATGAAAAGCTCCTCAAAGTTTTCTTTCATACTGTCATCCATTTGACACATTTTTAGATGCCCAGCCAGGAGAAAAACTGCTGTATGGGACTTCTGTGAAGAGGTGTGTCTGATTTGTGGACACCCATGGCCTCATAGATGTGTCAAACATAGAACATTACTTAGACAAAACCCTTTTACAAAACAGAAGAATGCTTGTAGTGGCTTCAAGAACAGATATCTTCTCACATAAGCTAACTCAAACACTACCGGAAAACAGAGCAAAAACATTCGCAGTGGCCTTTCCAACACTGCTAGGTGCATTATTGTCAAAAATTTGGAAAATGGTATAGTTAGCACCCTGAAGAAACTCCTGGATTAGGATTCTGATGCCACCAAAATGTAACGTCTTCTTTCCTTTTCCCACTACTAACATTTAAATTCTGTTTGCAGCTATTAGAAGCCAAATGTGTAAATCTCTCTGGCAATGTTAACAAATCCTAAAAAAACAAAGAAAAAAAACTTGGATCTGCCTTCGGATTTGGAATGCCAAAAATGTATAAGTTCTTCCTAGTGCAATGGCCAACAATACCTGAAAATGTAATTAAATCTGTTCTTAACTTTTCTTGCCAACAGAC
Source organism: Scarus forsteni (assembly GCA_036419115.1). NCBI lineage: Eukaryota > Metazoa > Chordata > Actinopteri > Labriformes > Labridae > Scarus > Scarus forsteni. Next base: position 4,405,993 of record JAZDUH010000341.1, read on the forward strand.
AGACAAACGTTGAAAAAAAAACCCAAAACCTCCTTGGCAGAAGTTATCGGCTCCCTAATTACCTCCGGTAGGACGTTATGTTATTGCCGGCATCTGTTTGTTTTTTTGATTGTTAGTTAGAGTGTGTGTTTGTTTGTTAATCCTTCCTTAACTTCTGTAACTCAAGAAGTTAAGGACGGATTTCGATGACATTTTCAGGAAATGTCCATATTGGGACACGGAACAAATAATTCTATTTTGGGAGTGATCCAGATCACCATTTGGATTTGCCATTAGGAAAGATGCGATTTTCGTGAGTAACCACTGAACTAAAATAGATATCATTATCAATCTAATTACTAATGGTATGTTTTCATGGTCAAGGAATCTAAACATTTAAATGAAATAAAGACAGGACTAATATTTATGATGAAAATCCCAATATGGGTGAGGACTATAGTGCTGGCACAGGTCTGCGCTCTCCGAGTGCTTTCTTGTTGGTCTACTTATCAGTCTTGGGGCCTTCTCTTATGGTAACCATTGCTGGATATGACAGTCTGCTCACTTCACTGATCTACTTTCTGTTTTGCCTCTGCCAGCTCTGTCCTACATTGGTACTACACTCTTGCTTTCAACCCTCTAACCCATTATGATGATATCCCATCACTACAATCAAAGGAGGAGGTTGACTGATTTAAATTTGTGTTTTTGTGTCTTTATCTACTTTAGAGACTTGGAAACAAAGATTTTGGTAAATATTGACATTTTCGGTGGATATTCTAGGAAACTGACAGGTTTGTAAAGTTGCCTTCCAACAACATTTACAAAACCCAAAACCAGTGAAGTTGGCACATTGTGTAAATCGTAAATAAAAACAGAATACAATGATTTGCAAATCCCTTTCAACCTATATTCAATTGAATACACAGCAAAGACAAGATATGTAATGTTCGAACTGGTAAACTGTGTTATTACTTGCAAATATTAGCTCATTTGGAATTTGATGCTTACTGCATCAAAAACCAGCATCACTGTGTAAAGGATATCACCACATGGGCTCAGGAACACTTCAGAAAACCACTGTCAGTACCTACAGTTCGTCTACATCTGTAAGTGCAAGTTAAAACTCTACTATGCAAAGCCAAAGCCATTTATCAACAACACCCAGAAACACCGCTGGCTTCGCTGGGCCCGAGCTCATCTAAGATGGACTGATGCAAAGTGGAAAAGTGTTCTGTGGTCTGACCAGTCCACATTTACAATTGTTTTTGGAAACTGTGGTCGTCGTGTCCTCCGGACCAAAGAGGAAAAGAACCATCCGGACTGTTATAGGCGCAAAGTTCAAAAGCCAGCATCTGTGATGGTATGGGGGTGCATTAGTGCCCAAGGCATGGGTAACTTACACATCTGTGAGGGCACCATTAATGCTGAAAGGTACATACAGGTTTTGGAGCAACATATGTTGCCATCCAAGCAACGTCTTTTTCCTGGACGCCCTGCTTATTTCAGCAAGACAATGCCAAGCCACATTCTGCACGTGTTACAACAGCGTGGCTTTGTAGTAAAAGAGTGCGGGTACTAGACTGGCCTGCCTGTAGTCCAGACCTGTCCCCCATTGAAAATGTGTGGTGCATTATGAAGCGTAAAATACAACAATGGAGACCCCGGACTGTTGAACAACTTGAGCTGTACATCAAGCAAGAATGGGAAAGAATTCCACCCGAAAAGCTTCAAAAATTGGTCTCCTCAGTTCCCAAACGTTTACTGAGTGTTGTTAAAAGGAAAGGCGATGTAACACAGTGGTAAAATGCCCCTGTGCCAACTTTTTTGCAATGCGTTGCTGCCATTAAATTCTAAGTTGATGATTATTTGCAAAAGAAAATAAAGTTTCTCAGTTCAAACATTAAATATCTTGTCTTTGCTGTGTATTCAATTGAATATAAGTTGAAAAGGATGAAATACTGAATTTGAAAGAAATAAATCTGAAACAGGGACCCAAGATTCTGTTTCTTTTTTAATTCAAACATGAATTCTGTTCAAAGATGCTCAATGATGATTGGTTAGGACTCAGAACACACTTGAAGAAGCTGGAGTAAGTAGAGGGAACCATCCAGCAGATTTCTTGCTGTAGGTGACACATACACATGTAAAACCAAACCTACACTAGTCGAGCAGATTATGTCATCATATTAACGTCACCAACTCTTTACAGTGCCCGCAGCTCTGGAAAAAAAACATGGCTCTGTGTCACTTACCTCTTAAATTGCGTATGAAATCCTCCAACATCATCTTGCGGTCGGGCTTGATGTTGGGACTGTACATGTCGGTGTTGAGCAGGATGATGGCGAAGGCCAGGATGAAGATGGTGTCGGGGTTGTGGAACTGCTGCACGATGTCAGGGTTACACATGCAGTAGCGCTGACTGTAAAAGAAGACGAAGCACAGGATTAGGAATGGACAGAAAGATGAGACATTTAGTGTAGCAAAAGAATAAAACTGGGGTCATGACAGAGGACACGAACATGGAGGAAAAACAGAGAAGGCTGGATGTTAAATAGAATACGTCGGGCGGGTTGGCGAGGATAATAAGAACATGAAGAAGGATGAATTTGTAAATTGCATACGACAGTCGTAAGAAAGATAAGAGGGGATAAAAGCTGAGAGTGAAGACACACAATATATTATCCTTTGACACTTCATGTTCACAAAAGACTGCAGACACAAGCTCTAAAGTGAGAGTTACTGACTTTGCCACTTCTTCAGAACTTTAGACCTCATAGTCAGTGATTTGCTGCTGATTTGTTTCTCTTTATGAATTTTAAAGACTCTAAGAAGCACAAATTATGAAGAAAGAGGGTATCTTCTTTTTTAAAACTTTATTTAAAAACTGAAAAGAGTTCTGGCGTGAGCAACATACAGAAGTGCAAGCAGAGAAATGTTCACTTAAACTGGCAGAGAAGTGTTCCTGTCTGTCCCTGGTTCAAAGTTGTATCATGAAGTCAAGGTGAAAACGATGTAAGACCACAGAAGGAAGTGTCAGGGTGACTTCAAATTCTGCTTCGTTCATTTCATCAAATAAACAAGTTTTCTTCATGCATGTAATCAAACTGTCACTGTGCTGTTTGTTCGCCAAACAATTCTTCTTTATTGATGAAACCTTGAATATGTTGATGTACATAAAGTTCATAAAGGTTTGATGTCAAGACAAAAGCTCTTACTATGTCAACACATTAGTTACGTCTGTATCGTCCTCTTAACATTCTGCCTCTCTTTTGACCACATCTGAAAAAAAGTATACAACCAACAGGACGTTTTTAAAAGAATGGTCGAGTGTAATTCTCTTGAGGGAACTTTTTCAGATCTTCAGTAGCAGAAATTAGTTTAATCACTTTGCTTTTCGATTGTATCCATCTTTAAACAGAAAAATTAATTGCATAGCATTTAAAAAAGGGCTTTGTACCAAGGGATTCTTCAAGCTTGGTTTCAAGTAAATGAACAACTTTTTAGAGAAAAACACTTTTCAAAAAAATTTACTATAGGCCTATTTGAAATCCACTTTTGCCAAATCCAGTTTATCTGCACAAACTAAAGATTTTTTAAACTCCAAAACCAGAAGTCTCTTGAAAGGGACAGATTTTAGAAAATAAAGCTTCTATCATTATTCTAATAATTTCAAACTGCTTTAAAACAGGGTTTTATCACTTAAAGAACATCGCCAGAGTCCGCCCGTTTCTCTCCCGGGCTAACACGGAGACGCTAATGCATGTCGTACTGACTATTGTAACGCCCTGCTTTCTGGTCTTCCAAAAAGAAACATCTCAAGTTTACAATTATTACAGAATTCAGCAGCACGTGTGCTGACGAAGACCAGAAGGCGGGCACATATTACACCGGTTTTAAAATCACTGCATTGGCTCCCTGTGTGCTTTAGGATTGATTTTAAGGTCCTTTTAATGGTTTTTAAATGCCTTAGGGGTCTTGGACCTTCTTATCTTTCAGAATTGCTTTTACCATATGAACCCTCGCGGACTCTGAGATCCTCTGGCACTGGCCTCTTGATAATTCCTAAAGCTCGAACATGGACTTACGGTGAGGCATCTTTCCAGCATTATGGCCCCTGTCTGTTGAACAGCCTGCCAGAGGACCTCAGGGCTGCAGAGAATGTTCATATTTTTAAAAGTAGGCTCAAGACCCACCTTTTTAATTTAGCTTGTAACTAATCCCATATTTTTATCTGTTATTTTTATCTATATTTTTGTTATTTATTTATATAATCTCGCCCTCTTTTTACTTATTATTCTTATTCTATTACTATTTATTTCATTTACTAGCGTTTTATTTATTTATTTTATTTATTTTATGATTCTTAGCCTATGTAGTTTTATGTTTTTATTCCATATCTCCAGTGTTTCCTCAGTAGGGGGCTGCCTGCACCGGGATGTCTCTGTCTTTGGTGGGCGTCGTCTTGGACAGGTGGGGAGTCTGCAGCAGTGCTTTGCTGCAGTGGGCCCCTCGCTGGTCCTGTAGCGAGGCACGCCCGAGTGGAGGCGTCCCGGCTTTGGACCGTGGGTGCCGCCCAGTGCAGTCGGCCTCCTGGCGTTTCCTGACCTGGCTCCTCTGTACTCAGCCACACAATTTTAAATCACACATTTTAAATCATGTTATGTGTGTGCGTGTGTGTGTGTGTGTGTGTGCGTGAGCGGGTTATGCGTTGGGGTGGAGTTTGAATAGGTGGGGACTGTTTTTAACATGTATAGCACTTTGTGCTGCATTTTTAATGTTTGAAAAGTGCTTTATAAATAAAATTTGATTTGATTTGATTAAGTTTAACCACAAGAATGAAATACTTTTTCACCAAAAATTTTAAAATGCCAGGTTTGTCAACATAAAGACACAACATTTTTAACAAAAACAGTTACTGTTTTGAAATTCATGATCTTTAAGACTCAAATTGCCAGCTTTTCCTTATAATAACAGTTTTATTTCTAAGTACAATTTGTCACCATAAACTAAAGAAGTATGTTGTTCAATAATTTCCTAGTTCGTAAAGTGATTTTTTAGTAGCTAAAAACTAAATTTAATGCTTTAAAACATTTTCTTCCTTAATCCATGAATTTTTCAACCAAAAATTGTAAGTTTCTCAAGAACATTTTAAACTATTTTAGCTCTCACTACAGTTAAAGGTGCTATGAGGAGAATCCAGTTCTGGCGACATTAGGACTCTGCTACCCATGAGCACGCACGGCGACTGTCGTAATGCTGCGTTCCAGTAACCTTGGAAATGGGAGTGACATCATCTCCGACTTATCGGCGTTCCAGTTGAAGTCGGAAAAAAACATGCAGATCTACCAGGCTATTGTTAGCTGTTGTTAGCACGCCCTGGGTTGTTGTATGAAGAATGTGATTATCACTATGGCAGCATTTTTGTAAATAGAAGTCTAACAATACTATGTATACAGCTGATCTAGAGCAACACACCCCAGTCAGAAGTGCAAATAAACTGATTATTACAGGAGCTAAATAACTGCTCACACTGGGGGCATCCATGTTCAATTGTCAACTCGGGGGTGGCGAGGTTTCACCGAGTTCCCAGTAGGAAATTCCTGCTTCGGGGGACGTTCAAGTTGCAGCTTCCTACTCGGAACTCGGAAATTCCTACTTCTGACTACAACTGGAATGCACCAAAAGAGGAGTGCGAGCCAAAGTGTTTGTTTGTTGTTTTGTTGCTAATGAACGCAGCTCAGACCTTCCTCAGAACTCTGCATTGCTTTACAACTTCTTTTTTCAACAACTTACAGGATGCAAAGCAACGAGGTAATGTATCTCTTTCTAGTTACATAGCGGTAGTTTTTGATGTGTGACAACAACCAATTTTTGGAAAACTTAGTATCGTAGTCTCGTAGCCGGCTATATATGGCTACTTACAGCCAGGTGCTCTAAAACGTGTCTGAATAATATAAATTTGCTCTAGTTTTAATTGTCTTGTTCTCAAAGTTGAGTATCCAGGCCAGTCCAGCTCTGTCTGACCCGACCGGAAGGCTAAGGAATAGCATTTATAGATAACCTATTTTGATGCTATAAAACTCATCTTAAAGTGTGTATTTGGATCAGGCATATATCTAAAAGTGAGACTTTTTGCAGTTACTTAGAAACTCCTCACAGTCCCTTTAAAGATTTTTACTGAAATCTATGAGTCATTCTTAATTTTTATATCCCTTGTACGCCATTAAACGTACAACTTCTGTTAGATTTTTTGCTTTAATGTTCTCTGAAAATGTTTGTGTGCTGTCAAGGCAGTGGTCTTCTTTATGTTTTTCTGTTGTGTCCCTCAACATTCTTATTCCAACCCCCATTTGACTTCCATTCCTCCAGTGTCTAGTCCTAAAGGAGGGGTACCCTACCCTGGTGTTTTGCTACATGAAGACTTTACAGTACAGTCTAACACCCGAGAATTAATGATAACATTTTGAGCTCCGTACTCCATAGTGCTAAGATGTCGATTTTTACCTCCCAGGCCTCTTTCATGGATCCTGAGGTCTGCTTCCTTAGATCTAAAAAAAAGAAATACATGGTCTAAAATGTGAAATCCTTCACTAAAGCTCTTTCTGAAAAAATCTGATGAAGGCTTCACTCAATCTGATGCACTACTCCTCCTTAAAGATAAGAAGTGAGGGATAGAAAAGCCTTTGCCTTGTAAATCTAAGAGATTTGTAGTCGCCCACTTTTCCTGGTTGCATTTGCAAGCGCATATAAGAACAAATCACCCAAAGGGAGAGTAAAATGTTTATCCGCCTCTGTACAGAGCATGGATATTTCCTGGTTTGAGGATGAATAATACAATAGTACAACATTGCCTGTGTGCTTGAATCAGAGACAGCATTATACAGGAGAAAGAGGAAGTGTGTGTGTTTATGTGTGTGTGTCTGGACCCCCTGTGGACCCTCTGTTGGAGTGTGTACTGTAATGGTTACTTTAATCAGTCATCAGTTCCACACTGGGGCTGTAGCAGTGTTATGCAAACCTGCTGAGCTGCATGATTGGAATCCAATGTCTCAGTGGGATAAAGGCGCACACATTGGTATGCATACAGTACTCTCAAACCTTGTCGCAATCTGCTTTTTAAAGTGCTATGCATAACAGCATAAGCTCCACACAAGGAAAATAAAGTTAGCTTGTGCATACGTGATTGTACTTATGTATAAACTGTCACCTCAAGCATGCTTACCAAATTAAAGCGCTGTAAGCAGAACAATAATGCTGCCCAAAGGGGCTTTTCTGCCCCAGATTTTGCCTGTCAGGTGGCATACAAGGTGCAGTAAATCAAGGTTTGGGGTTGTTAGGGCTTTCTGCAACTTAACAGTAGGATGTCTGACACAGCTTAGGACTGAAATAAATGATCCCTTAAATCTAAAGATAATTCTTCTACAAAGTCCTAAAAAGGAGCTGTTTTCATGCAAATACACTGAATTAGAGTGTTAGTATAATTATTAGTGCTGTCAGACGATTAAAAAAATTAATCTAATTAATTACCGGATTCATAATTAATTAATCTAATTAATCGCATTTTAATCTCATATCTGCAGAAAGTTCCCAAATAAAGAATTTGAATTCTAGGATATTATAAAATTGTAGTGGATGATTAATCAAATGAATACACTAAAAAGAGAAGATTGTAAATCCACATTTTTATTGGTGACTAAATAAAACCAAAGTCAGGGCAACTTGTCCAGAAAATTCTAAGCTCAATCAGGCAACTCAAATTACACTTTAAGTGTGTTTCATAAATCAAATTCAAAATAAGAAAAAGGTCGAGGACCTCCAGCAAACCAATTAGGCCTGATGCATTATTAAAGAAATATAGATAAATAAAAAATATATTTTTATCTATACAAATATAGATAAATAAATTCAAAAATAAAATAAGACTAAGTCTTAAATATGCCATTCCTGTTGTCACCTGGGCTTTGTTTGGTTTGACTAGAGACGCATGTGTGAAGTGACATGTGCCACTGCCATGTACGGGTCCTCCAGCTGGACAATATCAAAATGTTTGTGTGCTATGATTAATCTGTGATTAATTTTTATAATGCATTAATTTGCGGTGTAATTAATTAATCTAATTAATGCACCAAAGTGACAGCCCTAATAATTATAGATCTCAGTAATTCTTTGAGCTGAAAGGTTTGTCCTTGAAATTATCCCACCCATGTACAGTTTCACACACGCCTCGCACAGAGCAGAAAATCACCCTAAAGGTGCTTACACACCAGCTGAAATAATGTCCGCTTATACATCTTATTATATGATATATGATATGATCGCGTTGAAACTCGAGCAGAGGTGACGTCACCGAGCGGCCGCTGACGGCAACGGTGACCAAAATGAGGTGTTTATGGACGCGCGACAATACATCAGTGGGCAACGCAATTTTAGTAGCTGGGTCGTTTGCGGTGCGAATGTAGCATTAGTCTCTTCTCCGGCTCCAGCATCGCAGCTCTGCACTGGTTCGCTGGAAAAACGTGGCGGGTCTATTTTCAGTGGAAGCGCCACCACATCAACCAAAGCAGGAAAACAAAAGCTCCGAGTTTTCAGATAATCACCTCTGCCAAGGAGGCTGTTGATGCCAACATATGCTAATATATATTTTTTGGTTATTAACTGGATAAGATATAGAGTATTCGAGTTTGCTCCTGTTATAAACATTAGAGCACAGTGCTAGGATGACAAAGTAACAATCATTTTAATGAGACAGGCAGACACAGCTCATGAGGATTTACACTAAAGTGGCCAGTTCTGAACAGGGCTGAAACAGAAGGGTTTATATACATATCAAAATCCCATATCAATTAGGAGCTTAGGCAAAATATTCAAAATTATATTTTAAGGACATGAGAAATTGTTGTATACTTGTTGAAGGCTGACTCTGCTGCCTTATGTTAAAATATGATGTCTGTGCATGATGGTGTACATGGTGCCTTTAGATACATAACTAAATGATTAATTTTTTCTGGCCTACTTCACTCTGTACGGTTGACTGTTATGCTCTGTGGTGATTGGCCATTTCAGCCATATTAATTACTGATATTTGCAGCATCTCTAAATTTTGTCCAAAGGCTATGCTATGCACTGGGGGTGCTACATTGAGCCAAAGGGCTAAGCCTGCTGATAAAACAATAGTCAGATTTTAAAGTGGTGGGTTGAATTGAGAGGTAGGGATGGGGAAGATAAGCTGTTTCAAGCAGCTACTGGCACTGTAAACAGGGTTAGAAGGGGGCATCCTGATGAATTGCACTTTTTGTCTAATATTTAGATGAACTTAATCACCCAGAGAAGGCATACAAAACACACTAAGGTGCAGATAAAACTCAAACAAGTAAAAACATGGGCAAAGAAAACTCAAAAAGTAAAATAAAAATATGGGCTCTTAGATCACAACTTCTTAGCTGCCTCACAAAGGGAATTAGATCATATTACACTAACTTTAGTTCCTACTTTAGTCCACTTGTCTCCTCTTACCTCCCTTCCTTCACCCTCACACCATCACAGCATCGTGTGGATTTGCTGTTCATCATGAGACTGGGATCCACATTCAAGATTTCCTGCTGCTTAACAGAAGGTTTTTTTCTTGAGCCATGATGGAGGGATTCATGATTGGCTAAATGGATTCATGTTGGATGTATATATTTGTATATATATGTATATGTGTATTTTTATATGTATATATGTATCTATACATATATATGTATCCATAAAATGAAGAGCTTTATGCTCTATTGTAAAGTGTCTTGAGATAACACTTGTTATGAATTGGCGCTATACAAATAAAGATTGATTGATTGATTGATTATAATCACTATTATTGTACTGTACCCCTACTTCTGTGTGTTCTAGCTGTCATTCAGTTTCAGCCTGTTAAATCAGAGCTGCTCACTGAGGCTCCTTCACGTCTCAGTGTCTGAAAATGTTGACTCCACAGCAAGCAGCAATTATGTCCTTGTCTTTAAATCCTAAAGTAGTGGAGCAGCAAGCAGAAAAACATCAATTTCTGTCACTCCCAAGTATGCTCTTACCCTGCACCAAAAAAACATGGAGAGACTAAAACAATTAAGAGGAGAAAAACTACATGATGCTTCTGTCTGAAAATGAGTCTGGCAAGATTTAAAATTCACCATTTTCCAAACCAGATTCATTTCTGACAGAAATGACCAGTGATGGTGTTATTGAACTGTTTTTTTAGCCTTTTGGTGAAACACAAAAATAAGGTTGCACAGTCTTAATATGTGATAATTATAGGAGAAAAATACAGTGACTGCAGGTAGTGTGGGGTTAATGTACCAAAAATCCCATCTTTATGTGAAGGAAAACTTTACACTCTACCAAAGAACAAACAATACTGAAATCCCTTTGATACATCACAAAAAAGAAAGAACTACATACTCAATATTGATTTTTTTCAAATCATAAATTAACAATAAGAAACCCTTATGCAGCTCTTCAGAAAACGATGTGTATTGTTAATTTAAAAAGAGTTCAGGTCCTAAAAAGTGCAGTAAAAACATTATTAAAGGTGGTATGAGGAGAATCTATTACCGGTGACATTTAGACTCTGCTACCCATGAGCACACGCAGGACTGTTGTAATGCTGCATTCCAGTAACCTTGGAACTAGGAGTGACATCATCTCCAACTTATCGGCGTTCCAGTTGAAGTCGGAAAAAAACATGTCGATCTACCAGGCTATTGTTAGCTGTTGTTAGCACGCCCTGCGTTGTTGTATGAAGAATGCAATTATCACTATGGCAGCATTTTTGTAAATATAAGTCTAACAATACTATGTACACAGCTGATCTAGAGCGACACACCCCAGTCAGAAGTGCAAATAAATTGATTATTACAGGAGCTAAATAACTGTTCACACTGGGGGCATCCATCTTTGATTGTCAACTCGGGGGTGGCGAGGTTTCACCGAGTTCCCAGTATGAAATTCCGGCTTCGGGGGACGTTCCAGTTGCAGTTTCCTACTCGGAACCTGGAAATTCCTACTTCTGACTACAACTGGAATGCACCAAAGACGTGACCCAATCCAAAGCGTGTGTTTATTGTGATAAATTCAGCTCGGACCGTCCTCAGAACTCTGCATTGCTTTACAATTTTCTTTTTCAACAACTTACAGGATGCAAAGCGACGAGGTAATGTATCTCTTTCTAGTTACGTAGCGGTAGTTTTTGATGTGTGACAACAAGCAATTTTGGGAAAACTCATAATCGTAGTTGTAGCCGGCTATACATCTCTACTTACAGCCCGGTGCTCTAAGACGTGTCTGAATAATATAAATTTGCTCTAGTTTTAATTGTCTTGTTCCTGAAGTTGAGTATCCAGGCCAGTCCAGCTCTGTCCAACCCGACCAGAAGGCTAAGGAATAGCATTTATAGATAACCTATTTTGATGATATAAAACTCATCTTAAAGTGTGTATTTCCATCAGGCATATATCTAAAAGTGAGATTTTTTTGTAATTACTTAGAAACTCCTCACAGTCCCTTTAATTAACTATTTTTTTAAAGAAAAAACTTTTTTATTTTTACTCTCAAAACATTAAATATTTGACAAACTACAGTTTTGATCTTAAGTAAATTTTCAAGTATTTCTCAAATAATTTGAGCCCTTCAAAGCTATATTAAGAATATTCAAATGATAAAAAAAACTAAAATATGAATATTTTCCATATGGGGGATAATCACACCCTTGAATAAGTCATTAATATGCCAAGTAATTTGTTTTAAAGCACTGTTATTTTGTGAGCGGTGTTGGATTATTCAAAAAAATGCACCACTTTTCACCCTTTATTAGAAAAATACTCAGTTCCTAAAAAGCGCTATAATTTTTTTTGTTCTTTTGTAACTTTCCCAGCTTTAAATCCTTAGACCAACCTCAGTCATCATAACTATTACATTTACAAGTATAAGTAAAGCAGTGCAGAGCTCATTATCATAGTGTCCTGCAACTTCCCCTCATCCTCAGATCTGAGTGTTTCCAAAGAGGAAGGGAAAAGGGCTGCATCTGATCCCGTACAGATATTAATGGTCAAACACACCCTGATATGGGACTTAAAAAATGATAGACATTGACGAAAATGCAGTTACAACTTTAATGAAAGACTTTTGCTTGTAGCTGTGTTTTTTCTTAGGTAGGCTTTACACGAGTACAAATTTGTAAGACTCCGGTAAAATAAACTATCGATCTGGTGAGATTGACACACGGAGACGCGTATTTGTCCATGACTCTGCATCTTTTTTGAAAACTGGTCTGCAAGTGGATATCTGCGTATTCGTCTTCATGCCGTAGTTGGTATAAACAGATAAGTCCGTAAAAGACGGTGACCTCATAGCACCCCCTCCTCCTCCCCGCCCCCCAACCCACGCTGTCACACACAACAACAACAACAACAATGGCGGCAGCCGGGCTGATTCTGATCTTGTTCCAGCAGCTATAAATATTGCTACGACTTTTATACCAACATTTGCTCACAGAACACCAACAACACCAGCTACAGCAACAACAGCAACAAGGTCTCACTCAGAGACGCAGCGTGTTAGGCTTGCATGAGCACTTGTTGACATGGAATCCACCTCGGAGCAGAACCAGACGGGCAACTCGACAAAATTTTGCGTGAATTTTGCATTGTCATGTAAATGCACAAGCCTATGTACAATACGATGTGTAAATAGCGATACAAGTTTTGATGCTGACGCCGAGACAATAGGGGGCCGTCCTCGTGTGAGGAGGGCCTTAGTGTTATGTCAACCAATACATCACTAAAACAACCTCATAACATGTAATTATTGATATCCACAATTAGTACTTTACTATAACTTGGTAATAAGATGAGTTCATATGTTGTACCTATTTCATACTAGGGCTGAACGATTTGAGAAAATAATCTAATTGCGATATTTTTTCCTCAATATTGCAATTGCGATTTACTCTGCGATTGTTTTAATGTTCCTCATCTTATGTATTCTTGTACAAACATAAGCATTAGATCGTTTTAAAGTATAACCAATATGACATTAAATCAATGTAAGGATAAAAGACTTGAGAAAAAGTGGAGAAGTGAAGAACAGAAGCTAAATAGGTACGAAATTGCAGAAAAAAAGGCTAAAAAATCAAAAGTGACCAAGGAAAATTGATTATAGCAGCAAAATTGGGATTAAATTTCAAAAACCATGTAAAAATTCCAAACATGGTCTGAGAGTGGCCAAAAAAAAAAGATGAATGGGAGCAAGAAAGGCATAAAGTTGTAAAAACTGGGTTAAAAAGGTTAAAATAGGAATGAAATTGCAAGAAACTACATCACAATGCCAAAATGTTAAAATAATTTTGGGTTAAAAATACTGCACTGTCTGCAATTTAATCTAATTTGCAATTAATTGTGCAGCCCTATTTCATACTGTGGTGGAAATTTTGCATATATTTATTATTTACCTGATCAATTTTGGAACTTCAACTGTACTGCTGTGTGAATGACCTGATAACCTCTCCTGTTTCACCCCCATTGTAAAAATCACCCTCCGGGCACAGAGGTCAGGAAGACATCTGGAATGACACTGGAGATTACACCTAGAAGTAATCTCCTGAGGAGAATCTCCATTTGTTTTATTGTACCCCAATTTACAGCTGATAAGAAGTTCTTTGATGTTGTTCTTCTCCGACCCCAAAAGCCAGAGGCCACCTTGAGATGGTATATAAGGCAAAGTCACATTTGTATCTGTGAGACAATACTCTGAACTGCTCTCTGCCGTGTGCTTCTCTGTGTTGTCTCAACAATACTGTTGAGAAAACAACATTTTTTTGGTTGTTTAAAATGGATATTTAATGTCTAACAGCACTTCAAAAGCCTTAAACTCTACATTCTCCCAGTGTAGCTGCAGGATGATTAAATAAAAATCCAGCAATCATGTTGAAAGTACAAACCTGCAGTATTGGAATCTGGCACATATGTGCTCATTCATTAACACACTGACGCAGCAAATAGCAAAGCTCCCGGCTGCGTTTCACTCCTCCTTTTACTCCTTTTCATAGCAGCTTCAAAATCCCCTCCACTTACTTTGGAGATTTCTCTCTTTCTGCGTGTCTGTGTCTTTGGAGCCATATCAAAGCCCAGGAGCAGGGGGAGGCAGGCGCAGAGAGGCGCTGACGTTACGCAACGCTGGTTATTTATAAACCTCCCTTCCCTCTCTCTCTCCTTTCTCCCCTTTGCTTCCTTCTTTTTCCACTCGGCATCTCCTCCTCCTCTTTTTGTCTCCTTTGCTCTTGAGTACACGCAGAGCCAACCTCATGTCCAAACATTACCTGTGCCAGCCTCTCTGCTCGCTTGGCCGTTTTTTCTCCTCATTGGGCACCTCGGCGACTGTGACAGGTGGTTGTTACTCCAGAGGGGCCGTGGCAAGCAGTTAGCATTAACAAGCAGAGCCACAGCTGCTCGGAAAATTGTCTCTGTGTCCCAAATTGTGGCTGGGAATTACTTGCTTGGTTATTCAGACTGGGGGCCGAATTGTCAACATTTTTAATGTTGCAGAGCAGCAAAGATAGAAAATAAATATTTATTCGTATTGTCTGGCAAAGGCAATGTAGAGAGGTGATTTGATCTGACTGATGAGTTTGTTTGTATATTTTTTTTGTTTTTACTCATACATACCTTCCCTCGCTCTCATGTCAGATCAAATTTGTCAAACTATCTTGTTTGTCCCTGAATATACTTTGCCAGGTCGGCTTGTTTAATCCACCTTTTACATGTATTTATTAAGTACATCTGTACAAATATCCCTTAAAATAGAAATTGAAGGATACAAACACACAAAACAACAACAAAATAAAATTCAGAACTGTCCCTCTTAGCACACAATCCAGACCTAACATAGCCTTATTTCACAATCAAAAGAGACCTGTGACATGAATCTTAATGCACGGTTAGGCAAGTTTTGCCTTGAGCTAATTTTTGACTGACAGCATCGCACCCACACAAATGTCAAAACACAGAAAGCTACGGAAGAAAATAAAACACATGGCACCAGCAAGACAAGAGAGGAATATTTTTCTGAATGTGCCACTGGATTTAGAGGAAGAGGGATGATTTAGCTAATGCCCGTGTCTTCAATATTAGCATGATATGAGTCTATGTTGTTAACATGGCAATTTAAAACCCAAATTGCATAAACTACAAAAATATTGTGTTTGGTTCAGTCGAAGGGTGTATTAGATTAAAAGCCTTATCTCAGAGGGCAGCAAATAATTTTGATTTGGTAGCTGGTAAAATGCCTGCGAGAAACTTTTCTGTACATGTTAGCTAAATACAATTAATACAGAGTCAGTCTTATATTTAGTTAAAGCTGGTTTTTGTTCATATTTGAAGTAATACATACACATAACATACTAAAAGCATGCTGATTAATTGTAGTTAGCAACAAACAGATTCTTATGGGCTAGCTAACAGAATGCTGCCAGCAGTCAGCATTCCTTCTTGTTTGCAAGCTAACATGGTGGTTTAATGACAGAAAATGTAACTTTTTTTTTGCTCAGAATGAAACATTAAATTTGATCTTGCAGTAGCTCCAACAAATTAAAAATGCTGATTGTATGTCAGCTATGTTTTTACTGGGAAACCTATCGTCAGCTACTTTTCTGGACATGCTAACAACTGACAATATAGCTTTTACTGCGTTGGTACTACCGGCAACATAAAGACTCTGCTACCCATGAGCACATGCAGCGACTGTCGTAATGCTGCGTTCCAGTAACCTCGGAACTGGGAGTGGCATCATCTCCGACTTATCATCGTTCCAGTTGAAGTCGGAAAAAAACATGCCGATCTACCAGGCTATTGTTAGCTGTTGTTAGCACGCCCTGTGTTGTTGTTCACAAATATCACATGAAGAATGTGATTATCACTATGGCAGCATTTTTGTAAATATAAGTCGAACAATACTATGTATACAGCTGATCTAGAGCGACACACCCCAGTCAGAAGTGCAAATAAACTGATTATTACAGGAGCTAAATAACTGTTCACACTGGGGGCATCCATCTTCAATTGTCAACTCGGGGGTGGCGAGGTTTAACCGAGTTCCCAGTAAGAAATTCCGACTTTGGGGAACGTTCCAGTTGCAGTTTCCTACTCGGAACTTGGAAATTTCTACTTCTGACTACAACTGGAATGCACCAAGATGTAACCCAAGCCAAAGCGTGTGTTTGTTGTGATGCTAATGAATGCAGTTCGGACCTTCCTCAGAACTCTGCATTGCTTTACAACTTCTTTTTTCCACAACTTACAGGATGCAAAGCAACGAGGTAATGTATCTCTTTCTAGTTACGTAGCGGTAGTTTTTGATGTGTGTCAACAAGCAATTTTTGAAAAACTTAGTATTGTAGTTTTATAGTTTTCTTTGCTCTAAGACGTGTAATGTAAATAACAAAATAACATAAATTTGCTCTAGTTTTAATTGTCTTGCTCCCAAAGTTGAGTATCCAGGCCAGTCCAGCCCTGTCCGACCCGACTGGAAGGCTAAGGAATAGCATTTATAGATAACATATTTTGATGCTATAAAACTCATCTTAAAGTGTGAATTTTGATCCAGCATAAATCTAAAAGTGAGACTTTTTTGTAATTATGTAGAAACTCCTCACAGTCCCTTTAAAGGAGATTCTTTGTTAGTTTTTAAACATATATAATGTGATATTTAATCCGGCACCAGTCTCTCGGGCCAGGACAAAACTCCTGTTTAGTTTCAGCATCTGAAAGCAAGAGGAACCTGACTCTCCCACTTAAGCGATGTCAGGACAAATAATTTGACAGGGAAGTGGAAAAAAACAAACATGTGTGTTTGAACCTCCTTTTTAAAAAATATGTACAAATATAGTAACTTTTGCCTTTTTAAAAACAATTTAACTTAATAACCATTGAAATTTAGGATAAATACTATTGTGGGGCTATAATTCGACTATAAGCAAGTGGTTTGGGAAATGTTTAAATGAATGCAAGATACAATAACCACAGGCAGAACACAGGTTACATAAGAAATAACTGAGAGCCCCCCTCTGAGAACATTTTAGGATCATCTCTAGTGCCACTGTCACTTTTTGCATAATAATTACCTGAAGGCCTCGATAAGTCGTTCCACCTTCTGGGCTTCTCCCTGGACACGAATGTGGGCCTGAAACTTCCTCAGTGCTTCGTCCAACTCCATTCCAGAGAAGTCCATTTCATCCACAACACAACTGTTAAGGAGGGAGAGAGGAAAAGAAATTAAAAACAGATAAGTATGTAAGTTATTTTTGAAAGCACTTTTATCAAAACAGTGGTATAAGCTGCCACTTTCCTAACAGTGTTGGTGGATTAGTGGATATATATACACCCTCGATAAAAGACGTCCTCTCTCCACCACTTGACCGCAGCTTCACCCAGCTAAACTCCAGGTATTAGCCATGCCCCAACACCAGAGATAAGACCATGCCCGGCTATCTTTCCCCTCCCCCATCATACTCCCACACAATCCCTCCAGGCAGAAAATCCTCCTATTACCTGACAACCTCAGTTTAATGACTTTAATTAAAAAACGCAAAATATCCCGTCCAGTGAGTTCAAGAGGGCACAAACACAACGTGGGCGACTCGGGTGGGTGAGATGAGGTGCGTGAAGCGGAAGGTGACTTTGAAAACAAGACGTGAGGTTTAAAAGTTTCTCCAGCTTTGAAGTGAGATGTTCTGTGGATGTATAAAGTGGTGCGATAATCGAAGTATGAAATTAAAGGGTTTTTTTTACAGTCAGATTTGCCTTCATGTAGCTTGAGCAGCATTTCTCCGCACCAGTTCCAGATACCTTTGCTGATTCTGGACATTAAGGACAGCCTGATCAAAAGGAGGATCATGCACTTGGTGTTGAAATCCATAAAATGTACAGTTTGCATTTGTGTCAAGAAACTGTCTGATCTCATGATCTCTTTGGCTTTGAGTGATGCAGCAAACACAGGGGAGCACCCACGTTCACAAACACCACATGAAGATTGATTACTGAGAACACAGAGAGTTAATGGGGTGAGGACTTGTTTGTGGCACATGCTGCTCGAGCAGAAACGAGCAAATCGCTGAGTCTGCTGAAACATTAACAGAAGAACACAGCAAAACCAGCCCAGAGTAAAATACCATGAGCTGTGCTCTGTTTTAAAATACAAATGTGCCCACAAATATCATTCTCAACATCTGCTATGACCAGCTTTAAGGCGGACAGTACAAACCTCAGTTTAAATGAAGTTGGAATGTTGTTTAAGCTTAAAAAGAAAGGGTAATAACTCACTATTACTCCATTTATTTTCAATCAAATACACAACATAGACAAAATATTTGATATTCATACTGATAAGCATATTTTTTATGCAAATGCAGTTGAATTATATGTCGATATAATCCCAAAAAAGCTGGGACAGGAGCAACAAAAGACTGGAAAAGCTGTAACTTGACACACCATATGGGCATAGTAAGTGTCTAGGAATGGGCAGAACCTTTCGAAAGCATAATTAGTAGCTGGTCAATCACTCCATTAATAGCATTCATAACAGGTCAATCAGATAATATAGTTTGTCAATTTCATTTCCACTTTTTTTTTTTTGGTATTTATTGCCTTAAACCTTTTCTTGAAATTGTATTTGTTTTGGCAGCCTCTCGGCTGGGTCGCTTTTGTAAATGAGATCATGATTTCAATGGGAATAATCTGGTTAAAGGTGCTATGAGGAGAATCTATTACCGGCTACATTAAGACTCTGCTACCCATGAGCACATGCGCCGACTGTCGTAATGTTGCGTTCCAGTAACCTCGGACTTATCGGCGTTCCAGTTGAAGTCAGAAAAAAACATGCCGATCAACGAGGCTATTGTTAGCTGTTGTTAGCTTAGGGATGTTGAGATTTCACCGCGTTCCCAGTAGGAAATTCCGACTTCGGGGCGTTCCAGTTGCAGTTTCCTACTCTGAACCCGGAAATTTCTACTTCTGACTACAACTGAAACGCACCAAAAGAGGTGACCCAAGCCAAAGCGTGTGTTTGTTGTGATGCTAATGAATGCAGCTCGGACCTTCCTCAGAACTCTGCATTGCTTTACAACTTATTTTTTCAACAACTTACAGGATGCAAAGCGACGAGGTAATGTATCTCTTTCTAGTTACGTAGCGGTAGTTTTTGATGTGTGACAACAAGCAATTTTTGGAAAACTTAGCATCGGAGTTTTGTAGCCGGCTATATATCTCTACTTACAGCCCGGTGCTCTAAGACGTGTCTGAATAATATAAATTTGCTCTAGTTTTAATTGTCTTGTTCCTGAAGTTGAGTATCCAGGCCAGTCCAGCCCTGTTCGACCCGACCACGAAGCTAAGGAATAGCATTTATAGATAACCTATTTTGGTGCTATAAAACTCATCTTAAAGTGTGTATTTCCATCAGGCATATATCTAAAAGTGAGACTTTTTTGTTATTACAACTCATGCCCCAGTTACAACGTGATGATGAAACTGACAAGAAGTCTTGAGAAACTTTTAGTCAGATATGTGTTAAACTGAAATGTAAACAAAGCAATATTTACAAAAATGCCAACCAAGTGAAACCGTAAAGCCGGGTTGAATAGATACGAAACAAAACTTTAGCAAAGAAAATGCTCAGTTGCATATCATGGAAAGTGATTCAGCCTTAATGGTGCAATTTTGTGGGGATGGAGATCTTTTGAAAAACTCCACACTTGCTAATGGGATCTTTTTTTGAAAACAGACGAGGCAAGTCATGGTTATCAAGATGCCGCCTTCAAGTGGTTAGTCTCACGTATATAGGATTGGTAATCAGTGTTGGCAAGAAAAGAAATGGCTGAGCATCACTCCTACTTTAAATTCAATACTGAATGTTGCTGCTTAATCACTTTTTCTGATTCAACAGCACATAGTGTAGCTATATCCCACTTATGGAGGTGAAGCTGTAAGTACACACTGACTCGATCCTCCTCTCGATCACCTCTGCTGACTGTTGAGCTTCTCTGATCGCCCTCTTCATGACTCACTCCCTCTCTCCACCACCACTCCTTCTTTCTCTCTCCCTCTTCCTCCCTGGCTGTCACTCCTTGTTTATATAACGTCGGGCGTGTTGCTCTCTCGCCTGAGTACATCGGTCCTCTCCTTCCTGTACACTCTCATATATTCACATACTGTTTCCGTGCATGCACTCTTCTGATCCCTGTGCTGTACCTGTACTGTGACACATTTGTCTGCATGGCACGGCTGAAATCATCTGTTTACAAAGCTGCTTTGGCAGGTTCTCACACATATGCGCATGAAATGAAACAGCGGGACAGATGGAGACATATTTCAGCAGCCGATGACTATATGACACTGGGAACTCATTTTTCCTGCTAAATAACCGCACTACATTATGGGTAAATGAGTCCTCGGGGTGCAACATTTCCTAGAGCTTGAATCTATAACCACAATTTGGCTTAATTGACTTGTGGCATTTTAACTGTTGTTGTTTATGCTTGGAGAAATGAGACGAGAACGAGGCACAATTTGCTTTAGAAAGCAAGGACATGCTCAGTATAGTGCCGGGAAATAGGGAACAAAAATCAATCACAATTTATCATATATTCCTGTAAAGCCATGAAAAAAAAGTCAAAATACCAGAGTTAAAAAATTAGAAGTGAAAATCAAGCAGTATTTGTACCTGTTTGATATGGTCACCATAAAAATAGCAGCACTGGACTGTTAGTGTTCATTCACAAACAGAAGTCAAAACCGTATCTGACTTATCTTAAAGGAGTTATGAGGAGAATCTATTACCGGCTACATAAAGACTCTGCTACCTATAAGCACGCGCAGCGACTGTCTTAATGCTGTGTTTCAGTACCCTCGGAACTGGGAGTGACATCATCTCTGACTTATCGGCGTTCCAGTTGAAGTTGGAAAAAAACATGCAGATGTACCAGGCTATTGTTAGCGGTTGTTAGCACGCCCTGTGTTGTAATATGAAGAATGTGATTATCACTATGGCAGCATTTTTGTAAATATAAGTCTAACAATACTATGTATACAGCTGATCTAGAGCCACACACCCCAGTCAGAAGTGCAAATAAATGGATTATTACAGAAGCTAAATAACTGTTCACACTGGGAGCATCCATCTTCGATTGCCAACTCGGGGGTGGCGAGGTTTCACCGAGTTCCCAGTAGGAAATTCTGACTTCGGGGGGGGGGCGTTCCAGTTGCAGTTTCCTACTCAGAACTTGGAAATTCCTACTTCTGACTACAACTGGAATGCACCAAAAGAGGTGACCCAAACTAAAGCGTGTGTTTGTTGTGATGTTAATAAATGCAGCTCGGACCTTCCTCAGAACTCTGCATTGCTTATCAACTTCTTTTTTCAACAACTTGCAGGATGCAAAGCGAAGAGGTAATGTATCTCTTTCTAGTTACGTAGCGGCAGTTTTTGATGTGTGACGACAAGCTATTTTTGGAAAACTTAGTATCGTAGTTTTGTAGCCGGCTATATATCACTACTTACAGCCCGGTGCTCTAAGACATGTCCCAATGATATAAATTTTCTCTAGTTTTAATTGTCTTGCTCCCAAAGTTGAGTATCCAGGCCAGTCCAGCCCTGTCCGACCCGACTGGAAGGCTAAGGAATAGCATTTATAGATAACTTATTTTGATGCTATAAATCTCATCTTAAAGTATTTCGATCAGGCATATATCTAAAAGTGAGACTTTTTTGTGATTACTTAGATACTCTTCACAGTCCCTTTAAGTGATGGTCCAGTGGTGGGTCAGCTGGTTGCATACCTTATACTCCCTAAATTCAATTAGTGTTTTTGCAAGCCATGGATCATGAGGCTCTTGGAAATTTTATCTTGTCCCTAAGAAAAACCCTCATTTTTGTCTTTGAGTCAAACACAAAAATGCCCTAAATATCAAAAAATCCTGAAAAGTGTTTTTGAATTTGTCACGTCCACAAGAAGGTGTTGACAGTGACATCAGGGATCCTTTGGTCTCTGAATCAAGTCATCTCTTGCTGAAAGAACGCAAAAGTGCAAATTCTAACTGAAATTCGTTCAAGGGTTCTTAAAATGTTTCATTCACAAAAAAAGAATAACCAGAAACTTCTTGATCTTGGCATTTCACCTCCAAAATGTAGCTGGTTGAAACTCCATGTCGGATGCTTCTGCAAAGCCTTTCTGTCATATTGGGTGCACAAAGGCTGATCTTGAAAGTACACATTTGACTTTTGACTAATGACCTTGAAAATCTACTGAGGGCTACATTTTGTAAGAAATGTTGTCACTGCAAAGCCTGATGAAATTCCTTAAAACATTTATAAAATTGTGCACTCCTCAAACAAAGACGACATTTAGACTCTGCAGTATTGACCCTTGACCGCTGAAATGTAAATACTTCCTCTTTACGTACAAGTAGAAATTTGCACAAAATTTGTTGAAAATCTTTTAGAGTTCTCAAAAGATAAACATGATGATAGCTGTTTAACTCTGAAATTTGACCTCCAACATGAGCCCAACCATGCACCAGAATAGGTGCAATATTTAAGAATGACTCAAATTAGTTTTGAGAAATTGCATTCCCAAGATCAGATTACTAAAGTAGAGGATGGCCTTGAGACTCTGTGACCTTGAGTTTTTAACCAATGACTCCAAAACTAATCAAGTCACCCCTGTGACATTTATGCAAAAGCTGAGGAAGCTCCTCATGGGGATTCTTGTGATTTTGCATCCACAAAACTGCTCTCAAGCAAAGAATGATGATGGAAACAGTCCGAAACAGTCAGATGGCTCACAAGACAAAACTTAATATTTATTCAAAGTGTAAAATAAATTCATAAAAACATTAATATGATATCACATTTTCAAACAAAGGAGGGCTATGATTTAGAAATAAGAGGAGACGTTCCGTTCCCTTTCTGTCCTCTGGTGTTCAGGTTGGAAATAAAGCCTTTAAGCTGTGATGAGATGTAACTGGATTTACAGATGAACTTGAACACATCACGTCCGATTTTCACACAGAGCAAATATTTTATCACCTTTAATTGTCATCATAGAAAATCAGATAGAAAGGCTTCAGTCACGAAGCAAAGGAGACGCCACCGTTCAGACGACACTGGACTCAAAAAAGATAAACTTTAATGAACCCAGTATTGTATTTTGAACAAGGTCTTTTAATTTATTTTTTAAATAACACATAAGAAAACCAATCATAACAACCACCCGACTCTAAATTAACAACCAGACTAAGGTACAAAATAAATTTTAAAATAAGGCTGATGGAGAAAAAGGAAAGAAATATGAAAACAATAAAAATAATAATAGATAAATAATAATACTTACACGCAAGTATACATGCTTAGACACATGTATAAGTGTATGTCATGTACATTACCTGTCTAGACTTTCAGATATAACATTTTTGACAAAATATATAAATTGTTCTCATTTTCTGGTACACCCTCTAAATCTATTTTTTTTTCTAAATGGAGGAGACACATTACCTCCCTTATTCACTGACCATATGATTGGAGGGTAGAGTCTTTCCATTTTGAAAGTTTGAGTCTTTTGGCTAAGGGGAAATAAAGTATTTATATTTTACTGACAGAGCAGTTGACCGGGATCACACCAAACAATGAAATCAATGGAGATGGATCACCTGGTGTCCTACATATTTTGGAAAAGTCCCAAAGATGTATAATGTAATAATTGTAATGTAATAATGTGGCATAAGCACAACAACTGGGCTCGCTACTCAATGCAGCGGTGCCAAGAGGCAACGCCATAGACCCAGCATACCGACGTACAGGTGAGCTTGCCCCACTGTTCTTCAGGCCTGTCTCCTTCCGTTAAATCATATTTCAGGTTAGGGTTAGGCTGTGTGAGTATGTGTTTATCTCCTCTGGACCTGGAAGCTAACTTGTGGGCTTGTCTAGAATCTGGATAAGGGGCTCTATATCATTGACAAATGATCACTGATCTTTAAAATGTCATTGTCTCACCCCTATGTCATAGTAGAAATTTGTGGAAGGTTTAAAGACAATCACATAAAGCACTTTTGTGACTTTGTACAGCCTCTGACCTCCAAAATCCAGTTTATTTTTGAGTCAGAACAGATATTAGTGTCAAGATGAATCCTTTCAATAGTTCTTGAGATATCGTGTTCACAATAGAGATGGGAGGATACACTAAAACTCACAATACGCTGCACCTCAATATGCCCGGGTCACGATACGATAAGTCAGGATACAATATCAAAAAAGTAAAAAAGAAAAAACTATTACTGTGTAATTACAACTTGTTTTTGTTTGAGTTGCACACAGGAAAACACAAGGCCTAACAGGCCAAACACTAACAATAACACTCTCTCTAGAGAGGTTAGAGAGAGTGTATGCTAACTAGCGGTAGGCTCGTTTTCGCCCTCTTCATCTT
Organism: Scarus forsteni; assembly: GCA_036419115.1. NCBI lineage: Eukaryota > Metazoa > Chordata > Actinopteri > Labriformes > Labridae > Scarus > Scarus forsteni. Next base: position 4,430,474 of record JAZDUH010000341.1, read on the forward strand.
TTTTAATAAGAAAGCCAAAATACTGCCAGACAGATGACTTGTATCCAGGCGGAGCGTCCTCAATTTCGACCTCATTTGACTCCATCATTCGGCTTTTTGGAGGCAAGGTAGTTGGTGCTAATGTTTGTTGTCGTCACTTCTGGTCGCATGCGTTATTACCGGACGTGACGTCTTTATTTCGCAATCCATGTTTTTCAAAGTCGATGCATTTCGTCACGTACTGTATCGCGATATATTGCCAAACGATATCCCATCCCTAGTTCACAAGCAAAGGATGACACCATAATCCTGACCTTCAACATATTACCACCAATGTCTAACCAGCTCATATTTATATCCTGGTAGTCATGATGTCGGAACTCAAAGAAAACTTAAGAATAAGTTTGGTTTCTGCAGCTTTCACATTGTTTATAGAATGAAGTAGAACAAGATACTCACCCAGAAGGCTTTCCTGATCCAAACAGTGCTGGGGCGACACAGACTGTAATGGAGGAGTAGCCCGAGCGGACCATGATGAAATATTGGTGAAACTAATGAGGTTTTGGATGATTAATGCAGTTTTAGAAGCAGCGCTGTATGCCCCGTGTGCTACCATTATACGGATGTCTGCCGCTCGATTTTGGATCTAAATATCTCCTGAAGCACTGTTTGGATCAGGAAAACCTTCTGGGTGAGTATATTGTTCTACTGCATTCTATAAACAATGTGAAAGCTGCAGAAACCGAACTTTTCCTTTAACTTTTAAAATCGATTGTCTCGCACTACCTTTTGGGGCATCTTACCCTAGACAACCTTTTTTACTAAGCCTGATATTTCTTATTTATCCATTTGCTCTCTTCAACATATCAATACATCTTGAAATCTTGATATATTTTTCAGCTCCAGATCACGTTGCTACTGCTGCAACAAAATACCCCTCAAATATATATCGACATCTTCTATATAGACACACAAATGGAGGTTACACACTCGCACACATGCACACTTGGGCTCAGTGAATCAACATGAGTGATTTTCACATTAGTCTGCAATCCCTCAGCCGCTCTCCCGTGATGACACTTTATCGAAAAGTGCTCTCACACACACTTTGCACTCTCCTATCATGTCCCTCTTCAGCCTCACTTCCTCTCCGACTGACTGCTCTGCAGGACAAATGGAGAAAATACACCTCTGTATGTCACATTTGGCTCTCTATATCGGCTCTGCCAGTCCTACTTTGAAGCCTTAAAAGCATTACCCTGTTAATACAATGCTCTCCTGGACAAAGATAGCGTCCATTTAAGGGAAGACAGATATTAGATAAAAGAGACCTCAGGTGTGAAACTTTGAAGAGTGTGCCATTGTGTGTGTCCGACCTTGCAAAGACTAAAAAGTGTGTCCTCAGGTTTGATAACTTCGGGAGGATAAAAGGAAGATACGCGGTGCCTCCTCCGGGTTGATATGCAAATTGAGAGGTAATGGGTGAACAGGAGAATGTAATAGAATAAAAAAAGACAATTACTGAGATAAAGGCAAGAAGGTGTTTGATAAAGAGAAGAAAAGAGAAGAGGGGGAAAATCAGTGGCTTCAAAAGGAATAATTCCAGTCTGTTTAATGCACTAGAATACACATTTCGAATCTTAAAGCAGCACAACGGAAGATCCCGCTTGACCGCAATGAGAACTCAACTACCCATGAGCTCTAGCGCGCACCTACTGTCGCAAGGATACAGATCTGCCGGTCGCGTGCGTTTGTTTTGTAGGCGAACCACAGAAGCCAGGACTTTGTTCAAAAGTATTCTTCTGTCTTCAGCGGCTGTTTGCAGGATGGATAGCGACGAGGTAATGTATTTACTTTTTTTTTTTTTTTTTTTTTTAATTTTCATTAGGGAATAAGACAGCATACATACATACATACATATGACTGACATATAATAGTTAGCATTCCCAATTTTTGATTTTTTAAGGAACCGAACAATAGATGAACACTGTCTCTATTATCTAATATTGTCAACTCAATTAACACAAGATAGTTTTGAAAGGTAAATAAAATAAAAAAAAGTTAAGTAATAAAAAATAATAAATAATAAAAAAGCCAAAAAATGGTAGTAATAAAATATGAATATACATATATACACATACACATACATACATATAGACGCACATACATACATATACATAAGCACATACAGATAAAAATTTCAACATTCAGATACTGAAATTATAGAGTATTAATTACAAAATGAAAAGTATTATTAAAAAATGTGTCCAGAGAAACAGAAGAGAATAATTATAAGCATTTAAGTAATGAATAGTAAAATACCTTAAAAGCTATTAAAATTAGTTAACAAAAGTAGTTTAAAAGAAAGGAAAATAAGTTAATAAAAAAATAAAGAAGAAGGGGGGGGGGGGGGGGGGGTCAATCCGGAGCAAAGGTTTGCAGAGAATTAAAGTAGTTCATTAAAGAGTCCCATTTTCTGTAAAATTTGTTTGCACAGCCCTTTACAGTTAGACTTATCTTTTCTAATATAAGAAAGGAAGATACATCTTTTAGCCACATAGATATGGATGGGGGATTAGGGGATTTCCAAAGAAATAAAATGCAGCGTCTTGCTATTAGGGAAGTGAATCCTAGTATTTCCAGTTGCAAAGGGCTGATTTTGGACTTTTCCAGTGGAACACCAAATATAGCAATGTATGGATCCATCCTCATCTTCAACCCCAAAACCTTTTCCAAGACCTTGAAGAAGTCAGTCCAAAATTTCTGAAGTTTTGGGCAGAAATAAAACATGTGACTCAGATGGCACGGGGAGGCAGCACACTTATCACAACGATCTGAGACATCAGGGTATATTTCTGAGAGTCTTGATTTACTAAAATGAACTCTGTGTAATACCTTAAACTGAATAAGCTGCAATCTAGCACATGGAGCAACTGAACGAATGTTGTGTAAAGTTTTATTCCACCACTCATCTGGTAAAGAAACTCTCAGTTCATGCTCCCAAGCATGTTTAGTTTTGACAGTTGAACTATGATCAAATGCTATGAGTTTATTGTAAATATTTGAGATCAGTGACTTCTGTTGGGGTTTCAAGGTCAAAAGGTCTTCCCATGGGTAGGTGTCTGGAAGAAAAGGATAACATGGGAATACAGAAGAGGTGCAATGTCTTATTTGAAAATAAAGAAATAAATGAGATTTGGGTAAGTTAAACTTAGTTGCCAAGTCTGAAAAGGTGGAGAACATATCATCTTTATAGAGATCTTTAAAAACCTTAATGCCCTGGTTATGCCATAGAACAAGGGAAGGACTATTGGCAGAAGGGGGGAAGAGGTGATTATTTATAAGGGGCATCAAAGAAGACGGAGATAGAAATTTATAGTGACGCCTAAACTGGATCCAAATCTTTAAAGTGGAAAGCACCACAGGATTCTTGGTAAACGTAGAAGGGTTAATAGGCAGTGGCGATGTGAGCAAAGCAGCAGGTGACGATGAAGTGTATGACCGAGTCTCAAGTCTGCACCAAAGTGGGTCAGAGGATTGAAGCCAATATGACAATTTATATACATGTGCTGACCAATAATATAAAATAAAATTTGGTAAGGCAAGACCTCCATCAGATGTAAATTTTTGTAACAATGACATCCTTATTCTGGGAGCCTTGCCCCTCCAGAGAAATGAGGTAATCATTTGATCTAAATATTTGAAAAATTGTTTGGGTAAAAACAGGGGAATGCAATGACAAAGGAAAAGAAATCTGGGCAAAATATTCATCTTCACTGCGCTAATTCTACCTATTAGTGATAGAGGGAGAGAATTCCATCTTTGAAGGTCTGCTTTGGCCTGAGCAATTAAAGGGGAAAAATTAGCAGCAAAAAGAGATGGTAAGGTGCGGGTAATGTTGATACCCAAATATTTAAAACCTGTGGGGCTAAGCTTAAAGGGTATGTCAGACTGTTTTAATGTTAGGGCCAAAGAATTAATAGGATAATATTCGCTCTTATTAACATTGATTTTATAACCGGAAAAAGAACCATATCTCTCTAGGACAGATAAAATTATAGGAACACTAGTTAATGGATTTGATACATACAAAAGGAGATCGTCTGCATAAAGTGATATTTTTAATTCAATACCAGAGCGGGAAATTCCTTTAAAATGGGTGAGAGATTTTAAGGCAGATGAAAGGGGTTCTATAGACAAAGCAAAAAGAAGGGGTGAAAGGGGGCACCCTTGTCTAGTGCCACGTGATAAGTTAAAATAGTTTGACCTAATATTATTTGTGCAGACACTGGCTTGGGGAGAAGAATATAAAAGGTGAATCCAAGAAATAAACCTATCTCCAAGGCCAAATTTGTGCAAAACCCCAAAAAGATACTGCCACTCTACTCGGTCGAAAGCTTTCTCAGCATCAATTGAAATTACTACTTCTGGGATAGATGGTGAATGCCCTGAGAAAATTACATTAAGAAGGGTACGAACATTAAAAAACAGTTGGCGCCCTTTTATAAAGCCGTTTTGTTCTTCTGAAATTATTGTGGGAAGAATTTTTTCTAGTCGATTTGCTAATACTTTAGCTAGGATTTTACTGTCGACGTTAAGAAGTGACAGAGGCCTATAGGAGGCACACAAAGTTGGATCCTTGCCCTTCTTCAACAAGAGAGATATGGATGCTTGAGTAAGTGTGGGGGGCAATGAGCCACGTTCCAAAGATTCCTCATAAACGGAAAGGAGAAGTGGAGCTAATTTGTTTATGAATTTCTTAAAAAACTCAACAGAAAAACCGTCTGGGCCTGGTGATTTATTGTTTTGCATGTTTTTAACAGATAGCGTAATTTCTTCAAGATTTAGTGGTTTATCAAGCTCGTTAGCAATGAGGGGTTCAATGGAAGGTACCTGAATGCTATGAAGAAAGGAAGTCATTTCAGATAGGTCAGATGGGGCTTCTGATTCGTAAAGAGAAGAGTAGAAATTCTTAAATATATTGTTGATGATTATGGGATCAGATACAAGATTGCCTGCAGAATCTTTAATTTGGGAAATATTTCGGGATGCTGTTTGTTGTTTCAACTGATGGGCCAAAAGCCTGCTTGACTTGTCGCCGTATTCATAATAAGTCGCTCGAGAACGTGTAAGAAGTTGCTCTGCTTCAGTTGTCATAAGGAGATCCAATTCTATTTGGAGGTCATGACGTTGTTTTAATAACTGGGGAGAGGGTTTAATAGCATTTTGACTGTCAATATCCTTGATTCTGGCTGAAAGGTCCTGTAATCTTAAATTGCGATTTCTGTTACAATGTGCTGAATAAGATATGATCTGCCCACGTAGGTATGCTTTCAGTGACTCCCATAATAATGAATAGGAGACAGAGTCGTTTTTGTTTAAAGTTATAAAATCTTCTATTGAAGAGGAAATATACGCATTAAATGCCTCATCGGATAACAGTAGAGTATTGAACCTCCAAGGCAAAAAGGGGAGTACTTGATCAGTAAATTTTATATCGAGAGTAAGTGGAGCATGATCAGAAATTATAATTGAATGGTAATCTGAGGAGGTCACTTTAGGGATTAAAAGACTGTCAATAAAAAAGTAATCGATACGAGAATATGATTGGTGGACTTGTGAAAAAAATGAATATGTTTTAGCATGAGGATTGTAAAATCTCCAAGGGTCTATAAGTCCATTTTGAAGCATGAAATTGGAAACTGATTTAGACATGGAAGATTGGGAAAAGGAGCGAGGGTGAGACCGATCCAAACTTGGGTCAATCACACAATTCAGGTCACCAGCAAAAATTAAACGATGTGTGTCGAGAAATGGTAAAGAGGAAAATAGATTATCCATAAAGTCAGGGTTATCAAAGTTTGGAGCATAGATATTGACCAGCAAGACACGTTTGTGACATAAGATACCCGCTACAATCAAGTATCTACCATTTTTATCGGCAATAACCTTGGAGGAAATAAAATTAAGTCTTTTATTTATTAAAATAGCCACACCTCTAGCTTTGGAGTTGAAAGTTGAATGAAAAATATCTCTGACCCAAGGGCACTTCAGTCGAAAGTGATCCGTGTCACGGAGATGTGTTTCTTGTAAAAACACTACATCTCCTTTTAAACGCTTTAAATGAGATATAATTTTTGATCTTTTTATGGGGTTGTTTATACCTTTAACATTCCAGGTCAAGAATCTAATTGGAGATCCAGTTCCTAGGGTTTTTAGGTCTGTATTAGACATTTAGTCTCCAGTTTTAAAAGACAAGTCGGATAGACATGATCCCCCCGTCCCCTGAAGAGAAGAAAAAGAGGGAGGAAGAAGGAAAGAAAAAAAAAAAAAAAAAAAAAGAGAGAAAAAAGAAACAAGAAATATTGCATTCAGAGACATTAACCAACCCATCCACACAACAAATAACCCACCCACCCTCCCACCCACACCCCTGCACATCAGGTGCTCCCATCCCCAAATGACAGGAGCAGCAGTGCAGACTACCAATAGGAGTCATCCTCAAAGTGATGCTTACGGGTTTATAGTTAGAACAAACAGGTACAGCTCTGCAGAGCAAGCACCTTAACATATAATGAGTAAATGGCGGCACTAGAACTAGGTAAAAGGTTAGTAAAGGACTAAGTAATAAGAATAAATGTAAGGAAAGCTTATGTATTTAAAAAAAAAAAACAAAAAAAACAAAAACAAAGGGGGAGTACTAAAGATTCAAAATTTAGTTAGGTGAAACACAAATATGACCTGTATGTCTTGATATGCTAACAAATATGAGGTCAAGTATTACTCTAAGATATCAATTTGAAAACAAATTAACAAAAAAATAAAATAAAATAAAAAAATAAAAAATAATTAGAGATAAATTGTACTTTAAATATAGAAAATTTAGTATTCAGTAACAAAATGACCTGTACCAGGATTTCTCAAAAAGGGTGCATCAGAACATAAATACAGAAATAAAAGGTAAAATGAAATAAAATAACAGCAATTTCAAATAAACATTTTTCTAAGGCGTGAGGTATAAACCAGGAAACTGCTTAATCAGTAACAGCGTTTTAACAAGGCAGATTAGGTATAAATAACCATCTATGACCACAGGTTTGTGTCAGTAACCTTCAAAATTTTTACTCTTCAATGATGTTTTAAGTGATGAGTCAGGGAAAACATCGATCAGAAGGAGTTAAATAAACTGTCCTGATATTTCAAATTGAAGTGTTCTTAAAGGAGGACAACACAGAAGGTCTCCTTTAAAATCCAGGTTACCAGGATAGCTTAGATAGGATTAGGTGCTCTCAAATGGTCTAAACAAAGCTACAGAGACTTGCCTGATCATTTGGTTAAGGTCTTTATGAACACTTTGGCTTCATCTGGTGATGTAAAATCGCGCTGCACACCTCCGTGAGTGATGCGGAGCCGTGCTGGATGGAGTAAACCGAACCTGACCCCCTCTATGTCCCGAAGCAGGCGACGAACCTCATTGAAGGCAGCGCGAGCCCGCGCCGTCTTGGGAGTGTGGTCGGGAAACACAGAGATGGCCATACCTCTAATCTTAATCCGCTGTAGCTCTCTTGCCTTCTTCAGGATGCCGAGGGAGTCGGTGTAATAATGGAGCCTGGCGACTATGGCGCGGGGTCGATCACCTGGTCTGGGCTTCGGGAGCAGGGCCCTGTGAGCTCTGTCCACCAGCGGCTCCTTCTCGAGCTGAAATGCCTCCTTCAGCAGCTGGGACACGGAGGCAGCAGTCGCCGAATTTGGATCTTCCTCCGGGATGCCGATGATTCGGATGTTCTGGCGGCGTGATCTCGATTCCAAATCCTCACATTTGTTCTCAAGTTTAACCATTTCTTTAGCCAAAAGGTCCACTTTGGTCTGGAGAGCAACGATATCATCAGTGCAGGTAGACAGGGATTGCTCCATCTCGGCAACGGTGCTCTTCAGCCCGGCGAAGTTTTGCTGCATGGCCGAAATATTGGAGGATAATTCACCTTTTAAAGCCAGTAGCTCGGTTTTGATGGAGGAAAAGTTATCCCCCACAGCTGCCTGGAGCTCCGATTTAAAAATTTTTGTAATATCCTCACGTAGAGCCGACAGAAGTTCAGATTTGAGATCGGCGACATCCATTGTAGCTGGCTTAGTGGCGCTCGTTCCAGGCGGTGAATTGGACGCACTACAGGGCGAGGAGGCATCTTGCGGGATAGGCCGCAGGTGAGGTTGTATCGTGTTCGCACTTTTATTGACTTTTGGCGACATTTTCGAGGAAAAAAGACAATTCAGCTGAGTTTACCAGACGTCCCAATAAGTTACTTGGTCGTAAAAAACTGTTAATAAAGTGCCGCATAAAGTTACAGAGTTACTCTGCAGGAGCTCCTACTCGGACGTCCTACGCCATGTTAGGTCAACCCGGAAGTCGGTAATGTATTTACTTTTGACTAAAAGACGATGTTAAAAATCACTAAGTTCAACTTGGTTTTATTACCGTGAAGTCGCCCCCGTCCTGTTGAAGCGAAAAAGTAAATAAAAGTCAACGACGAGCTGGCGATATCACACACTTGAAATAGGTCTAAACAAAACTACATACTGGTACGTTCTGGATTTGTTGTGCTGTACTTTTTCCTGTCAAGTTTTTTTGAGGAACTTCATCATAAATTAGTGGCCAAACATACCTGATAGTAGTCCGACATCCCTCCTCGTCTTTTATTTCAGCGAGTGAACGCCGAACCGATATCTATTCTGGTCCGAGCATTCAGCTTGTTTTTCTCTCGCTTTCTTTGTTTTGTATCCTCCAACAAAACTTTTCTCTTCCTTACATTGTTGCCTCCGCCATGGTTACAGCTCCGCGTTTGGCTTTCGCCGAGACTTCCGTGTTTTAAACGAATCGGGAATCGGGGGAAGTGACGTATGCCGTAAAGCAGTCCAAACGTGTAGTTTTTTAGTGTGGCAGGGTTCCCACCATCCACCTCGAGGTTATATAGCGCCAGTGAAAGGGATACAGACCACTCCAGACCACGACAGAGGTTTCATTGAACTCATTGTAAAGTGGTGGACCATCACAATGAATATCGAAGGATTATATTATGTTTGAAAAACTACATAGTGTTGGTTTAATACAACAAGAGATCAAAACTGTCCATTCATTTGGATCTTCAGTCTTTTTTATCTTATTACCTCCGCCAACGAGTTTATGTTTTTGTCTGTTTGTTTCATCATCTGGGAATGTTGGTCATGGCACAAGGAGGGAGTGATGAGATTTTGGTGGTGATTCAAATACGGATGTGGAGCCAAGAGTTTTTTAAAGATTTATTAAAATTGTTGATAGGGCAGTTTTCCACATTTTCACAAATAGTTGTATAAGCTTTACAGATTTTGTTGACATTTCAAGGAATGTTGGTCATGACAGAAGAATGAAATGATAGGATTTTGGTGATGATCTAAATGTATATGAGGATCCAGGACTTTAAATGGATTTGTTAAAAACGTGAAGTTTTCTACATTTTCGCTAATAACTGAATAAGATCCCTTTAGATTCTGATGATATTCATTTCATAACTTCTACATTTTCACTTATTACTCAATAAGTTTTCTTCAGATTTTAATGATAATTTTAGGGATTGTTGGTCCTGACGAAAGAGACAAGTGGTTAGATTCTGGTGGCAATCCAAATCCAGAAGAGGATACTGGTATAGGGCTGTTTTCTACATTTTCTCAAATTACTTACGAAGCTCTCAATGGATTTTGATGGCATTTTTAGGACATGTTGATCATGGCACAAGAAATAAGTGATAAGATTTTGGTCGTGATCTGAATACTGATGCAAAACCATAAGTTTTTTTTTTTTCTATTGTGATATAGGGCAGTTTTCCACATTTTCATCAATAACTCAATAAGCTCTCAATGGATTTTTCTGACATTTCAAGGGAATGTTGGTAATGATAGAGGAGATTTTTGATGGCAATCCAAATCCTTATGAGGATCATGGAGTTTTTCAAAACATTTTTCAACAACGTGAGGCGCGGACAGATATTTTTGACCGCGACTTGTCCAAAAATGTTGGAGCTGCCTTGACAGAGGGTGTGCTCAATCTGAATCTTGTTATCTTTTAATTTACCCCAGAAAACAACCATCAATAATATATATGTTTGGAATATTATCTGTTTACGTATTTATATATTCCAATATTTGTCCTTACATTAGGTTGTAATTCAGCATTACTGTCAGATGGAGGCTGTCTCACCATCTTGTTGTCATTGGCTTAAAAAAAAGGAAAGAAATAAATTTCCTGTGACACAACTATGCTGAAAATTATGTGATCTGAAACGTTCTGTATGCCACAGTTTGATTTGGTTTTGATTCTGAAAGAGACTATTTGATTCAGAATGGAAGAAGTTAAATTATTAGTAAGACCGAAGTTTAAAATGTGTTTCATAATGTTTCCTTAATCTGAAGTTGTTGTAGTCTACACTTAGGTGTAAATCTTAAGAAATGGAAAAGGAAATGAATTTAGTCATTCTTTTTTGGAAAATTGAGAGCGGTTGTTACCCTCAATAGCTGTTGTTCTGCTTTTTTTTTTTTTTTTTAACTCTGGGTAATGGCGTGCAAGATGAGTACTTAACATTTCAGTTTGTAAGCTGAATACAGCATGTCAAACCCTGTCCAACGCAGACAGCTAACAGGCTAACTTAAGTAGCTCAACTGGTAAGTATCAGCATGCACCACTGTGTTAGAAAAGCCTGCTTCTCTGGGCATGTCTAGGTCCAGTTTTAAAGGTGCACTCAAAAACCGATTTGTTGGCATAACAAACAGTGTTAAAAGGGTAGAATACTGAGGCGCTTTTCTCTCAAAAGGACGACGAAAAATTCAGCCTTGAGAAAGTACAAGAGCATGTCGACCAGTGTCGATTGCTCTAAGACTGCAAGGGAAGCTCAGCTTCCCCTAAAATGTCCCCCCAAAAAAGTGTTGATATATCCTGCTGAGTGTACATTTCATTGACTAAATATGCTCTAGAATACCTTCATCTTTTGTTCAGAATCAGCTACTTATCACAGGTAACTGGTGTGACTTCCTTCTCATTCATCCCTGCAGCGTCTCAGTGCTTTAACACAGTCGGACGCTGAGCATCTTCTGACTTCGATGGGGAAGCGTAGAGTGGGTTGTTCCTCTGTGGAAACTGGACGGTCATTGGATAAACGCTGGGCTTTGTCTCGCCCATCGGACGCTCAGCGTCTCTGGGGGTCTATGAGGCAGTGGGCTGGCCTGGACGCTCGGCTTCTGCATGATGATTGGATGATCTGTCTGATGCCGAATCCCTTTTTGATTGACAGTGAAATGAGCTAATCAGCGATCTTGAAGTAAAACCCTCCACCGGAGCATCTTCTAAGTTTTACATTCAGTTGTTCTGGAGAGGATCTTCTACTGTTCAAAGCGGCTCAAGTCTTACACCCTCAACACAATAGGCCAAGGCCGTTTAAGCAGTCTAGCTCTGCTGGCCATTGAGAGAACACTGGTAAAATCCCTGGAAAAGACACCTAGTCGGTACGACAGGGTCACAGATCATTTTCTTGAAAAGGAACGGAGGGTAGAATTTACATTTAAATAAATAAACAAATTTATGATGTAGGCCGGAAAAAATGAGCTTCCCCTCCTTGACTGACCAGCAGCTGCCACTGATGTCGACTGTTTGGTTTTGTCGACTTTAATTAAAAACAGGAATGTCTTTTAGTTTGGGTATCAAAGAGTCTAGAAGAGCTCTGAGGAAGTTGGAAAATCAGACAGCCAGGATTTTTTTTTCATGTGCAAAATCCCATATTGAATCCAGGGCTTTGGTCAACCCTGACCCTGACCTCATAGAAAATGGAGGGATTACAGAGGAGAATCTCCTCATAAAGACCATGACATGGACCTAAAACAACTTCAGGACATAATACTTGCTACTCACTCGAGGACGTCTCTGTTGAAGGGCTTCTTACTGTTTCCAAGGAACTCTCCAATCATCTGTCGGCTTAGGCCCTTTCTCTGAAGCAGGAAGTGGGCGACTCCGATAGGCGTGTCTGGAATGAAGCCTCGAGAGATCAGGAACTGAAGGCCCTTGTCAGGATTTCTGAAACAGAGAAGAAAAAGAAAGGAAATGGTTACAGTGGTCTGTTGTTCTTTGTTGCGGTAGACACTGTTAGTGCGTAACCTTGGGTCCTAAACAGTTTTCCAAGAGGACAATAAACTCTTGCATGACCTCACATTGTCAAAAACTGTATCAAAATGAAAATGTAGTCAAACTGTTTTGTTTGGTATTATTGCATCTTTTATTGCAATCAGAGTTCCAGGGGACCCAGGCCCCATTTTGGTCACACCCCCACCCAGAGGACCATCAACCCCCACCAAATTGTGGCCACACCTAGAGCCTCACCGGAAGGAATACCTGGTAGCTAACAATGATGACCAACCAACAAAAAGAACTTGCTAAAGATAAAGTGGAACAGAATGAAATATACTGATGCAATATTAATAAAGATACGAAAGCAAAACATTTTAAACCAGGAGGTGCAAAATACTCTTTGAAATGCATGTATTTTGGGTTCATGACATGTTTGATGATAAACTACTACTGCTAAGGTGACATGGACCTGTTATCTAAGTCATTGAGAGTTTTTTGAAGTACACTGAAATACGAACGCATAGTAAAATTCAAAATTTTAATCACTGTAATAGCAGGACTATGCTGTTGTATCATCTAACTGCTGCCTAAATATATATCTAGGCCTGTCACAATAATCAGTAAATCAATTAACTGCACGATATATAAAAACGTCCTCGGTAAGTTTGCCCGCCTCCAAAACTTGACATGCATGCGTGTTTGTTTTCCTCCTCTCTTTCTACCAAACAGGCTGGATGAGAAGATGGTTCACTCCGTCCATCTTTCCCAATGCCTGGGCGTGTTGGTTCTACAGCGGAATGAGCAGGTTTAGGGCTAGTGATGCATCTGTCTATCATTCAATCTTTGAGGGGGAGGTGGGGCCGCTCGCGCGTACACACCCAGCAAGCTGAAGTGAGCGTCGTGAGGAGTAACGACAAAACAAACACTAATATGAATGATGGCATGAAAGCGAGGGTTCCTAAGCCGAATGCCACAGCCCAAGTGCGGGAATATTTTGGTTTTAAACAGAATGAACAAGGTGTGGGCCCATGAACACAGATGAGCCGATATGTCGCATTTACTTGAAAGTAGTTGTAGGAGCTAAGTTTATAGCTTACTTAGCCTACCAAGCCGCTTGACCCAGAGTGACCTGGTTGACGCGTTGCAGTACTGGTTCCAACTGCTACCGTGTGTTCTTGAACATCAACAAGAGTCCGGACACTGTTCTTCTGATGCTGCATAATGAACCTTTATTTTCGTAGTCTATATTAACATCCTTAAGTTCCTTTTCATTAACAACCGAACAGCAAAACACAACGGCATTCAGCGCCACAGCGGTCAAAAACCGTTTGCCCTTCCTGGTCAAAGGGCAGGGCAGGTAACAGCGACACCCTATGCACACCAAGTGAAATATTATTCATTTTAAATTATTCCAACAAGTTTGGCTCCTATAGTAGTGATGACGAAGAAGGGGAGGTGCTGCAGAGCCTTTGTCCTGACAGACAATGCTTACTGAGGCGTTTGGTTTGCAAAGTAAATATAAGTAAAGCAGCTTAAAATGATGCGCTCACAGACAGTGTCGTTGGCTACATTGCAAAAGAAATGCAGTCCTTCAATACTGTTGAAAAGCCAGCAGTGTTACAAATGTTTGACAGACAGTATGAATTGACTGGGAGAATGTAGATGTCAAAAAAAATTCCTGAGCTGTATAAAATACATTTTATTTACTGTTTTTATTTTTGTGTGTTTTTATTGGAGTTTTGTTTTTTTTTTCTTTATAGAAACAGGGTCTATTTGTTTCATTGTTTTTGATTATCATAAAGTTTTTTTACAAGCAGTTTTTCCCAAATGATAGTCCATTTCATTGTCAGTGTTTTTTTTTCTCTATTTTTTGTTTGTTTAATTCATTATATTATTATTTAATGTATTTTATTTAAAAGGTCTTGACCTTCTGATTACAGTTAAATACTCTTAAAAAATTAAAGTTCATGCTTATGAGGTGTACTCACTTTATTATGACATATTTACATTAATGAAAAAATGATGTTTCAAAATAATATTGACAATAATATCATTTATCGGCAATAATTTTCTGACAATTATCGTCCAGCAAAATTTGTTATCGTGACAGGCCTATGTATATCTTATATTACATTTAACTCTACTTTTGTCATTTTAAAGCTGGGGTTTGCGATTTGATTTAGATACACTTTTTGTAATACTGGTTAAAATGGTCTTTATGACCCGTTGGTAATCAACTCATAATGTGTTCTTAAAACAGAGTGAAAAATATCCGCTATCTACAGCAGGAGTGAAACATGCAGGGACACCTGTTTTTAAACCAATCAAATCCCGTCGCCATTCTGCCCGCCTACTGCGCGTACATTTTAGGCGGAGCCCTGAGGAGATGCTACTTTCAAATTCATGCTAGTTTTCCAAAATCGCCAACCTCAGCTGTAACACATTTATGATATAGAAATAGAATTCCACACAACATCCTATGTTGCCTCACATGGTATTGCACTGTATTGTTCCCAAATTTGTCACATTGAGACAATCTCATGGTCTCAGGTTGTAAAATACCACATTTATCATGTCAGTCTGATTGCAGTGTAAACCTTTTCACATTTTACTGTGCTGTAATGTGACATACCTATGCCATGTACTGACCTGTTTCCTGTGCACCATTTTACACCGTTTTAAGTAGTGTAGTTAATGGTCAGTATTTTTAAAAAAGGACCCAGACTTATTTCATTAGAGGCAATTCACTGTCTTACACCTATGACATATTTTTCTCACATACTTAACCACACTTAGCAACACTATTCAGTTTCAGGGGAAAGGTTTAAGTGTGGCACGCATGTAAACCACACCAACACAAAGCAGAGCTACATTTGTTTCTCATTTATTTACCGTAATGGCTCCTCTGGGCACACAGAGGATATGAAAAATAAATAATCAAAGAAATGATGCATTGCAGTAATGATGAGGCTCTCGGGCTGTAGCTGGGCCACACTGTGTGCTCCTGCTCGGTGGGCTTGTGTGATAAAACACATGAAAAACAGCCTCATCTGTATTCAGTCCTATACTGCATTGAAAAACTCACATCGCAGCTACATTCTGAGGATATTTCTTACTTCTTGGACAGGTCAGCAATGAGCTTGAGTATGTAAGTCTGAACTACATTTCACTGATGACTTATTCACTGTGATGAGTTTACAGAGCAAAATGATATAAATTGTTATCCAAAGTGAAATGAACAGAATAAATGGTTTCTCTAAAGATTGTGCATGGAGCTAAAAAATGTTCAATATGAAAGATGGTTAGCTGTAATAAAAATTGTTTAAACTCGACCAAAGTTAGACTATTCATCTTTGGAAAAGGAAAAGATAAATTTCAGACTGAAAAAGCAAAATGCCACCTGCTAATTTTCTCTAATGAGTCTGCAATCTTCGTCATTATAGACGGGGGGATGGAGAGTACAGAGAGGGAAACCACAGCTTTGGCAGAGTAAACTCAAAACTTGGAACATTCAAATGATATCCTCTTCTGTCTGCCCCCGTTATTATTCTAAAACACACTCTTGTAGAATAACAAGAAGCTGGTAATAGCTTTTATGGCAGCATTCAAGAGAAACTTTAACATCCAACCATGGACATGGAGCTACCATAGTTACTGTAGACTTCATGAGCACTTCATTTTTACTCGACGAACATTATAAGGAGTATAACATTCTGGTCAGGTTAGGTTTAGGAGCACCTGTCAGGTCAACACTTTGGCATTCAACATTTATGATGGTCCTTCTGCACCAACAGCAACAACCCCCTGCCTTCATTGGTGTTAATGTGCGATGAAGTTTAAGGGCATAAGTAGGGATACGGAGCATATAGTAGTCAGTGGTCTACTTATGTGGCTCAGCTTCAGCTCAGCTTTCTGTCTGTGTGTTAAACTTGAATGTATAGCCCCGTTTCCACCAGAGGGTTCAGTTCGGTTCGTCTCGGTACAGCTCGCCTTTTGAGACATTTCCATAGCCTAAAACCAGGACAGGACCCCTCATAAGAGAACTGTACCGTCCCAATTTTTGGAACCCAACTGCTGGGGTGCCAAGCATTCTGATCCGCCCCAAGACGGTGGAGCTAGAAACACTGCAGTCCGTTGATTGGTCGAAGGAGATGTCACAACCCGTGCAACAGCAAAACAACACATAACCCCGCCATGTTTAAATCTCCACTCGTCTTTGTGAAAATTAGCCTCATGCTGAACATAGAAAAAGAAGAACTGCTGGATGTCTTCCATCATTTCTCTTTGTTTAAAGTGTTGCGTTTTCTTCTACGTTGTATTTCATAGCCGGGTACACTGTGTCGCGCTGCTATGACGTCATGCTATCGGCATCCAGCTTATACACTGCCTACCAAGTAGGGTTCAGTTGGCTGTGGTAACGCAAACAGGATCAGGCTTTACCGATCCAGCATGAACCAAATCTGTCAATCCATATTGGACCACTTGGTGGAAACTGGGCTTATGGATTCATATGTGGGCTGAATACTTGGATTAACTCATACGTAACTAAAGATATGGATACATGGATAGCAGCTATAAAAGATACAGTTAGGATTGGTCCAATGAATGGGTCCATGACCTAAATGACACGTGGAAAACCAAAGAGAATAGATTGATTACTTTTATCCTAACATAAGATTAGCAAAATATTGTGTTCTGTTTTGATTTACACTTTATACAATGTCCCAACTTCACTGGAATTGGGATTTGTAATTTTTCCTGTATGTATCTAGCTAGCGGGCTCGCTCAAACATCTATCTTGGTGTCAAATCCATTTGAATTCTTACAGAAAGGTGTTTAAAAAAACACTTTTTCATGTCTATTCTCCTCACTGAGATTATTTAGGATGATGTCTGTTTTACTATCTGGCAGAAGTCACCGTTGTATGTACATGTAGGTAATATCAAACCTATTTATAGCCCTATTAGACGCAGGGAAGTGCTGGAGGGAGGCCACCACAATGATGCCAGGGCTCTTTCTCTCCATTCAGTGTTTAAACCTCAGCCTTTACATAACAGATCCATGTGTGCGTATGCGAGTGCACCACGGCTAATGGGTTTAGTAAGGCGAGGGGCGGGACAGAGGAGTGAGTGGAGGGTGGGGGAGGATAAAGGGCCCCTCGGATAGCAGGAGGAGGCTGGAAGTGGACCAGACAGAGCAGCAGATGTGCGGGAATGGGAACGTGAGGACAGGGAGGGAGGACGACGAGTGCTGCCTGAAAGCATCTGCTGCGGCGGCCTCGGCAACACTCTCCGCTTCGAGCTCGCCCCCTCAGCTGAAGGTGATGTCTCGCCAAGCGAATTTTGGCAGATATCGCTCATTTGATGTTTGCCCAACAACAGATGGAACACACATGGTGATTATTATTTGTGAGCAGAGATGGAAGGAGAGGAGATGAGAGGAAATGGAAAAAAGCGATGGATAAATTGAAGAATGTGCTGCAGGATGAGAATATCCTCGATTGAAAATTATGTTTGTTGTTAAAATGCTGCAAACAACCAGGTTTCCACTTCATTTAAGGCGAATGGTGATTGCCCTTTCTTTGGATGCCCTAAAATATCATTACAACCCTGTAAAGTTCAAGAAAACACTACCTTGTCTTCTAGAAATTACATTTATAAAGTGTTTGGTTATTTCAACAGTTTTTACTTTACAGTGAGTGCAATTTCACAAGAATTATGGGCTATGAGCCCATAAAAAGAAGAATAAAATCATGCTGTAGTTGCAAGGAGCTGACATTAGGGAGGATGCTATTAAAATAACATTATAGGGAACATTTACTTGATCTTTTGTGTAAGTGTTTCCTGCAGTATGCTCTGAAATATCTTCCCATATACAGAAGGTGGGTTTTTTGCAGTCAATATCAGGTCAAATTATGTTTATGGCAGAGTCCAGTTTTAAACAGTTGAATCTTTTCTAACTTTTCTGGAGTATTACTGATTAAAGGTGCTATGAGGAGAATCTATTTCCGGCGACATAAAGATGTGCTGCCCATGAGCACGCGGGGCGACTGTCTTAAAGACGTGACCCAAGCCAAAGCGTGTGTTTGTTGTGATGCTAATGAATGCAGCTCAGACCTTCCTCAGAACTCTGCATTGCTTTACAACTTCTTTTTTCAACAACTTACAGGATGCAAAGCGACGAGGTAATGTATCTCTTTCTAGTTATGTAGTGGTAGTTCTTGATGTGTGACAACAAGCAATTTTTGGAAAACTTAGTATTGTAGTTTTGTAGCCGGCTATATATCCCTACTTACAGCCTGGTGCTCTAAGACGTGTCCGAATAATATAAATTTGCTCTATTTTTAATTGTCTTGTTCCCGAAGTTGAGTATCCAGGACAGTCCAGCCCTGTCCGACCCGACCACAAAGCTAAATAGCATTTATAGATGACCTATTTTGATGCTATAAAACTCATTTTAAAGTGTGTGTTTCGATCAGGCATATATCTAAAAGTGAGATTTTTTTGTAATTACTTAGAAACTCCTCATAGCACCTTTAACAAGAACAACAGCATGGCTGTTCTAGCCTCTGCAAAGTATATATTGACAGATTGTGAAGATGTAGAGGTGGGTCAATTGAAGCTGAATGGATTCTTAAACTCTTTAGCTATATATTTCCAAGGTGAGATAGCCCTTTCTAATTTGCACAATTTCATCAACATTGGAAAGGTGGGTGTCAATCAAGAGAAAGGAAAACATCAATAACTTTAAGGGATAGTTTGGGGGTTTTGAAGTGGGGTTGTATGAGGTTCCTGAACATTAGCCACAGTAGCTGGATCTGCCTGATTCAAACTACTATGAATAAGAGCATCCTAAAGAGTCACGGTAGGAAGAGGTGGGAGCTGCGAGAGAGATGACAGCAGGAGGTGACTGCTCATACAGACAGTAGCAAAGATGCTAACAGCTTCTTCTAAAGCAAATAAAGGCCCATTTATGCTCAGTGTTAAAGGAGACATATCATGCTTGTTTCTCCTTTTCACTATGCCAGACTAGGATTCCTGTAAAGCATTTCTGCCCTCAGTACAAGTCATTTAGTTCCTTCATTACCCCACAATTGCGTTCTCAAAATCCTCATTTTAGGCCATTATGCAGGTCTCGTTGAAACGCTCGGATCTGAGGATGACCTACAGTTACCTCGCAACGTCACAGCCCTTTGTGCTCTGATCGGTCAGTTCTATCGGGGGTTGAGCCAGCCTGTCCTTCTTCTTCTACTGTATTTTCCGGCAGGCTCAAAGCAGCGACAGCGTATTGAGTCCCCCTACAGGCCAGAGCTGGTAATGAGTGAATGTGAGCTAGGGATCTATATACCCCTGCTGGACGAATGTGTTCCTCGGTGACAGTTTTGTGGCTAACGGACATCACAGAGGAGGAAGTGTTTTATCAGATTACTCCAATAAAAAGAAAGGTACCTCGTGTCGTCACGACGTTTGAAATCTCGCAGACATCTCGCAATGACCTATTTTCAGAGGCATCAAATCTCATTCTAGGATATCAGAAAAAATTCAATCTTATTTTATGAAAATTAAGGGGGTGTAAGGTCTTGTTTTCAAATTTATTATATTATATGTAAGTATTAAATCATGCATCAGCATGATATGTCTCCTTTAAATACATATCCAGAAATGGAGGAAGCCTTCTGTCCATGCTCTGTGTTCATTTCATCCGTATTTCTTTTTTTTGTTGGAAGGGGGGGGGGCAAACATTCCTCTACTTCAGTTCAGAGGTCAGCACAGCCATAAAACATGTCTGGAGCAACCCCGGACTGTCTTGGAGAAGCATGATGAAATATTGGTGAAACGAATGAGTTTTTGGACGATTAATGCAGTTTTAGGAGCACCACTATACATGCCCTATGTGCTACCATTATACGGATGTCCGCCGCTTGATTTTGGATCTAAATATCTCCTGAAGCACTGTTTGGACCAGGAAAGCCTTCTGGGTGAGTATATTGTTCTACTTCATTCTATAAACAATGTGAAAGCTGTAGAAACTGAACTTGTCCTTTAATTCAAAACCAGCCTTAACTAAATGTCTTAGCCAAACTCTTACAACTGAGTTAGCAAAAGAGAAAACAGATTTGAGAAGATTTTACAAGTTATTCAAGGAGAAAAAAGTGCCCTACTTTGTTGATAAAAAGACTTATGGGAGGAAAACCTCCAAGGTTAAAGAGAAGAGGGTACAAGATAATGATGAGCAAGCAAAACACAAGAGACACAGCCAGACAGAACCCAGATGCCACATGAACAGCGAAAAGTCCCAAATGATCTGCAACACCTCTGAACATCTTTCTCTCTCAATCACATATTTCCCCAGCCATGCTGCAGACATCTTTGCCCCTTGTCCTATCATAATGGCAAATCCATCCTCTACCACGACCTTCATGTGCACTTAAATGGGCTCTCTATTTTAGATTTGTCTCACATGTACAAGGTGCCCATGCCTTCAGGTCATGTTTTATGTCATCTACAAGGGCTTCTGTGTCAGTGCCTATTCCTCCAGATGCACACATTTCTGTTTCATTACTGTGCAGTGACAGATTGATGGTGTGGTCTGTGCATGTTCAGTGTAGAGCGTGTGCTGTGACTATAAATGCCACAAAACCCGGGATCATCACAGGAATAAACAAAACACTTCCCTTATCTGTTAAGTGTGGTTTTCTGGAAGAGGAGAGGATCATGGGTGATTTCTCTGACCCTGGTTTAGCTTCTTTGTCCTTCTTTGATTACTTGCTCACTTGTTGTAAAAGTAAATAAATGTTTTTTTCAGATGCACTTCATTATTGAAACAGTATTGATCTTCTAAGGCAGTTGACAAAAGAGATAATTGTTGGCTCTTGGCAGTTTGAACATTTTTGACAGTACAGACTGTGCACAAGGTTGAGGACGAATTTGCAGTTAGATAAACATGTGTGCCCATGTCCATCTTCATTAGTGTTATGGCCGCCGCCACGCCCCCTCCTCTCTTGCTAACCTGTCTGTCAATGCTGTGTGTGTGTGAGTAAGGCAGCAGGTCAAAGATCGTTGGGCGATTAGGAGCAGCTGTGGAGGGTGCAGCAGCCAATCGCTCTGCTAGACGAAGGTGGTCCATCACTATAAGAAGCTCCAGAGCCTGATGACGTGGAGCTTCTCAACAGAGCCTGCAGCTTTAGAAAAACCTTTGTTAGCTCAAGTGTTGTGATTGCCTTGTATAATTCGGAGGTCCCGTATTTTTAAGGGCATTAATTTAATTGTTTCTCTTTTGTGTATATCTATTTAGGTTATCCGTTTTTGGACTGTTTATCTTTGTTCTTGAATTTTCTATTGTGGTCCTTAGCTTTGTTTTTAACTAGTAATTCTTAGTTTGCCCTTTTCGACCTCATTTTGTCATTCTTACCTCCTTTGCTTTATGAATAAACAACTTTTATTTAAACAATTCAAAATCTGGTTATTTTATGTTACTTCCCTTTTCCCAACGACCTGGGGTTGTAACAATTAGCTTTACAATTAAAGTTTCTTTAAGATGCAAGCAAATTTTTGCAAAAAGCACATCATTTATGCCCATTCCCTGCCCCAAAGAGAAACAGAAGGGGGTTTAAACTCCACACCTCTTGTTATCTCCATAACTATGAGGATAGGTACCACATAGTTAGCTAGCTGAGGTTAGCTATGTGCTAAGTCGACTGTTTGTATTTGTTTACATTTGCTAATTTTTCTTTGCTTGTATGAAACAAAAACTTACCAGAGAAGCAACAAAGAAGGACAGACCTAGACTGAGGCATCAGTGGGGACAACAACCTCCAAAGGCCAGAATAAACACTAGACAGTGAGTTTGTGATGAAATATGAGCCCATTCTTTCAAGTTTCTTGATTTGGAGATTCAATACAAGAAAGAAAATACAACTTAGGATGATGACTTTGGGATGTAACATTGCTGTACTAACTCAGATATACTGTATATAAAGTGGGAATTCTTTAGGGCTGAACAATTAATTGCAAATTAGATTAAATCACAATTTTCAAATCGCAGAAGGTTCAATATTTTTAGCCCAAAATCTGTTGAACATTTTAGCATTGTGATGTAGTTTTTTGCAATTTCATGCCATTTTTTTTTTTTTACCTCTATTTAAACACGTTTTCCCCACTTTAGGACCATTTTTACCTTTTTTTTTAACCTCGTTTTTACAATTTTATGCCTATTTTGCCCCCGTTCATCTTTTTTTGGCCACTGTCAGAACTATTTTTGGAATTTTTACATTTCAAATTTGATTCCCAATTTTGCTGCCATAATCAATTTTACTAAGCCACTTTTGGATTTTTTGGCCAATTTTTCCCCCCCTTTTTTTTTTTTTTTTGAAATTTCATACCTAATTAGCACATATTTATTAACCTTTTTCCACTTTCATATCATTTTTACACTGTTTTTCCAATTTCATACCTATGTTGCTTCTGTTCTTCACTTCTCCACTTTTTCTCAAATCTTTTATCCTTAGATTAATTATTATATCCTTTATTTAACCAGATAAAAGCGTCATTGAGATTTAAAATCTCTTTTTCAAGAGGGACCTGGCATGGCAGCAATTTAATGTCATATTGGTTTTACTACAAAAGATCTACTGCTTATGTTTAAGAATACATAAGATGAGGAACATTAAAACAATTGCAGAGTAAATCGCAATATTGGGAGAAAAAAATCACAATTACATTATTTTCTCAAATCGTTCAGCCCTAGAATTTCTTCAAATATGATTTTCAGCACTGTTATACATTGAGAAATATGTCGGGGTGCATGTACTAAATTCCTCATTGACATCCAGTGATCCGTAGTTCCCTCCACTGTGTGAGTAAACCAGTTAAGATATGGGTACTTCACTTTTTGTTTGTCCAAAAAATCTGCTTTTGTTTTGGAAGATGAAGAACTTCATGTCTGAAACACGTTGAGCTAAACTTCAGAAGAAAAAAACTTGTTTCTGATTGAAAACAACACAACATGCAGCTTATTTCTGACCTGCCAACTGAGCAATGTGAGCATGTTTTTATGTGAAGTAAGAAATCTAAAGAAGCGACGGTGTCCGTATGTCTTCATTGTGAAAGCTCGAGATATTAAGTGGAGTAGTATCCGGCTGCTTCACCTTAAGACTGCATAGTACCAAAGACAATGCATCATCTCGCTGTAATCATCATTTAAAGGTGCAGTGTGTAGAATTTGGCATCTTAGCGACATCTAGCGTTCAGATTCTAGAATGAACCTAATTGTAACCAAAACGTCACGTCGCTGAGCAACGGAACACTGTGAAGACCAAAAGGGATTGTGAACATGGCACAAAATTTATGTTGTGTGTGTGTGTTTATACACACAGTTTGAATCCCTAGGACAGAGTAACAACTTTCTAAGCATCCACTGCCATCCTCTCCTCTTCTTCGCCTGCATTCCAGGTCGATTTCAGAACCGGCAGACAGATTCGCTTTTCGTTCTTTTTGTCCCTAAAAACCACCCGTAGACAACACAGCGGATCAATATGTCGGCCTACACGAAGATTTTTCTAACTAAATAAAAATAAAACAAACGTTTCATGGGGATGATTGTACTCCTATTTTGATGGACTTTACATACAAATGGAGACATATATCTCCTATATTCACCATTTCTGTTTGGCGAAATGCACTGGATGTATAAAATGCCACATTCTACACACTGCATCTTTAAAGTCTAAAAGCTCCACTATACAACTCTTTTTAAATGGCGACTATTCATTCTCTGCTAATTTGCTTCCATTAAAACTCTCAGAGGCTACAAAATTCAGACGCCACAGCTGATTCACTATTTACTCATCATTAAACTGTAATTTCCTTTTTCATTTCGGTTGCCCCATTGTCCAACCTTAGTGTGCACCACCTGTCTGCAGAAGAGAAGTCAGAATGCTGTCTCTGTTCGCCATCTGGATTTCAGATTTGTAATTATGCTCTGGGTCATTTAGCAGAGGCCAGACTGTTAATACAGACGATGTTTGTGTGCGCACAGGAGAAGAGCACAACGGCTGAATTTCTCTCCTCCTGCAGTCAGGTTATCTCTGGAGGAGTTTGGCAGGCTTTTCTTTTCACGCTGAGCTAATTAACCATCCCTGACATATGTATTCAGATCTCTCTCCTGCTCCCACTCTTTCCTCACACTCACGCCCGCACCTATATGTCTCGATGTCACCTTGTATTTAATTCATAAAGCTCTGCAGGTGCTTAATCATAGTAAGTCAGTATGATCCCTGTGACGTCTAAATACTGCTGCACTGACGAGACGTTCAAAGATATGGAGCTAAAGCACAGTATGCTAGCTCTGACGTCAAGAGGCTCTAAATCAGGGGTCTGCAACATGTAGATGTTGATCTACTTGAAGTACTTTGAGACATTCTTAGTAGAATTTAACTCTAGATGTGCATTAGGTGTTAGTCTGACACTCATGATGGAGTGATCCTCATTCCTATAGCCTACACAGGAGATGTATCCAGATGCTTTGTAAAGTGTATGAGGTCAAACTAACACCTCTTTACTTCACTGGTTTTCAGTGTGGAAAGACAGACTGTTAAAAATGTAATAACAAGCTGCTTTGGTTGTTAAATGCAAAGGTAAATTTTAACATCTTATACACCGAAGATTTCAGTGAGCCTTGTATAGTGTTTTAGTGCTTCAAGGCTAGTAGATCTATTTCCTCTGTCAGCATCATTGGAGCTGGAAAAGATCATGGTCCTAAATCAACAAAATAGCAAAAGAAGAGAGGAAGGACACGCCATCAGCTCTGCCAACCTGCACTGATCACTTGTTGTCTCTTCTGCAGGACAGTGACAATACCGCAGCTACAAATACTACAATCATTAACCCTTTAATTCCCACCTCAACTGTTTGGCAGAGGTCAGTAAATTCAGGAAAATCTAATATATTAGTAAAGAGGTCATTGTTCTTGTAGGATACAAAAAGAACTGCCAACAAACCAAAATAACTGATACTCTCCTTATGTGGAATTTAAGGGTTCAAACAGCTTAAAGTTTTTATTAGAATTACCATAATTGTTGTTTTATATACTGAACCACTTACTGATATGATTTATTATTATAAAGTCTGTTATTCATCTAATTTAAACATCAATTGGTGTGTCAAAGCAGTTGAAGTTGCTGTCATAGCATCGTCTATTTTAAGTTTTTTGATTGCTACTTTATTTACAAACATTTTTGCCTTTTTAAAAATGGCGAAGCGGCATAATAGCTGACCAATCCGAACTGCAGGGAACGACGATTCAGATTGGACCGTGAGTCCTTCCAATCCCCTGTCTCCCCTGCTCCGCACGGTCCCACCCATGGTCCCGCCTCCTTCCCACTACCTCCCTCATGTACCGGTGAGCAGCGAGCTGCACAGCTACTGAAGCGTCATGGAGCCGGAGAAGACCAGCACCGAAACCGAGAGGCTGCTTCTGTTACCCTCCACATCGAAGAGAAGGAAAAGTAAAAGTTTCGAGGAAAAGGCTGAAGTAAGGAAGAATTATTAGCAATACAGGTCCCAATGGAGACTCAGCACTGGAGAATCATATGACCAGTGGAAAAAGCTGCAGAAGGATTTGGGACAGAAAACTGAAGCTGAGACAGCAAAATTTCTGTTGAACAGGTAATAGCTTTGTTTACTACAGTGGGAGATGTCTGCTGAATAACTCTGGTTAGTCTGTGCCTATACTGGCTAATGACTGAACGTTGTTGGTCGAAGCGGGTAGGCTCTGTCAATAGATTTTAGCATAAGTTAGCCACGCATCGTTAGCATTGTAAACTGAGCTGGTGAAGACACGCTGAGAAACGTAAATCCCCGCCCACAATCGGCTCTGCTCTGATCGGCTAACAGTGGCGACGCCAGACCCGCTTTGCCGCCGGTCCAATTGAAATAGCTACCGCTGTGTGTTACAAGGGGGATGACTGTCGTGTTTGTTTCTTTCAGCTATGAGAAATCTGACATTCTGAGTTGTTTTTGAAATTGTTGTTGCTGCTGATATTTTCTGCCGGCCGGCTTCTTGCTCTATCGGATGTTATGTTGTTAGGAGGCGACACGAGCTGGGGGGCGGGATCTTGGAACACGGAGGGGAGGGGTGAGTGAAGGGGGGGCAGGCTGTGTTTTTCAAATCTGTCTCAACAGCCAAACTGGTTTTCAGATCGTAGACTCTAGCTTTAAGTTGAAGAATTATTTAAAACTCATGCTTGTTCTTTTTCTTCTTGAAATAAAAAACAAAAGTTGCTGGGAATTCTGTTAAAAGGGCAGTAAGTGTTCACAATTTATGTGTATGGGGATACGTATCGTATCGTGTGGTTGCTGAAAATACCCAGCCCTAAATCCTTCCATACCTAAGTCAGGCATTTAAGCAAGTCTAAAGAAAATCTAAAGCATTTTGACGGAAACAAAATTAATGCAAGAATTTAAAAAATAAACAAGAGTTGAAATATGATCCCTCTGGACCTTCAATTACATATTTTCAATTATACAAACATTTAAAAAATTCTCTATATTCTTTCTTGTTGGTTAAAAGGAAACTACTCTGTCCAGGAGTCGTCCTTTCTTGCCTCTTTTTGCCCGTTCTCTGCTGTTGATTCGTTTCCAGCTCCCTTGCGTATTGTTCATGTCCTTGACAAACTCTCCCTTCCGTAATGGAGTCATTGTCATTCCATCCACTCTCAAGGTAGAAACTTTATCAAATGGCCGCCTCCCTCACTCGTCCTCTCCCTCACTCTGCCTTTTTGTGCCTTTTTCGGCTCCTCTCTGCTGCCTCTGCTCTCTATTTCCATCACTCGCCGCTCCATCTATTTTGTGCACACACATCCAAACTTCCCTTTAATTCACTTCCACCCCTTCTGCCTTTCTTACTCCTCGCTGCAAACGTGGCGGCGTGGACCACCTGCTGCAAAACAAATACTCCGACACTCTCACACATTACATTAGCCCGCCTGTGTGAATATGAGAGAGCTTTTCCTTCCTGCATGATCAAGCAATATCCAAGTTTTAGCCCCGAGCAAACAGCCCTGTTTAAGATGCAAAGGATACAACAGTGCAGGTATTAGAGGGAGGATATGAACTAGTGGAACTAATAAGCCTCAAGCTTGGTTTGCCTCTCTCTCCCTTTACCTTTTCTTCTGCTCCCCTTGTACCCAATTTATTAAAAGTCAGCTTATCTTTCAAGGTGTTTGATCGGGGGAATGAGAACGGAGGACTGCATAAAGACAGAAACGGATGAAACCTGTCATTTTCTGGAAATATCTCACAAGAGTTGTAGAGCTTCTTGATCAGACTTGGAAGCTTTTCTTTAAACAGTTGTTACAAAAAAGGTGCAAGCTTGACTTTCCCAGCAATGATATTAAAAAACTGCTGAGCACTAAAATGTCACACACGTTATATTTTCCTGCCTCCTTAGCTAAAGTTTAGTTTTACCAACAAAGAGGGCATTTGATGGAAGAAAAAACAGATGTACATAAAAACAGATTTATCATGTTTTTTACAGTTTCTCTAAACAACAAAAGTCTGCTGTTTTTTATGTCCAACAATGACAAAGATGACTGTGCTGTATGGAACAGTGTAGGAATGAGTGCTAAAATGCAGAGGTGAGTTAGCACTTTATCAAATCAAATCAAACTTTATTTATAAGGCACTTTTCATACTTAAAAGCAACACAAAGAGCCTCACAGAGGCTAAAAACAACATAAAACAGAACAACCCCCCCTACACACACACACACACACAAATACAGAGACATATCCAGACACACACACACAGACATCAACATACGCACACACACATCCCCACACACATTCATACTAGCTGTAAAGAGAGACAGAGAGAGACATGGCTGTGCACCGAGGACTGAGGTAAGGACATAGGCTACCTTTGGGGGCCATCAACACTGAGAAGGGCTCTCAGCCCACAAGGAGTGCAGCCGGAGACTTCCCCCCGTGCAGACACGAGGCCCCACACCACAGTGCAGGGACCTCCGGCCATGCAGGTGGAGCCGTCCCCCGGCAGCGGCCCCACAAGTGGACCAGTAGCAGTTCCCAGTGTGGAGAGCCCCCATGAGGAAACACTGGAGCTAAAAACCATCACACTAAAACAATAGAAAAAATTTAAGAAGAGAGATAAAATAACATAAAATGGATGACTGAAATAACGTAAAAAAAAAAGAATTAAATATGATAAAAAGTTTGACTTCAAGAATAAATAAGTTCTACAGTAATAGAACAATAAAAAATAAGTAATAAATAAGTCGATTAAATCAATTAAAAGCTTGATTAAGAAGGTGGGTTTTAAGCCTCTTTTTAAAAGTATCAACCGACTCTGCAGCCCTGAGATTCTCCGGCAGGCTGTTCCACAATCAGGGGGCCATAATAACTAAAAGCCGCCTCCCCGTGTGTCTTAGTTCTAACTTTTGCCCATCTTATTCCAAGGCCCTAAAGTATATAGCAATTCAAAGTAACTTTCCTGAAATATGTGAAATAAGGTCTGTGATGAACACATGCACATAAAATTTGGACATTTCATTTTACAACATCAGTTGCATTAGTGGTAGTAAATACACAACAGCCATAGACATGGGCACTGAATTGATTTGGCTTTTTCAAAAATAATATTGTTCTAAAACAAGAATCTACAACATGGAGCATAGTGTTCCGTCTAGCAGGGTATGGAGCCAAGACTGCTAACATGCCAAACAGCTGATTCAAAGCTAGCCTGCCAGCTGATTACCTTTTAAGCTGCCTTTGACTAATGCTGCTTTATCTGAGCTGCTCTAGCCAGCTGACTCTTCGCTGCTCTTTCTGCAAGCTGCTTTGCAACCCTCCTCCACCTCAGCTCCTCCTATATCCTATTCTCCAACATTGATGCTTGCTCTTAGGGGATTTGGTGCTTCTCTTCCTGCCTTGTGCTTTCCTTTTACACTTCAAGGAGGGCAAGAATGTGTTGTTCCTGCTTCAGGCTTTCACTACTCCTGAAGGCAGGGACAGTCATAAGAGCCACAGTGTCAAATTAAAAATATGCTAACAAATGCAAATAAAATGTATTCAGTTATCTGCTTGTGTCCGCTCTCTACAAGGTTGGCTGCTCTGAGCCAAAGTGCCAAGTTGCTGTTCCATAATAACTTAATAACTTAATAACGACGTTAAACTCCTGTCCAAGACCTTAAGTTAAAAAAAAAAAGTGACACTATGGGTCATTTGTGGAGATAATTATGAAAACAAAGGATGCAAGTTTCATAAATTTTTGTTGTCGAAAACCGTATTATCAACAAGCGTCCAAGAACTTATTGAAAATATCTCTTGGCTCAGATAAAATGGACTAATGACCAGAGTAGTAGTGGGCTTGTAGATGTAAACTACCTCTATTTTACTTATTAATTGAGATCTTAAAGGTGCTATGAGAAGAATCTATTTGCAGTGACATTAAGACTGCTACCCATGAGCACGCGTGGCGACTGTCGTAATGCTGCGTTCCAGTAACCTCGGAACTGGGAGTGACATCATCTCCGACTTATCTGCGTTCCAGTTGAAGTCGGAAAAAACATGCCGATCTACCAGGCTATTGTTAGCTGTTGTTAGCACGCCCTGGGTTGTTGTTCACAAATATCACATGAAGAATGTGATTATCACTATGGCAGCATTTTTGTAAATATAAGTCTAACAATACTATGTATACAGCTGATCTAGAGCGACACACCCCAGTCAGAAGTGACAATAAATTGATTATTACAGGAGCTAAATAACTGTTCACACTGGGGCATCCATCTTCCATTGTCACTCGGGGGTGGCGAGGTTTCACCAAGTTACCAGTAGAAAATTCCGACTTCAGGGAACGTTCCAGTTGCAGTTCCTACTGGGAACTCGGAAATTCCTACTTCTGACTATAACTGGAACGCACCAAAAGACGTGATGCTAATAATAATGCACCTTCCACGGACCTTCCTCAGAACTCTGCATTGCTTTACAACTTCTTTTTTCAACAACTTACAGGATGCAAAGCGACGAGGTAATGTATCTCTTTCTAGTTATGTAGCGGTAGTTTTTGATGTGTGACAACAAGCAATTTTTGGAAAACTTAGCATCGTAGTTTTGTAGCCGGTTACATATCGCTACTTACAGCCCGGTGCTCTAAGACGTGTCCGAATAATATAAATTTGCTCTAGTTTTAATTGTCTTGTTCCTGAAGTTGAATATCCAGGCCAGTCCAGCCCTGTCCAACCCGACTGGAAGGTTAAGGAATAGCATTTATAGATAACCTATTTTGATGCTATTAAACTCATCTTAAAGTGTGTATTTCCATCAGGCATATATCTAAAAGTGAGACTTTTTTTGTAATTACTTAGAAACTCCTCACAGTCCCTTTAAGAATACTTGTGAAAATATTGGATAAAGTGTTTTGCTGTGTTCGGATGGTTTATCAGTTACCCTCCGTCTCCTGAAAAAGCGATGAAACCAAACCTTTGGTGACTATGACATTACTCTGTTTACGGACTTTGGTATCCTCTCTTTTATTTCCTGTCTTTAGTACCGTGGTGATTATTCCCTCTTCCTCTTTTATGCTGCAGCGCAGCTTGTTCCCAGCTCCCTTTTGTTTTGTGTGTCACGCTCCAGCATTGAGTCAAAGTTAATCAGCTTTATTGCGCCCTTTTATTGCACTGCTGAAACTTGGCAGTGAGCAGAAAGATAATGGCTGTTTACGAGCTCCAATCTCCTAAATTTGTATGAAAATGGCCTAATTGGGGGGAATATCTTGACAAAATCTTGTAGTGGTTGTGCACCCAAAGGAGCACAGCGTGCTTTGTGTTTTCTGCAGGGTATTTTTGGAAAGCAGGGAGAGCTTCTACCTGGAAATGGTTGAGGTAGCAAACACACACGAGGAAAAAAAAAAGTGCTTGGATTGAAATGTTAACAAATTTTTCATTCTCATTCCCAGGGTGCTGGTTCACACTGTGGCGAAGGAACTTTTAATTACATCCACAACTCACAGCAGAGTGACTAATGAGAATTTTAAGCATGGTGGATCACTGCCATTATTTTTGAATCCACCCCAACTAATTGTACTCAGCTACTCCTTAAGTGCTGCGGTTCAGCTTGTTATACATGTTGGGTACATTTATTTAAATTTGTGGGGTGTTTTGGTCCTTTAGGGTATGTTCAGGTTGAAAAGCTAATGGAGCATATTGTGTATTTAAATATTCCTCTTAAGCATGCTGTAGGCTGCACATTTTTCAGAAAAATATGATAACCAACTTTATTTAATGGAGCAAAGCAAGTGTTAGCTAATAAAGACAAGGCTGTTTGTGAAGTGGTTAAAACTCAAAAGGATTTTGTTTTATGCCTCTGGATGTTATTCCCAATCACGGAGAAAGAGGCAGAGCAATTTTGACATGTGTTTGAAGGATTTTTTGTCTCCTAACCCATCAGGTTCAGTTAGTTCAGGCTCAGATGTACTGCTGTCGCCATTGCAACCCTTTCTCTTCCTATATCTCTGTCTGCCATATAAGCACCTTGCACCTGTCTGGAGGGTGTCTGGAGGGGGTCTTATCTGGTTCTGACTTTGTCACTCTTCGGTAGGCAGCGAGGGTGGGTGAAGAGAGTTCACAAAGACAGGAAGGCTTCGACTGGCAAACATAAACAAGCTCCTGAGCACAGACTTGTTTTTATTCTGCTGTCAGGTTGGAAAGCCACAGAGACAAAATGCAGCGTGGGTGTAGGCTGATGGTGAGAAATACAAGTTACCTGTGTCACTTTTTTGCACTTAGCAAAAACATTCCTCCTTAAAGGTGTAGTCAGCGATCTTCTAATCTCCTAATCTAAAGCACTATTTGTCAAAATCACCGTATTTCTCCTCTCCATCCACAAGATGTCACCACTGACAGCATGTTGAAAAAACTCCATATCTGTGAGAAGTTTGCTAAATAGTCAAAATAGAACAAAAGTATGGGAGACTTATCAAGAAACTATTTCCCAAGACTTTGTGTCTTTCAGTGTCCCAGCAGTGCGCACAGAGCTGGGGAAAAAGGCTTTCTCTTTCTCAGGTCCGTCCAGCTGGAACATGCTCCAGCAGGACCTGAAGTTGTCCAGTCTGGTCACACTCGGTGAATTTAAAGTTTTATTAAAAGATCTGGAGAAAGCTTCTATAGAGAACTGTTGTTGTTTTAATTAGAATCTTTGTATCATTTTAACTAGAAATTTTTTAGCGTCTTGTTGTACCCTGTCTTTTGTATTGTGTAACTTTTATTTGTAAATGTATGTAATTTTCCTGTTGAAAACAGGTCTCTCTTGCAAATGAGACGTGAGTCTCATAGAGACTAACCTGTATAAATAAAGGATAAATTTACATCTCTAGGTGTGAGGCTATCTATTTTACTTAATATTGTTGAGTAAATGATTGATTAAAATATCTATAAAATGGCCTGGACTGTTCTTAAAGTTGACATGAGTGCAAACCAATGCTATGTGTTATCCG
Source organism: Scarus forsteni (assembly GCA_036419115.1). Taxonomy (NCBI): domain Eukaryota; kingdom Metazoa; phylum Chordata; class Actinopteri; order Labriformes; family Labridae; genus Scarus; species Scarus forsteni. The sequence goes on from JAZDUH010000341.1 coordinate 4,463,102, forward strand.
ACTAAAGGCAACCCATATTGTGCGTTACTTTAAAGCTAAAGCACGAGGAAGTGAACTATTTGTGAGACATGTATAGCAAAGGCAGGATAGATTTTGCAAGATGAAAAGGGGATTATCTGATTCTATTTTTTTAGCAACTTCAGATAATTTTGTACACTTTACCATCCCTCGTCCCCACTACTTTCAAACCTAATAAAGTGTGCGTGTCGCTCAACCTTCATGCTAGCTGTCAGAATGTCCTGCTTTTTGGTACACAACTGTTATTATTCTAATTACAGTACCACTTAAAGGGCAAAGAGGCACAACACTGAAACATTAGCTAATGAATTAGCAGCAAATTTAGCTAATAATAATATAGATGTATTTAGGTTAAGTAAACTACATTCTACTACATTCAAGTGCTACCCGAGATAGCATTAGCATTTCAGGTAACATTACAGTAGCTTTTCCAACAGTGCTTGGTAAAAATGATTCTTTATCTTGACCTCTTTCACATCAGAAGTTTGAATATCCTGCAAGTACTTTTAGCTTGACAGCAGCACATTGTAATGTGAGAGCAGAACACCAGAATTAGCTTTGCACTGCTTTAAAAGCTGCTTACTTACAGAACCGCTGTCCGTGTTGACTTTTAATGGGGCTTATAGTTTAAGCCTTAATCTGTTAATGCAATATTTAACCACAAAGTACATGCTGAGAAGTGTTTTATGAAATAAGGTCAGATAAGAGATAACCGAGAATTTATTCAGGGAACCATTGTTAGCTTAGTAAGTGAACTTATACTGAATATTTAACAGCGACAGTTAGAAAATGTCATTTTGGCTGGCAGGTTAACGGATGTCACATAGAGAGGGAAGGGAGATTCTGTTTTCTTTGGCTGAAGTGAGAACAAATTTATCTAAAATGAAAGATGGAGTGTCTTCGTACTGCTTGGTTGGAGGCAAAAGTGGGCGTGAACTGGCTAACTGTTATTTCTAACATGTTTGGACATTTTTATTTAGCCATGCTTTGTCACCAAATCCTTTCCTTACATTCACTCCCGTCTTTGCGTGACACACGCACTTTTCTGCCTCAATAATTCATCATGTCTCCTTTTGTCCTGGTTGCGATTTATCCGTCTGAAAAGAAAGAAGATACCTCAGATCTGGCTGGGGACTTTGGGTTTCTCTCTGTTTGTTCTTTCCCTCTGCACAGTGGAGACCTGTGAGGAAAAGTGATTTTCTTTGCTTTTAGAGTCCAGAGGGACCCATCAAACTTCAGGTACACTGTGAGGAGGGGTTGGAGGTACAGTCTGTTTCATAAATCTCATTGTACTTACAGCAATAAAACCACTTTCATCTCCTTTTTGAAGTGCCCCGTAATGCCTTTGCTGATGTCTGTATTTAGCAGACTTAATAAATTTTACCCTCCACAAGAAGGCTTAATACCTAAACCCTGACTTATGGACTATATCCTAAATCCAACCACTCTCACTTAATAGTGTATGATAAACACCCAAAGGCAAAAACAAAGGAGGAACATGAACCATATCTCCTACATAGCAGTGTTGTGATATTGTTTTCTGAGTTAGGGCAAAAGTTAGCACTGCACTGATTATTTCAACTGAAAGTCAATGGGATTACTCACTGTGTTTCAAATGTTTGCTAACAGCCTGTTGCAACAAAAAAATATTACGTGATCTGCTCTTTTGTGATAATCTTTAAAGGTGTAGTCAGCGATGTGGGAGAAAACAAGTGGAGAGGTTGTTGATAAACGAATTTAAACCCGCCTCTCCCTTCATACCTCACCCCTGGCTCCACCCCCGAAAGCTGATGGACATGCATCATCATGGAAACGGCCATAGAAACTGCGTAGCTGACCAACGTAGCTAAGGAAACCCCGACTCGTCAGACAACTTGACTGTCATTACTGATAACATCACAACAACAGTACATTCTGGCAGATTAGACAATAAGATGAATGCCTGACGGCTGTTACTGTTATGTGAAGCACCACAAAGCTAATGTTGCTAACCTATCCAGCAGAAAGACGGCGACATCCGCGTCCGTTTTCAGGTCTTTCAATTAGCGGAGTTCCCTCCACCGTCGGAAAGCAACACCAATGTTGACCCGGGTCTTCGCTCTTTCATGGTCATAGCCCTTCTTTTTTACTTTTCACTCCTCTGACCTTTTTCTTTTGGGCTGTTTTCAGCCATTGCTACTGCACATATTGTATCTCTCTCTTATTCTAACTGAGCACGCTACGCAACCTCCTACTCCCCCTCCCCCGTCTGTCTGATCTGCACATGAGTATGATTGCCCCCTGGATGTGGGGGGGTGTACCCTGTTTTGACGACTCGGCCCGAGCCACAGTATTTACCTGCTGAAATTCAGAGTCAAGGCTGTGTATTGAAACCAGACTTTTTTTCAACATGCTGTCAGTGGTGACATCTTGTGGATGGAGAGGAGAAATACGGTGAATTTGACAAATAGTGCATTAGATTAGAAGATCGCTGACTACACCTTTAAGTATCACTACGCGTTTTACATTTTAAGCTTCAACGTTATCCGCAAGACTAAAAAGCTATTGTTATGCTACTAAGGAGCTACAACGTGGTGGTTCAACTTAAAAAGACAATACTTCCACTGTATTATATTTTGTTATGACCTCCTGTTAGGGGTGGACGATATGGCAAAAATATCTTATCACGATTTTTTTTAAATAAAATCACAATCACGATTTCATCACAGTTCATTTTTACTTTGATTTTTCTAGACTAATTTGCATGTTTGACCATTTTTTCCCTATGCTTAACATATAAAACATGTAAAACCCTAAAAGAAAAAAAGACAATTTAAGCAAAGAAACTTTCTGAACAGGTTTGAATTTAAATAGTGCAGTTTTTACAAAAATGTAAAATAAATGTACACATAAAAGGTGATGAACAACAATAAAGTGCACTTCTGTAACATACAAACTAAACACACCCAATAGCTTATTGAAAAGGGTCGAATATAAATGCAAACTTAAGTAACTGGTTATCTCTTAAAGTGCAACAATTTAGAACAAATGTTGTCTAACTGCAATGTCTATAATCTGAGTGAATAATACAGCTGCTTTAGAACAGATTTTTGTTCAGACATCTTCAAGCTTTTATCTCCTTTTCTCTTTCCACCATGGCTTCACGCTACATAACCAAACAGGAGATCCCACCATGCACTGCGCGTAATGTGCTACGATTGGCTAGTCGGGTGCGCGTCAAAGTCTCTGCGCCCACATAGACGATCTGATGATCTTTCTGCTTTATGAGATCATCCCCACATTATAATCCTGAACCATTTAATATCGTCATATCGCACACCCCTACCTCCTGTTAAATAATTTCCTCTCTGTTCAATCAAGTGAAAAGGGTGGTCTACATGACTGTGGCAGCAGTGTATTAATTACTGATTATTAAAAACAATCAAACTGCTAGGGTTCCTAGCCATTTTTGTAGCCCTCATTAGCAGGTCATTTGCAAGTAGGGAGTAGCGTTTTATTTTTGTTACACAACCTTGGAGCTTGATCCTTCTAAACCCAAATTCTCATACCTATCCCTGTAACCCAGAGGTGGGCAACTTTAATTACCAAGAGGGCCACATTATTACAAATTTTCAGGAACTCTTGATGAGGAAAAAGAATGTTGGATAAACAACATATAAGAAAATAAATTTGTAACAAAATTAGAATACCAATATTCATATATTACCAGTTATTATGCATAATCAAATGAACTTGACATAGAATTCAAGCAAATTTAGCTAACACATGGAATTAAAGCCAGTGAAGCTATTTTCAAAATCAATAAAATGATGTTATTCAAATTTTTAAAGCTCCAATATTTTGCTTCTGCCATTATACATTATAGTATTGAGTAATACTTGATATAATGTTAAAGGCTTCATAAAAGAGAGTTAGAGACACTATTATAGTAAAGTAAGGTCATAGTCAGCTTACATAAGCCAATAAAAATATCAGTCTAGATTATATAGAATTATTTCTATTGGATATCTGAGTTTTCTTCACATTTACAACTGCTTGTTTTTGGAAATGAATGGTGGGCCACATTTAGTGACATGAAGGGCCGCACTTGGCCCCCGGGCCGCCAGTTGCCCACCCCTGCTGTAACCTAAACCCAACCGTATCCTAACAAGCCAGCACCTTCGGGACATCTCCTTTTTAGCCCTTTACATTTGAGCAGTCACACCTAATTCTGGCAGCACCTTGAGAAGGCTTATTTTGAAGGAGTTTAAAAAAGTAAACAAGGCTCATTAACTTTTATTTCACTGCAGTTCAGCTCTTGGCCAAAACCAGGGGTAGCAAACAAGGTGCTTAAGACCACAGGACATTATAAAAAAAACACAAGTCACCATCATAGATCTTGAAATAAACAGCCATAGTTTTTGCAAATATTCATACTTGCATAAAAAGACTGAACAAAAAAATAAAAAATGTGTGTTAATATTTTTTAAACTGTTCATTTTGTCTTAAACTTTGACCTGCATGACATTAAACTTTACACTGATGCTCTTAAGTCACACCTCATCACAGATTAATGAATTATTAAAGATGCATGTCAGCATAACACTCATTACTAGTTATTATTCTGAGACATCATGGTTCGGTTCGGTTGTTTTGCTTTGCACCCTCTGTTTGCCGAATTTGATCTTCTCCCTTCTGGACGACGTTACAGAAAGCAAAGACCCAAAACTAGGCGAGCCAGAACTTCTTTTATTCCAGTTGCTATTGAAAACCTTAATCCATTGTTTTTGACCAGTTTTTCTTTTCTTGTACTTTGTGCTTCTTGTGGATAGAATTGATTGTTGACTTTTAGACTGTAATCCTAAACTATTTATTGACTTTTTATTGAATCTCTTTTTATCTGCTTTATCATGTATGTTCATCATTACTGTTTATTTATCTTCTTTACCTTCTGCACAGCACTTCGATGAATGAGCGCACTTTATGGGTTTTGCCTGATCCTTGGTCTTTGGCATTTTGTGGTTTAAGTGCCGTCCTTTTTCACTTGAGTTCAGGATTTTTCCTGATAATTGTAATACCCGTATGATTTATGTGTTATCATGTACTTGTGTAGTGATGCCTGCAGCTGAAAAACAATTTTCCCACGGGACTACAATAAAGTTGAAGTTGAAGTTGACATCATTACATGTAAACCACAGAAACACAGAGCCATATGTAACCTAATGATGATTAATGCATAATATGAATTACTTTTAGGTAAACTATAAAATGTACATCAGTCCAAAATATTATATCCATAGTCTTCCTCATGTTTTGTGTAGCCTACAGGCTAATTAAGCTTGATAACCCCTGGCTTAAACCTAATCTTACCACAGCAAGTATTTTTATCTGAACTTCTTCCTAACCCAGTGAACAATAGGGATGGGAATCGAAAACCAATTCCAGTTGAGAACCGTTAACAGCTCCATCAAAGAATCAATATCATGAGTCTTTTTGCTAATCAATTCCCTTACCAATTCCATCCACTGTCAGGGTTCAGAAGTGTCAGAATTGTGGCTTTTTTTTTTTTTTTTTTTACAAAAGGCGTATACTGCACAACCTTGAGTGAGTGGAAACACCAGCAACTTGCAGAAGCAGTTGCAGCAGTTATCTATGCTGTGACGTGTGTTTGACATTGTTGACACTTAAGGGATAAGTTCAGTTTCTACAGCTTTCACATTGTTTATAGAATGCAGTAGAACAATATATTCACCAAGAAGGCTTTCCTGATCCAAACAGTGCTTCAGGAGATATATAGATCCAAAATCGAGCGGCGGACATCCTTATAATGGTAGCACACGGGGCATGTATAGCGCCGCTCCTAAAACTGCATTAATCGTTCAAAACCTCATTAGTTTCACCAATATTTCACCATGGTCCGCTCGGGCTACTCCTCCATTACAGTCTGTGTCGCTCCAGACATGTTTTTGTCACTGTGCTGACCTCTGTGCTGAAGACTTTCTTTACGGCTTCCGCACATGCCCAGTACGGCTCATTGTTTCAGGGGCGACTCAACAACTGTCTTCTTCCAGTTCTGTGCAAAATGGACGAATATCTATCGGATGAAGATGTTGTGGAGGAGAACTTTGAATATCATGGGTGTCCTTACAGTTTCAATCAGAGTTTACAGATGAGGAGCTCATCAAAAAGAGGAAGTCGTACTGCCCATGCCCCGTGTGCTACCATTATACGGATGTCCGCCGCTCGATTTTGGATCTAAATATCTCACGAAGCTCTGTTTGGATCAGGAAAGCCTTCTGGGTGAGTATATAGTTCTACTTCATTCTATAAACAATGTGAACGCTGTAGAAAACAAACTTGTCCTTTCAAATCTACAGGCCAACATTTGCCCACATCGAAAATCTGCAGGAATCAATAAGGAAATCGTTTAAAACTTGGATTGTTTTGCAGTATCATTAATAGCATTGGTATCTATAAAAACGTATCAATTCCCATCCCTAGTGAACAAGCATCTTAGCATCATCTTTAGCCTTTTCATTTAAGCCACTTTTACCCTTATCTAACCCTGGGATCATCTCCTTTTTCCTTTTGGCTATTTGCTTTTACCCCAACCTAACCCAGAGAACAATTAGTCCAACTGAACATAGATCAGTGCAGTGTTATTCTAACCCAGGGGACATTGTTCCAGAAAAAAAAAGGACAGAACAAAAGCTTTGCCTCATAATTTCATGCAGCACAAAAGACTAAAAATGGAATAACTACTCACACATTGAAGAGGTTGAGGCCAATGCGGTACAGGCGTTTTCGCATGACGTCAGTGGACAGGGTGGGGGATTTACAGCTCGCGGGGTTCTCACAGTGGTAGCGTGGCAAGCTGAGGATCATGGCCTGCAGTGCCTCCTTGGACGATGCTTCAGATGTAGAGCGTGCCTCTGTTGATGTGCTGCTGCTGCTCATCTGCTCAGAGCTGTTGTCTGCCGTCTCTGAGCCGGTCCTTTTGACCTCCAGCGGCTCCACCACGGGCGAGCTCACCTGCAGTGGTTGAGGGGCTTGAGGAGGTTGCGTGGGTGGGGGCACTGGCACATCTGGGAACTGAGGAGCAGCCATCTTATCCAGAGGCGTTAGGGGAGGCTGCACTTCCCCTAACTCTTCTTCACTTGGCGGAGGAGCAGGGAATTCAACGTCCTGCTCTTCTTCTGCTTGGGATTCAGGGGGAGGTGGAGGTTCTTGAGGGGGTGGAGGGGGGTCTATAGGCTCAGCTGGGGCTTCTGCAGGAGGAGGAGGGGGTTCTTGCGAAGTGGAAGGTGGAATAAAAGTTGGGGTGGAGTTGGTTGTCGTGGAAGAAGTCGTGATGGTGCTGTAGGCTCCTTCTTGTTGAACACAGCTGCCAAGGCTGACTGATGATGATTCCATGACAGAGGACGAAACGCGGATATTCTGGCTGTCGATCTGCACGGTCACATCCCGGAACGCCATCATCAGCTTGCTCGCACTTCTTGACAGGTCACTAGGATCCAATGTTCCTTGAGAAAGAGTAGACTCAACACCGCCACTTTCTCCAACACCCCCTACTCCTGCTGCACTAAATGAGTCAGCACTAAACTGGTAGGTTCCTCCTTCCTTCAGGGAACACATGGTCTTCAGACTCCAGTTACTCAGTGCATCATCTATAGACTTTGCTAATGACTGGACCTGTTCCGTAAAGGAGTCTTCCAGGTCTGTCAGGGAACCACCAACTGTGGCGGGCAGAGAGGGTGAGCGTACTAAAGGAATGCCTGCCAAGTTGCAGCCTTCTGCCAGCGCCCGCTCAGCAGAGAAACCTTCTGTGTTCTGCACACGGACCTTGCGCAGGGAGATCCGGCGAGGCAGGCGACTCTCCAGCAGCGAGTTGCGGATCTTCTCGAAGTTCTTGCTGAGCTGGTACTGGCGGAAGGCGGTCTGGATCTTGCAGGCGGCACGGCGGGAGATGAGGTGGCCGCCGTATTTGTGCTCTAGCATTTCGATCTACAGATAGAGGGAAGAGGGACACAAAAGGGTGGTATGAGTTTCTGGATATTTTAATCTATTTCAGACTTTGTAAGAGGGGCTGCCCTTAAAAAAGGACAACCTGGCTGACAGATAACTTCTGCAGGCTACTGTCAGGAAGTTGTAGGTTCAAATTAGTTGATGGTTAGAACACCTGTAAATAAACATTAGGTTCGAATGACGATGAATATGGTAGATGAGTTGAACAGCAGTTGAAAAATGAGAGTGCTATTGTCTAAATTAGGGTTTGTTTCTAAACACCCTTACCAGGGGTGGAGGGCTGAGAACAATATATGACTGCCTTTTTGATTTTAAATAATAAAAAAAAACACCACTTTTAGCTCAGAATGATTTGGGGGGCAAATCAGTTGAAGAAAGACGTTCCTTGTGCATTATATCAACCCTATTACCACTGTTATATCAAGACACTATGAACTATTGCTTTGGATGGTCTGATGATTTTTTTGCTGTCTATGCTACCAAATCAGGGTAAGCCTTACCTAAATACTGGCGTTTATGAGCAGCTCAGCCTACTAGCTACATTAGCAAGTGGGTATTAAGTCCACTGTAATCATAAGAAACTTGCTGTGATGGTTATCAATTCAAAAGTCTCAGATACATTTGGTCTACACCAAATGAAATCTGGTTTGCTTTTGTGGAAAGTTAGGTTCATTTGGGAACGTGTGGGAACTCACATGAACTTGGACAACAAAACAAACTCTGATCTGCCTGAAAACAGGAGGTCTCTGGAGCTCTCCAGAGTATAGCTCAAAGTTGGTGTAATAGTCATCAAAAAAAAAAGTTGAGTCAGAAAAAGAAAACCTGTGAATTGTGGCTTTAACCCTTTCATGCACGAATACCAAATCACAAAGAAATACTTATTTCAATGCTTCTTTTTACTTTCAGACAAGTCAAAAATCATGGTCATTTTTGTCAATGTTATATTTTGAAGTACTTTTACATCTGTCCACGTCACCGTGCATCAACATAGTAATTGAGTGGAACTCAACACAACTTTGAGAAAAGACTAAGAGTGAACAAAAGAAAAAATCAAAATCTGAAGTATATATATTTTATTGCTGTTTGATCAAAGTATTCACTTGTGAATTACACCAAAATCAAAATAAAAAATACAAAATGATGTGAAATATAAATTCCAAATACCAAAATTGCCCTTGTTGGCTGTTTTGGATTTTGGTTGCAATATCTCGATATGGAAAAAAAAAGTGCAAAGCTAACACTTATATGACGTTTGAGACAAGGGTTTGAGAGCTCAAAACCTTATAGTTGGACATGGTACAGCGACATAAAGGGTATACATTTATTCCATATATCTGTCTACTGTAGTGGACACCATGCATGACAGATTAACATCGTACACAAAATAGAAAATACACAACCAGCTTCAAATAGCAGAAAAGTTAATACTTGAAGCTGGTTGTGTATTTTCTATTTATAGTGCAATAATGGGTGGGATGGCTACAGCCAAAACTAGTGGTAGGTGGCTATATTACGCATCACTTGACAGGCTTTTGATCACCTAATGGTGTTAGAGAAAATGAAGCTGATTGAAAAGGAAACAATGTTGCAACTTCACCTCCAAACTGAACCAAGTCCGTTAAACTTCAGGTATGAAAGTGACCTTAATCTAAAGCTCACCTTAACTAAGTCTACCGATTAAAAGACACAATCCATTTCTAACAAAGTACGTCCCAGAGTCTTCTTTTATTACAAGTCTTTTTTTTTGACGATATCAAACATGGGAAATACTTTACCGCAGCAATTTAACAAATTTTAGCATATCCATGCAGAGACTCATTAAACTTTTGATAACAAAGTCCTAAAAGCTTGAATTGCTACAAAACATTTACTTTGAAGAAACATTACCGGGAAAAAATTGGTGTACTACAGGGCAGTACCTTAAAAGAAACTAAACATCAAATTTTCCCTGATTTTAAAAGTATTGTCAAACACTTGAAAGTTTTTAATTAGTAAAACTATGACAGACTTAAAATGCGTGTTTTTAAATGTATTTTCAAGAACTTTTAAAAAGAAAGTGGAAGTGTGATGTATTAAGAAGTTAAAAAAAGGTTCTTCAGCCTAATCGCCAAGAATAAAAAAGCCAAAGAACTTCAGATATATCCTTCCATGGCTTGGTAATCTAATTTTCCAAGTGGGCCTTGTGAGGTTGACACAGTTTGGTTAAAGCCACAGTTTGAAAGCAAGACGACAGAAAATAAAGCTGGCTCATGGCATGTGGACAAACCATTCATTTCCTCGGCAAAGAGAACTCATAATCTCAGCCAATTCCACAGAGAAGTCCTCCACACAACCTTAAATTGTCTGAAACAGCCAAGCAGTTGAACAAGCCATTAATCTTGCCTGTGAAAAATTGCTCAAATGCTGTGGGAAACAGATAGAGATGTAATATAACCACCGTCGTCTTGTGGTAGCTTGAACAGTAGAAGAGACCTCTTTGAGTTTCTGAGAACAATCAGGGTGCCGGTATCTTTGGAAGTGCCCAGAAAAAAAAATCTTATCTTCCTTCATTGCTCTGCAATCCTTTTTGTTCAGACTGAATCAATGAGTATAATGCTGTTTCTGTTCTAACTTTATCAAGGGCAAGAGTGTGTGGGAGGATTAAGCTTTGAAAAAAGAGCAGCGTCACATTTTATACTTTGCTGCATTGCAAATTAAAAATAGCGAGGCATTTAAGTCCAACAGAAAAGATCCTTTCTTCTGGAGCAGAGGTCTCAACTCACCGATACCAGGCTGTGTTTCATTTGGAAGGGTTGTAGAGATTTGAAGATAATTAAATTTGTTTCATTCTTTAACAAACAGGATCCACATTTTTGAAATAAACCTAAATTATTTTACATTCCTCTGTGTCCTGACTGTCAGCACTTACAGTTAAGTGTCCCATCTCTGTTGAAGCTGCAAAGATTGAAGAAGTAAGGCCGAGATAAACATTCTGTTAAACTTTTGATTGCAAATTCATAGCCCTGAGTTGTCTCTCCCGCTTAAATTAGCGTATTAGGTCAACTGGTGATTCTAAATTGCCCGTAGGTATAGGTGTGAGTGAATGTCTGTCTGTCTGTCCATATGGCCCTGCAATTGGCTGGCAACCAGTCCAGGGTGTATCCTGCCTCTCGCCAAATGTCCACTGGGATGGGCTCCAGCCCCCTGCAACCCTTACAAATACAAGTGGTATAGATAACAAATGGATAGATGCACAACTCATTCTAGTGGAGAACACAAAGGTCCAAGAGAGAGCTCAGGCCACATACCACTGCCTGATGTGAGGGATGTTTGATATAAATATCAACAAAATTCTGGAATCCCAACTTATGTAACTGCCATCGCTCATCAATAGAAGGCTAACTCTCAAAATCCATATAACCAAATATTGTTGCTTACTCTTTTGGCAATGAATGTAAACATTCAGCACCAAATGCCATAACAGCAGTTGTAGTGTAGAAGCCAAACTGCATGATGCAGCACATGCTACAAATCTCAATTATCCTCAAAGATCTCTAAAAACTTGACATTTGTGTGTCTTAATTTCTAGGGTCCTCTAAAGTTTGCCCTTATCATTTTCCCCAAAAAGAACAAAAGTTGCAGGACTTCTGTAAAGGCAAAGTCAATAATTTGTGCATATCAAGGTACATATCATATCGTAGCCTCTGTATCAGGATGTGTATGGTACTGCGTGGTTGATAGACTACCTAGCCTTAGTCAAATCATCCAAAAGCATCCGTTTCCCCACACCTAATATCTCAGAACTCAACGACAGAGCAATAGTCCGGCTTGCCAAGTCAATAGTCTCGAACACTGATCATCCTCTCCATCTCTTCTTCCAGCTCCTTCCCTCTGGAAGCAGGTACATGACTCTTAAGAGGAGTTTTGTTACATCTGCTCTTGCTATACTGAACAATCTACCTCCTTGACTTAACCTACTCGACAATGAAAATGTTAAGTGCTGTCTTGCTCTGTATTTGTTTGTGATAGTCCACTGTTCTGTTTTTATTCTGTGTGATGGTGTGCTTTGGCAACATGATATGGAAAGCTGTGGAAACAAATTTCCCTTTTTCTGGGACAATAAAGATTCATCTAACTATCTATCAAATGTAACTCAGACAAGTAACTGATATAGATTAAAAAACAGTTAACACAGTATGCATGTCATTTTACTGAAAGCAGAAACGTAATGGTCTTGGTGTTATGACTCAATTGACTCGTATGACAGAGCATGTGGCTGGGATTTTGGGCCTATGTATATCAACAAAAAGTATGATAACCTGTTCAACCCACATGCAAATCTGGTACTGGCTATCAAACTTTCCAACATCATGCATGAATATATGTGGACGCTAGACTAAAATTATGAATGCTGTTTCATCAATGTTGAAAACAGAGCAAGTAGACGTACTTGTCTATTTTTTTTTCAATAAAATAAAAGAAACTTGTGTGCAATTTAAACAAAGCAAATAAAAACTTGGATACAGCAAAACATCAAATAGTAACAAGTAACTGGTTGGACTGAAACATGATCTCCACATAGTTTTCATATAAACGAGTTTACTGTGTCTTCATTATTAGCGGTATGTTAGCTTATTTTTAGCAGAGCCCTTTGTGATGACTGGTCAATGAAAATACTGTCTCACATGGCACCTGATGGTGGTACATGAAAGGTAAGGAGCACTGATGAGTCTGAGGGCATCAACCTAGCAAAAAATGTATCCCTCCTGCAAACTCAAACACATTTGAGCAAATGGTTGCCATGGCCACTGAGGATAGAATTGTGACTTTCAGCCTCTAATCTTCTTTCACTTCAGACCCAGACAAAGTCAACCAGCTCCCCTGTACTGTGCCGTGATAGGCTGTAATGCCTCGGGGCTTTGCAATTTGTGATAAGTGGTTGGTTCAACAAGATGCAGCCTTTGCCATTGTCACTGGAGGAATGGAATCACACACAAAGCTCTTCAGAAAAGTGGAATGACACTGAAAATCCATCTTATCTACTCCATTTACATTTCACTGCACTGCCTCTGCGAGTCAAAGTGAGACGCTGCAAGAATATTAAGGTTGTTTTTGCAAAGGACGCTGATTTGGAGCTCTACTGTATCTGCTGATGGCGACATCTCCGTCACTGCAGACCAGTCGAACTCAGCCTGAATATTCATCACTTTTTAATCTGGCTTGTTCTGTTGCTCTGCTGTGCAAACTCTTGAAGTGACAAGGTTAGCCTTTATCACCACGACTGCACTCCAAAATGGACCTTGTTAAGTTTTCTTTTCTGAGTCGAGCAGTCAGAGGTAATATGATTGACCCCATTACTTAGAAAGGTTCCCCTCATCAAAACAAATACTGTGAAGAGTTCCACTACAGAGGTGCCCTTGAATGTGGGAAAGGGGACGTCACTGAGGCTGGGTTTGATTAAATGTGGCAGGCGGGCTTGTTTGTTTTGCCTTCTGCATAAGCTCAGTCCTGGGTGATGAATAAAGCATTTGGGTCACGTTGCTTCCTGAATAAGGCACGTATTGGATCTGATACACCTTCCCATTCAGACTGAATTACAGCCAGAAGAATGGACTGGTGGACAATGAAGGAAGGAAGGAAGTGTGAGGAGGAAGGAAGTAATACCTAGACAGGATTGAATTGCAGCTACACACAGACAACTTTATTAAGTACACTCCCTTTTTGACTTTATAACTGCCTTAGCTTTCATGGCAAAGATTCAACAAGGTGCCGTGATACGTTCCTCAGAGATTTTTGACATGACAGCATCATAAATGCTGTAGATTTGTTGGGGTGCACGTCCATGATGTGAATCTCCAGTTCCTTCACATCCCAAATTGCATTACTCGATTTAGACCCAAGTGGAGTCTCGTGGGGGAAGACAGTAGATTCCTTGTAATGCTCAAGAAACCAGCTGTTCAGGAAAGCAAAAGCATTTAAATAATGCTCATTAAGAGACAAGTGTGCCAAGAAAATATCCCAAACACAACTTTGTCATGTCACAGCTTGAACCGTTGATACATGGCAGGATAGACTCATGCTGGTTATAAAATTCTGAGCCCAATAGAGATGTAATAATAAACTTATTCTACTACACCTCGTTTTTTTTGTAATCGTTTTTGGTTTGATTTTGACAACCCTTCACATCAGATATATTGTTTCTACCTTTATTTCTACTTGAGATTTTTAAGCACAACAGTAAGAAAAATCCTAAATCAACCTTGATTCAGTTTATGATGCAAAAAAAAATTAATATATTTACAGTCCAAGTACTTTTACCCCTCGTTAATATATACTCTAAATGCTGGAAAAACACATTTGACCTCCTTATGATTGAAACTGTTCAAGTTTTTAGACAAAACTATATTCTATTCCTGAAATAACAATTACATGTATCATGATGACATTTTTACTTCTCCTAATGGCTCATTAAGTCTTGAGAATTCTGTTTCTAACAGTCAACCAGCCAGCTTTGGTGGGGATTTAAAATGGATTACAATTATCAACTAGAAAAGCACTCGGAGAGCGCAGACCTCCGCCAGCGCCACAGTCCTCTCCCATATTGTGATTTTGACCATAAATATTAGTCCTACCTTTATTTCATTGAAATATTTAGATTCCTTGACCATGAAAACATACCATTAGCAACTGGATTCATAATGATATCTATTTTAGTTCAGTAGTTATTCACAGAAATCACATTTTTCGCCACGGTGGTCAGACGCTGATCCAGATCAACACCAAAATCGAATCAGTTCTTCCTTTTCCCATGCTGAACATTTCCTGAAAATTTTATTCAAATCCATTCATAACTTTTTGAGTTATTTTGTTCACAGACGGACGGACAGACAAACAAACTCTCTGGAAAACATAACCTCCTTGGCGGAGGTAACTAGAAAAGCACTCGGAGAGCGCAGACCTCTGCCAGCACCACAGTCCCCACCCATATTGGGATTTTCACCATAAATATTCTCCAATCTTTATTTCATCTAAATATTTAGATTCCTTGAGCATGAAAACATACCATTAGCATACCATTGGTTTCATAATGATATCTATTTTAGTTCAGTAGTTAATCACAAAAACTGCATTTTTCATCATGGCAGATCCAGATGGGGATCCGGATCACTCCCAAAATCTAATCATTTGTTCTTTGTCCCAATCCGGACATTTCCTGAAAATTTAATCGAAATCCTTCCATAACTTTTTGAGTTATCTTGCTAACAGAGAAACAAACAAACAATCTAACTAACAAACAATCAAAAAACAAACAGACGCCGGCAATAACATAAAGTCCTGCCGGAGGCAATTAGGGAGCCGATACTGCTTTTCCCCTTAAAGCTAAGTAGCAGATCAGTATCCCAACATGAGCTAGGTGCTATATGCGGCAGGAGTTTATCCATTTCTGCACGCCAACTCTCAAGCACAAATGCATCAGAACAAATACAGCAAAAAAAGGAAATATGTTTGCAGTTAATGGTTATTTATTTTAAGAAGAATTGTTGAATCCTTAGACTCCACACTGGCCTTAAGCTTGAACCTATGGCAACCTAAATAAAGCCTGGCTGTGCTTCAATTAAAGCTGAATATTGCTGACAGTTTAAAGACAGTTCCTTAAATCAATAATCAAACTTTATTTATATAGCACTTTTCATACAAAAAAAGTAGCACAAAGTGCTTTACAAAAAGACAGATAAATCAAAATAAAGGATATATGACCCTACCCCACTCCACCCAGCCCTTGAACCAACCCACACCGCAATCCATACACAGTGTTGATAAGAAGCATCATAAATAAAAGACAATAATAAAGCACACTGATGTACCAAGTATGCACTGAGGAAACTAAATTGAGGAAATTAAATAAAAGAATTTTAAAAAATAATAAGAATAAATAATAAATTGAAATGAAGTTAAAAGTAAAAATATAAAATAAGATAGAAAAACTAGAAAATAAAATAAGGAAAGATAGCAAAGATAAAAAGATAAAAAAATAAAATAAGATAAAATAATAAAAGAGTGGGCTGTAAGTAGAACAAATAAAAACACTAAAAGGTCATTCAGGTAAAAGCTGGACTAAAAAGGTAGGTTTTGAGTTTGTTTTTAAAGACATTATGAATGTTCTTGTGATATTGGGTTCCCAATCAGGGGATGATCAAGGTTAGCCTTTGACCTATGACAACAACAAACTAGTCATTTAATCCTTGAGTCAGAGCGAACATTTGCACCAGTTTTGAAGTTAGTGCTACAAAGTGTTCTCCAGTTATGGGGTATTCAAGAATATCCTGGTAGGACATATAGATGGACAACATGGAACCTTGCCCTTGGCTCTACAAAAGCCTCAAGATGGCAGCAGAACCAATTTATAAACAAAATAATAACAAATCAGTCCCTAAAGGCTAAGGTCTCCCTTTGCTGGTTTGAAGGTTTTTGTATAATGTTGGATGTAGTCCAATAACTTTTATTAAATGAATCAAATTTTCCATCAACAGCCCATAAAAAGTACCATTAAGATTAAAAGGGGGATCCCAAGATTGGATGTAACCAGTGTGGGGACAGACATGCACCTGCCATGGAGACAGAAGGAACGGACAGACAAAGCTTTGAAGAAACAAGCCAAGAAGTATCTCCTGGTATAAAGGAGAAGATGAGACATATCAAGAGGTGCTGAGACAGACGACCGTGCCAAGGATGGCACTGCTGAAAATCTCCCCCATTAGCCGACTGTCAGTTCTACCTCTGATCACTTCACTAAGCACTGATGGAGAGAGATTATTCTGGAGACGCAGTGGGGAACGGTGATGGCATCGCTCTGTTCCGCAAGGGTTTTCTAAACTGATTTTGACGGGGAGATCAGCACCATGGTGACCTCATGTTTCCCTTGCGAGAGAGGGTGGGGCAGAGGGGGAGCAGAAAACAAGCTGGTACAAGACTGCAGTGTGCACCTCTGCTTGGACATAGGTGCAAAGGTGTGAATCTAAGATATAGAATGGACTATACATCTTTGAAACTGTTCATATAAAATTTGAAATAAAGATTATAGAAAATCTCCAACAGCAGGAAGTTGTGCAAAAATCTTATTGTCTTTATTTCCTTCCTAATGCAGACATACACAAAATATTGCTGCATCAGTCCAAAATAAATGCTCTGTAAAAAAAATTGTAGTTTTTCCCCTTATTTAGACTACAGTGCAAATACAAACATAAAATCTCAATAAAAAGTGCTTTGCTGTTGTAACAATCAGGATAAGTACATTCTTGAATGAAAAGGAAAACAAATAGCAGTCCTCAGAGCTGCAGTTTAGACCTATAAATGTCTGAACTGTGAACTATAATATTTAGCCTATAACAGTGCATATACTTCTGATCTTCAAGTATGATCAAATTCTGTCAACTCAACAGTAGATGCAAAAATCAAATAGTTTTTTATGCAGACTTACACAAACATACAGTTGCTGCCTGGCTCCAGTTCAAAGTAGTTGGTGGTTGTATTCACCGCAGTATGCGGCGAACTGTAGCGGCATATTTTTCACACAGTTGTTGTTCTGTCTTCTCACCATTCTCTCGTCTTTTACATAGGAGGCCAAAATAGGTCCACACAACCGGTTTATTTGACGAAGAAGCGTCAGCTAATTCCTCAACCTCGTCTTCCTCCATATTGAAGTGAGTGTTTTGCTACGGTAGGCGAGGAGGGTAAAAAAATCACCAGTCGTGCGCGTGCCCCTTCGCGTTTATTTCTTTGAATTTTTTTTTCGTCATTTTTTTATTTTGTGAAATTTCATGGCACGAAATTTCGTTTCAGCCCCTATTTAACATTAGTGGCGAAGACAGGCATTAAAATCTAAATCTAACGAAAAACCATCTCTGTGATGTCTGCTTGATAATTATACCTGATATCTTGGTTTTCTTTACATGAAATATTCAGACCGAGTAGCTTTGAAGGACTGTGTTCTAGACTGAAATGTTTCTGCCCCAAACGGAAATATGTCTCAAAACCAAAGGTCAGACAAAACAAGAACACTCAGCACTTTATTTTGTGATTTCAAGAAGCAGACTTTTCTTTCAAGACTCATCAGCAACGACACGTCCTTATTTTAAGAAGAATTATTATACAATTTTCCATGGCAAGTAGTTTACAGATGTTAAAAGCTACTTGATAGACATTGATTAATCTTTGTAAAATAATTATCCTAATATACGTATGTTATGATTTGTCTTTTTATTTGTTAGCTACAATGACAGTCAAATTCGTTTGACTTTTTTTTTTTTTTTAAATACCAATAAGTCGTTCAGTGACCTGGTAACATCATCATACGTAAAGACAGATTGGCTAGGATCATCAAAATTTCTACACTATTATTTAATCAAACATAATGACTCCTTAAGTTTTACTTAAACCCCTTGACATTATTGCAAATAAAATCTGAAAAAGCACTTCTCTAATATTATTCCAAACCACTTTGTGCTGGGTTTTGATGAGATGATGATAGGCAATGAATACCTAAACAGTCTCTCAAAGCTGACAGTAACAGCTGATAGAAGACAAGGTTATGTATAATTAGTACAAGACAGTCTGGCTGCAGACCTGCAGACCTGCACTGAGAGGACCCGCTGCACTGAGAGGACCCGACGTCACGTTACGCCGACATCACGTTACGTTTCCTGCACTGACAGGACCCTACGTTGCAGACCTCCGACGTCACGTTACGTTTTTTTTTCCAGATGCCCCAGTGTGTGGTTAACGCCCAAAGTGATCACCGTAAGCAGAATACTGAAGTATTACCATGGATGTATTAGAAGAACTGGATAGCGTGGCTCCGCCTTCTACCATGTAATGGTTTGAAGCCATAATATCCCCCGTCAGGGCGCCGCCATTGTGCAACCAGTAGAGAATTTGGGCCATAATCCGGACGCAGCTGTCGTAAACGGTCGCAACACAACTCAGCATACGCCGTACACAATCATTGTGAAGCTGCCGTAAACCGCGGTCATTTTTAAACTCGAATAACTAATAAAAAAGAAACTTTTCAGAAAAAACAGGACTTGGGAAACACGCAGCCCAATAATACTTTCATATCACCACAGCATACGGATGGGAGAAATATTTCTACGAAGTGTATTAATTTTTGAAGTTTCACTTCGCCCGTCCAGATGAATGGGGAGACGGAGATTTGACCTATACTGCAGCCAGTCACCAGGGAGCAGTTTTCGTGGAGGCTTCAATTTGAGCCCAGTGTCATGGCGTCCATGTTTTTTTACAGTCTATGGTCTACTCAGTGCAGGTCTGCAACGTAGGGTCCTGTCAGTGCAGGAAACGTAACGTGACGTCGGCGTAACGTGACGTCGGGTCCTCTCATTGCAGGTCTGCAACGTAGGGTCCTGTCAGTGCAGGTCTGCAGCCAGACCCCTCTCAATTAGTAGGGCTGGAACAATGCGCTTTTCTCCTGATTTGATTTTTTAGCTGCTGATTCGATTTAAATTGCGATTCTACAATATTGCAGACTTTTGCAATCTTTATTTAGCTTTTTTAACAACAGCAAAAAAGATAAACAATGATGATGCCTACAGACTATATCAGGAAAAATACACATCACATGTGAGTCCGTTTTTAGGATTTACTCAGCAATATATTTTAACCAGCTGTTTATACTCTCTCTTCAAAAGCATGGATTGCTTATTAACACAGACTAAAATGAAGCATTTAAATTTGAAAAAAAATGATTTTTGAACAAAAAAAATCTATTTAAAAATCATCAAAAAATCCCTATACTTATTTGAATAATTTTTTTCTAAAAACTGTGATAAGTTGTCTGTGTTTGATAAAAGGTGCAATAAACATACTAAAATGAAATGTTAAGGTGACCCTACTGGAGTTTTGCAAATATACATTGTAATTGCAAGCAGTGTTCGTCAACTCATTCCATACTAAAATACATTGTGCAACGGGCTGGTATCTCTATTTTTAACAGCTTTTCTACCTCATTCGACCTTAAAACTGCATTTAAAGGAAACTGTGGCTGTGTGATACTGTTGGTAAGCAAAACATGTGAATTCTGTGTTGAAAATACTGCAAAGTTTAGACAGTAAGTGGCCAGCAGAGGTGGGCAGTGCATCTCCCTTGCTGTGGGCCTGTTCTTAACAACTATCACTGTAGGTGGAATTAACACACTGGGGCACTGCTTGACAGAAACTGCATGTTTTGGATTTGCTGAAAGTATATTGATTTTTTACAAGGGAGGAAAAATCCAGACATTCTGCCCTCCAAATGTGTCTTGTATATTTGTGCTGCCTCCTGCCCTGCTCCACCCAGCGGCTACTCCACCTCTGCTGCTGCCTCCTGCCCTGCTCCACCCAGCGGCTACTCCACCTCTGCTGCTGCCTCCTGCCCTGCTCCACCCAGCAGTTACTCCACCTCTGCTGCTGCCTCCTGCCCTGCTCCACCCAGCGGCTACTCCACCTCTGCTGCTGCCTCCTGCCCTGCTCCACCCAGCGGCTACTCCACCTCTGCTTCTGCTGCCTCCTGCCCTGCTCCACCCAGCGGCTACTCCACCTCTGCTGCTGCCTCCTGCCCCACACCCAGCGGCTACTCCACCCTGCTGCCTCCTGCCCTGCTCCACCCAGCAGTTACTCCACCTCTGCTGCTGCCTCCTGCCCTGCTCCACCCAGCGGCTACTCCACCTCTGCTGCTTCTGCTGCCTCCTGCCCTGCTCCACCCAGCGGCTACTCCACCTCTGCTGCTGCTGCCTCCTGCCCTGCTTCACCCTGCAGTTACTCCACCTCTGCTGCTGCCTCCTGCCCTGCTCCATCCAGCGGCTACTCCACCTCTGCTGCTGCTGCCTCCTGCTCTGCTATGCCCAGCGGCTACTCCACCTCTGCTTCTGCTGCCTCCTGCTCCGCACCACCCAGCAGCTACTCCACCTCTGCTGCTGCTGCCTCCTGCCCTGCTCCACCCAACGGCTACTCCACCTCTGCTGCTGCTGCCTCCTGCCTTGCTCCATCAAGCGGCTACTCCACCTCTGCTTCTGCTGCCTCCTGCCCTGCTCCACCCAGCGGCTACTCCACCTCTGCTGCTGCCTCCTGCCCTGCTCCACCCAGCGGTTACTCCACCTCTGCTGCTGCCTCCTGCCCTGCTCCACCCAGCAGTTACTCCACCTCTGCTGCTGCCTCCTGCCCTGCTCCACCCAGCGGCTACTCCACCTCTGCTGCTGCCTCCTGCCCTGCTCCACCCAGCAGTTACTCCACCTCTGCTGCTGCCTCCTGCCCTGCTCCATCCAGCGGCTACTCCACCTCTGCTGCTGCTGCCTCCTGCTCTGCTATGCCCAGCGGCTACTCCACCTCTGCTTCTGCTGCCTCCTGCCCTGCTCCATCAAGCAGCTACTCCACCTCTGCTGCCTCCTGCCCTGCTCCACCCAGCAGTTACTCCACCTCTGCTGCTGCTGCCTCCTGCCCTGCTTCACCCTGCGGCTACTCCACCTCTGCGGCTGCTGCCTCCTGCCCTGCTCCACCCTGCGGCTACTCCACCTCTGCTGCTGCTGCCTCCTGCCTTGCTCCACCCTGCGGCTACTCTACCTCTGTTGCCGCTGCTGCATTCTCAGTGGATGAGGTGCGTGGTGAGGTACGGAGGGTTCAATCGGGAAGTCTGCTGGCCCTGATGGAGTAGCACCTAGGATCCTGAGGGACTGTGCTTCTGAGCTGGCAGTGCCTCTACAAACCATCTTTAACCGTAGTCTTCAAACTGGATGTGTCCCTGCTCTGTGGAAGACCTCATGCCTTGTACCAGTACCCAAGGTAGCAAGGCCGGCAGGGATGAAGGACTACAGACCAGTAGCCCTGACGTCTGTTATAATGAAGACTATGGAGAGGCTACTGTCTGACTGCTCAGGCCTCAGGTGGAGCAAGCACTGGACCCGCTGCAGTTTGCTTACCAGGAGAACATGGGAGTGGATGATGCAGTCCTGTACATGCTTCACCGGTACTTGTCATTTCTGGATGGGCCTGGGGGCTATGTGAGGCTGATGTTTTTTGACTTTACTAGTGCTTTTGACACAATTCAGCCTCAGAGGTTAAAGGAGAAGCTGGAGAGGATGGGTGTGGATCCCATTTTTGTCAGGTGGATTTACAACTATCTGACAGACAGGTCGCAGTATGTCAAGCTGGGGACCAGTGTTTCGCAAACCCTGGTGAGCAACACTGGGGCACCGCAGGGGACAGTACTGTCTCCTTTTCTCTTCACACTTTACACAGCAGACCACACCTACAGCTCCACGGCATGCCACATCCAGAAATATTCTGACGATACGGCTGTAGTGGCATGTGTGAAGGGAGGGGACGAATGGGAGTACAGAGGAGTCATCTCCTCTTTCACAGAGTGGAGCAGGAGTAATGGTCTAATCCTGAACACGGCAAAGACCAAGGAGATGATTATTGACTTCAGCAGGAAGCCCTCACATCAACCAATCACCATTGATGGAGAGACAATCGAGGTGGTTAAGACATACAAGTATCTTGGAGTTCACCTGGACAACAAGCTGGACTGGTCAGTGCAGGCAAATGCCCTTTACAAGAAGGGACAGAGCAGGCTCCATTTCCTGAGGAGGCTCAGGGCCTTTGATGTGAGCAGGGACATGCTGTACATCTTTTATCAGTCTGTTGTAGCCAGTGCAGTGTTTTTCGGGGTCGTCTGTTGGGGGGGTAGTATGAGCTTGAGGGACAGGAACCGGCTGGATAAGCTGATCGGAAGGTGTGTTTCTGTGATGGGGAGGAGGGTGGACTCTGTGGGGGAGGTCCTAGAGAGAAGGATGCGGACTCTCATGCAGGGCATCCTGAGTAACACCAGGCACCCACTTCACCAATGTCTGTCTGCTCAGAAGAGCAACCGCAGTGACAGGCTTCTATCTCTAAGATGTAGAACGGAAAGGCTTAAGAAATCTTTTGTTCCTGCTGCTATAAGACTGTATAACGGCTCAGTCTGAACATGCGCACCTTTTTATTTATTTATTTCTATTGTTAGTAACTTTTAACCTGTTTTTGAATGTGTATGTGTGTGTATGTACAGCTGCTGGACAACTGAATTTCTCCTACGGGGGATCAATAAAGTATTTATCTATCTATCTATCTATTACATGGAACTACATCAAGGGATGTTCTCATTGGTGAGGGAGGTGACGGGATTAAAGGAGCTACATCACCATAATGCAGAGGTTCCCAAACTTTTCACAGCCTGTACGCCTTCAGACACCTGACCTCCACCCAAGTACCCCCTACTCTCACACTTATAGCACCTCGAAAAGAAATCTGTAAGCCTGCTGCCCCTTTACCACCTCCCACATTTAACATGCATAACATACAAATAAAATCTCTTAAAGTGAAGTCTTTTTTGCTTAAGGAAGGGTATTAGGGCCATGTCAGATGGATAAATTGATTTTGGTGAAGTCGAGATTAAAGTCAAAATTTCTAGATTAAAGTTGAAATGACAACAATAATGTCAAAATATAATATTGTGATAAAAGTTAAAATGTCAAGAAAAATTTGAAATGTCAAGAAAAAAGCTGACATGTATGGAATAATATCAAAATACATTATCAACTTTATTCTCGACTTTCCACTTTTTTCCTTGACATTTTAACTTTAAAGCTGGGGTTGACGATTTGATTTAGAAACACTTTTTGTAATACTGGTTAAAATGGTCTTTATGACCCGATGGTAATCAACTCATAATGTGTTCTTAAAACAGAGTGAAAAATATCCGCTATCTACAGCAGGAGTAAAACAGGGAAAACCCCAACCAATAATCATGCTGGGACACCTGTTTTTAAACCAATCAAATCCCGTCGCCATTCTGCCCGCCTACTGTGTGTGCATTTTCCCGGTGTGCACAGACACAGTGCACGTAGCCGTCCCACAACCCCAACCAAGCTCCAGTATCCCTCACATTTTAAGACAGATTTACAAGAAATCTGAAATAAACTCTTTGTTTTTCTAAGTTTGTTCTGCTGCTCTAATCTCACACAGCTGCCACCCAGGCTACTGCAGGTGGACGTTCTCGTAAGGCTTTTTTCTTCTTCATTGGTTTTAGGGTGGTTGGCATCCATCATTTTGGAGCGTTACGGCCCCATTTCAGGCTTGAGACAGAGTTCAGTTTGGAGAGGCAGAGGAATGTTTTTATTATTACAGCATCACACGGGAGATTTACGGGAGAATACTGATACAGGAGGACGGAGGAAAAGAGGATAAAATACGTAAAATACAGTAGTTTCATGGCCAAAACGGGAGATTTGACAGCTCTGTGGAGAATGTCAGAGGAACTACCTATACCCCGATCAACATCGGGCTGTGAGCACTAACTAACTTTACATGTTTGTTTGGTGTTTTCTTACCGCTGACTGAGACATGACTTGGTTTAGTGTGAAACAAACACGTTGTGCTGAGGGTTTGGAGTTGAATCAGTCTTCTGGATATATCAGTCGCGCGCGTGCATGTGAGCCCTGAGGAGATGCTACTTTCAAATTCATGCTAGTTTTCCAAAATCGCCAACCCCAGCTTTAATCTCATCATTTGGACTTTTATGACCAAATTGTATTTCAACTTTATTGCCAACATTTTAACTTTAATCTCAAAATTTTGACTTTATTCTTGTCATTTGGACTTTGATCTCGACCTTCCAAAAATTATTTTTACCATCTAAAATGGCTCGGATACTCCTCCGGACTCACCAAACAGATTTATTTACCAGCAACTTCAGTGGGCAACACCAGCTCACTTTTGAAAATAGAAATTTACATTTCTGGAACATATTCATTAATGCATTTGAAACTAAAAAGTGCAACCCACCACAGCCTAATTAAGGATGTCTGACTGAACTTATGTTAATATAAGAATCTTAGACTATTCAGATTTCCTTCTCCGAGATGCCTCACAAATCCAGCCTCTCTGTCAACACTTCAGGCCTTTATCAAATTTCCTTTACCTGACAGGTATTCACGTACCCCCTAGGTCACTTTGCATACCCCAGCTTGGGAATCACTGCCATAATGTGATGATGAAATGCCTTTCAAAATTGGTTTACAATATTTAAAAAAAATGTCTTGGACTTTGTGCAGGAAGACACACATGTATGTTTAAAGGATGAATGTTACAGGAAAACAATGTTATATTCATAACTGCCAAAACAAAACAGGACCTGCCATACAGACGTTCTCTTTTTGATTGTTGATCCTCGTTTTAAAGCGACCATTACCTAAATCTGTCTTTCATGTTGAAGGGAATGACAAATGCGTGGAAGCAAAACAGCACATTATGTGATTTCACGTACTGCAGCAATCAGGGCCAAAAATGCAAAGTCACGTTTATTAGCTTCCATGCTCATGCACACTGACTTACAGCAGCGAAACAACTGCATGATTAATGAGTTGATTATATAACAGCAAAACTGGGACACAACTAATGCTGACTGTATTCCAAAATGAGGGGGACAATAAAGACTTGATGTCATCAGAGGATGCTGATCCGTTAAGCTGATTCATCCTCGGTCAAAGTCAGTGGCCGGAAAGGTCAGCGGTTCTTGAAAGGCCGAGTCTGACACAGAGTGGAACTGGGATTTATTAAAAAATAAGATTTGGTTCATTAGAAAGAGAGAGGAACGAAAATAGAGTGTCAATTTCACTGTTCTCAGCAGCTTTTTCTTGTATCAGCAGTTTTGAGACAATGGTTTTATTAAATGGGTGAAGGTCTCCTAATAATTCTTATATTCATTCATTTTCTATACCCCTTTATCCCTTTTGGGGTCGGGGGGCTGGGACCTATCCCAGCTGTCATTGGGCGAGAGGTGGGGTACACCCTGAACTGGTCACCAGTCAATCACAGGGCCACATAGAGAGACAGACAACCATTCACACTCATACCTAAGGGCAATTTAGAGTCACCAATTAACCTAATGAGCATGTTTTTGGTCCGTGGGAGGAAGCCGGTAACCTGACAAGCCAGATGGACAGCTCCATATATCTGCCACAGAAAAATTTCACTAGTCCATTTGAGTAGGAGCCCTTTGAATTTGTTTTCAGGGGCAGAACGTTAAACAAAAAAACACAAGCTTGTGATTGGACAATCGTTAGGGCTCATCACATTCATCACAGACCAATCCACATCAAGCAGGGTTGCCTCCTATAATGTAGCATACATAGCGGCTAATGGCTAACCACAGTTAAAAACACTTCATGGATGTTAGCCATAGCAGGTAACTTAGCCGCTAACAGCTAACAACAGTTAATGACCGTTAGCCGCTAACAGCCTTATACTATCGTCTTCGGCTATCTATCGGCATGTTCGTTCTCAACTTCCGGTTGTCAACTTCCAGTTGTCGTCACGTCCGCATTCTGCTGCTAACGCCTCTCTTCCCTGATTGCGCCGTTAAGAATTCAGTCGAGTGAATTTGTTTGACAACGGAGGCTGGCAAGTCGGACCTGCAGGATTTAAGAATCTGGCAGGTCTGTCTGCTCTGCAAGGCTAGGAAGCCAGAGTGCCCCGAGAGAACCCACGCATGCATGGGAAGAACATGCAGACTTCACACAGAAAAGGCTTGCCCAACCCAGGGATTGAACCTGGTATCTTCTTGCTGTGAGGCATGCGCACTACCTGCTGCGCCACCGTGCTGCCCTAATTCTTATATGACACTTGTTATTTCAAGTGTAGCTAGACCTTCAGCATTAAAAGAGTGTCATGTTTCCAGATGGTGTACAACTGCAGGGCAGTATGATTGACATGGTGGGTCAAATGAAGGGCTGGGGTGGTTTTGCGGTTGAGAGATTGGAAAGAATCTTAAAACAGAAAGATGAACATGAGGTCAAAAAGCAGTTTACTCATGATCTCCAACACAGCTCTTGAGTTGGAGTGGCATTTATGCAAAATTTTAATAGAAATCATTCTTTGGAGCATTCTATGGATATGCTGTTCAAAACAATGGATGAGATTAAGATTCAATAACCTGTGACCTCCTAAACCAAATTCATCTTTCAGTGGTCGTTTAGGCATTTGACAGATGTCCATTAAAATGATTTTAGGGGCATCTATCAATACTATAAGCAACATTTTTTTTTAAAAAAGAGAGATTTTCAACAGTGCCACTGTAAAGCAACTGTTTAACAAAACTTTTAGCTGAACATTTGAATCGCACCTTCAACCCCTTTCCTCATTCTTTAATTGTGAAAAACAGCCCTCTAACAGCAATTTTATGCACATTGCTTTCCAAACTTCACAAACAAACCCAAGGCTTGTAAATGCATTACTGTGTGTGTTACAAACCAATTCTGACTAGTCTTGGGGGTCAATGGAAAGCTTAAAGTTTGACATAATAACTGTTACACGGACAAAAGTATTGTAAAAGTATAGTAAGTAAATTAGTGCGGAGAAGCGCACTGATGGTGATTTAAGACAGACTTAAATTCTAGAAAGAGAACGAAAAATCAAAAATGAGAATGAAAAAATTGTGTCAAAAGATGATATTGTTCAAAGTGTTCGGATATCAAGGTCAAAAGCAAGGGATGAACATGGGACCTTATGACCTTTGACTTTTTACCCTAAGGTTCTACTCGGATATTTAGTTTTCCAAACCCGCTGATGGCATTCACCAGCCTTTGTCTAACTTCTTCCCCCCAAAGTCAAGGCACTGACCATGCATAAAGCCCTTTAGAAAACATACTACAGTATGTTTTTCATCTATACCTATTGGTTTTTATCTACTCTAGCCTTTAAATTTGACAACCAAGTGTTTTTACAACTGTATTTAGGTTGTAACTAAGGATGCATCAATATTCGGTGACCAAATAAATTCGGCCAAATATTGCAAAAAAAGCCATATTCAGCCTTCGGTGGAGTGAGGTAATAGCAAGGCCGAAAAGTACAGTGTGACGCAATGACGAAATCAAATACGTCATGGCGTGGGACTGTGGCTAAGCAGACTTGTGTCAAAAGGACACTAATTCATTTGTTGTGGGTTTATCCACTTCAATGCACTTTAGTTTTTATTTAATGCAAGTTTGTTTGAAGGCCTAATATGAATGAAAAACTTTGTTGGGCTTTTTTTGAAAAGCAAAGGTTACTGGAATATTAAAAAATGTCATAATATTTAATAAACAATTACTTTCTTTTAAAAACGTCTAAAAATTTATTCTAAGCTATTTATACACTATTAAAAAATATAGTGAACTACTTAGCCTCCGCATTGGATATTCGGTATTCGGCCAAGCATTTATATTTTATTCGACTTCGGCCACAAATTATTATTTCGGTGCATCCCTAGTTGTAACCATACATGTTGAGTTAGAAAGTCAACTTTTATCCTGACAGTTTAAACACTTATTTCGACCCTGGGATGACATTTAAATTAATAAAACTAACAAAGCTGTCAGTTATTTATCAAGTATAGTCAAAAGGTATAACATTTTGTTTGATCTAATGTGAATTTTTGTCCCGAGATGGCATATTAAGAATTTATCAAGTAAATAAAAACTAAATTGTTAGTTGCTATAAATTTGTGTCATTAAGCCATGGATATACATTTACAGCCTTGTCATACGGGAGTGTCCTGCCCCCAATTTGAGAAACATTGATCTAGACAAAGAGTTCAAAATCATTTAGCCGATCATGAGCATAAAAGATGTTTAAAATGTGCCTTTAACTTCACTTTTGTCTAGAATCATTAAGGACATTGTTGTAATGTTTGAGGATCATTAGTGTTTATCTCAGTAGTTGAGAAACTGCACAAGAATGAAGAAGGGTTGGTACATGGACAACCGGAATAAAATATAAACACAGAAACAAAGCAACAGAATTACCAAGCGTTAGCGTTCTTAGCCTCTTCTAGCATCAGCAATCTTGAATCATCTGTTTTCATATTTCTTCCATACTCGCCAATTTAAGTGTACATCAAAGACTACCATTAAATTAAATTTTCACTTTTTTCTTATATATTTAATTTTATTCATGGGCACTACAATTAAGACACATACAGATAAGATACTATTACAGACAGGAGCACCCGTTAAAGCTCGGACTCTTCTCCTCACACTTAATCCTCCCCTCCATGAACAGGCTCTGGACTCAGCAAAGGCTGAACTTGCTTTACTTGTTCAGCTGAGACCTTTCATTTTGATGAACCACTTTTTAAGTCAATTTGCTGGTGTTATATAAACAGGAGAAGCTGTGCTGAATTCTTAATGACTTGGCTGAGGGGTTTAATTGACTAGAAACAAGAGAATGCATTCAAATGAGAAACTGGATAATTAAAACTATTTAATAGTTATAACAATGCTTCACTGTAATAAAGGAGGGGTATTAATTTTGTGAAATGTGTTTTGTTAATCAGTTTAACCAACTTGGTGACATGTCTTTTCAGACTAATCGGGGAAACAAGCGGCAAAAAGGGATCAAATGACAGCAGCTTAAGCAGTGAGGTTGAAACTTTCTCTTTAAAACTAGGGTACTTTTGGGTAATACCACTAATTACAGGATTGGATCAATAAAACATGAGTCACGTGTTGTTGTTTTTTTATTTAAAATTGAAGACTTCGACCAATTACCAAAGCAACACTTGGAAATACATCATTAGCTAAATTTGAGATGCACAAAAAACCCACAATATCAGCTTATACTACACAGTAGTTCACAGAAAACAATGTGAACTACCGTGTAAGTACATCATACTATACAAAACACAGGCCAGTATATGGAAAAAGAATTCCAACTAGAAGCTACATGGACAAAAATTGGCTTATTGCTGTGGTTAACTGTTTACATATGGAGATGTTAATCTCAACATATTTTGCAGTTTCCCCTGGACTTTTAATACTTATTGTTGTTCTGACCATATTCTCTTAATGAGGCTTGTGCTGAAAACCGAACAGCAGCGGTTTGTGAAGTGGTGAAATCTATATCAGCATTTTAACCTTTATCAAAATCTGACATTTAGCGCATGCGCTCAGTTAACCCACCAATGCCCAAATTATATGTTGGTTTGTTGGCTAGCAAATGTGGAAAGTTTACTGGACAATAGACAAGATAATATATCTTACTCAAAGAAGCAAAACAAATGTGTCACTTATTTTTTGTTTCATTCTGATAGCCTATTTATACAAAATTATCTTCTTTGTGAAGATTTGAGCATGAGTAATTTATTGTTTTAAACTGTGTATGTACCATTATGCTACGGCCACACCACACGCGAATTCACAAAGAAGCGCGTTGAGATTACATATAAAGTCAATGCAAAGGCGCATTTGGATGCAGATTTGCCCCGGGCGGCGCATGGACTCATTTGGTGCGACGCGTATGGATCATCCGGCGCGTTTGGGGCATCAAACGCCTCTACGCTCGAGTTGAAAATATTGAACTTTCGACGCAAATTCGCGTGACGCTGTGCCGCGGCAGCCAATCAGCAATGACATTCCCCCCCCAACATCATTGATTTGATGACGTGTGACGCTCCGGCCACCTGCTCTGGCTCAAACCCCGCCAAAAGATGGAGGAGAGGTTGATCTGCGCTGTTTGCCATCATCCGGAGCTATACGATTCAACGTGTGTACTCTACAGAGACCGGAACAAAAAGGAGCAGGCTTGGGTGAAAGTCTCTGAGGAGACTGGTTTTGAAGGTAAGTTCTGTAAAGATTCGATTTGCCTGCACGGGTCATCACTGAGTCCGACAAGCTCCGGCTCTCTACTCCGCCTGCGCAGTGACGCGTGTCGCCCCTCAGCTTGTCAAAGTGGTCCAGCGTCCAGCCTCAGGCGTTATGCGCGGCACATCACAGGCACTATGCGCGTTTAAATACGCCAATTCCCGTCCGGTGTGGCCATAGCATTAGAGCAAGTCATGCTAGCTTGCTAACATTAAGTAAAACATTCTTAAACTCGTTTCGTATGTCATTTTATTTGTTAAAGTTTGACCATTGTGTTGATTTGTGTACTTGTAAACTGGGGCTATCCCATTTGTGCATTAGCAAGTCAGCTAGTTAGCACAAAATACGTTTTTCAGATGGCACATTTTGTTCTGAAATTTTACTGCTCGGGCTGTTTTTGGGTAAACTGCTAATGTCTTATTTGAAGGTGGGCTAGCTAGTTCAAACTAAATAAAGATTGACCTTGAGTCTATTCCTACTTTTAGCCTGTTTGGGTAATGCTAAATTATATATATTAAATTATTATTATACATATTACATTCATATGCTTTTGACCATTAATAACAGGCTTTGTGCCATATGTGCTTTGGCTAGTCAGCTAGCTCGGAGAAATGAAATTGAACTCAAGTCTTTCAGATATATTTTTTTGATTTCATTGAACCATTAACCATTCGTGTTTCTTTTTGTCAAACTGCCATGTCAGGTGTTTGCCACTAAGCTAACTTGAAATAATGTGCAGCCTATTCATTTAAATTTTGAATAATTTGATTTTCATTTTTTGCTCTAAGATATGATTTTGTTTAAAACTGCTGATGAGCCATTTACAAATAAATTACCTTTTAGTTTATTTAGACAATATATTACCTTTATCTGCACATATTCTACAACTGACACAGATTTTTGTTAGCTTACAAGACAGCATAGATGTCCTAGTTTGTTCTGCTCTGTTTTTGACTGAGGTTAGAACTTCATAGTTTCTCATTTTTCTGTGTTTCAAACCCCTGTGAAACTGAAATTCCCTGTAAATATATTTGGTTGCCACAAAGGACAGCACATGAACAGCAGAATCTGTTGAAGAGTCTGCTTTTTTCTTTGACTTCCACACAGGAAGTCTGCGGCTTGTAAACTTTGCCACTTTGAAGTTGAATTTGCTTCATTGACCGCGTTGTTCGACTCAGCCTCTGACTGAACTCCAAACTCAGAAAGAAACTCTCTCTCCTCTTGCCCACATTCTGGCTGTGAAGTTCCTCAGTCTGAACTTTGTATGCACTCTCCATTGTGGGGCCCGGCTGTGGGCTGCATCAGAGACATAACTGAAAACATGAAGGACTCCTTTTGTGAAACAACTGGGATGTATTTTTTAGATCAGGAAGTATACATATGCCCTTGAAATTGTTCCTTTTCTAACATTCAGACCTTGAGGTTATTTGGGCTGGAGAGACATTCCTCAGTACAACTACTGATGGATTATTTATGAAAACTACGAACACTTACAACATGTACTTTTTGTTATGCCTCACAGGAAATCATTCTGCTTCCATTTTGACTTTTTTGGGGATTTTTTTCAAGTGCACCTAATGT
The DNA here is from genome assembly GCA_036419115.1 of Scarus forsteni. NCBI lineage: Eukaryota > Metazoa > Chordata > Actinopteri > Labriformes > Labridae > Scarus > Scarus forsteni. Next base: position 4,495,386 of record JAZDUH010000341.1, read on the forward strand.
ACATCCTTCTCTACTGTACTGTTAATCTGTGGGCTCATCTATGAGGAATGTTTTGTGAATATCTCCATAATTTGTACAAATATCAACTCTGACTAAAGGATGAACCAATTAGAAGTCAAGAATCAATGGGCCTAATGTTCATCCCTTGCTTGTTAACTCCTGATCTCAGGAAACATTTTAGTCATTTCTTCAAATTTTGCACAAATGTTAAATTAGACCCAAGAATCAACAGTGTTATGCTACAGCCACACCGGACGCGAATTTGCAAATATGCGTGTTGAGATTACATACAAAGTCAATGCAAAGACGCGTTTGGACGCCGATTCACCCCTGGTGGTGCGTTGGACGCGTTTGGCGTGGCGCGTATGGAGCGTTCAGCGCGTTTGGGGCGTCAAACGCCTCTACGCTCGAGTTGAAAATATTGAACTTTCGACGCAAATTCGCGTGACGCTGTGCCGCGGCAGCCAATCAGCGATGACATTCCCCCCTGATGTCATTGATTTGATGACGTGTGACGCTCCGGCCACCTGCTCCGGCTCAAACCCCTCTGAAAGATGGAGGAGAGGTTTATCCGCACTGTTTGTACGATTCGACGTGTGTACTCTACAGAGACCGGAACAAAAAAGGAGCAGGCTTGGGTGAAAGTTGCTAAGGAGACAGGTTTTGAAGGTAAGTTTTGTAAATATTCATTTCCAGCTGGATTTGCCTGCACGGGTCATCACTGAGTTCGACAAGCGCGCGTAGCCCCTCAGCTTGTCAAAATGGTCTATGCACATTTAAATACGCCAATTCGCATCCGGTGTGGCTGTACCCTAAGTGAGACATCAAAAGATGCAGAGCCTCATGTTCACCCCATGATTGTAAATTTCATATCTCAAGAACCATTTGAGGGACTTTGGTCAAAATCTGAAAATTTTCATTCCCAATCAAAGCATTAAATCATATTAGATTTGATTTTGGAGGTCAGCGGTCAGGTTTTCTCATTTTTATAACTTCCTTGTCAACGTAATATCTTGAAAACATTTTGAAGGCTTCTTGATTAGCACTGGATTAATGTCCACTCTGCAAAGTACAGAAATAAATGTTTTTTTCCAAAACCTATCTTCACTTCAGGAGCAAAAATAAAACTTGTAAGATGTCTTATGGCCCTAGTTTTGCCTTAAAAGACTGTGGAACAATTTGCTGGAACCCGTCAGGAATAAGAATACTTGTGCCTTCTATCCTACCTTACATAAGTGTCTTTAACTTCTGTGTTTAACAGGTTTACTCCCTTATTTAATCTAATTTCTCCTCTGACAGCCAAAGCCATATGCAAAACAATTACGTTTTATTTTTAACTTGTTGAGCTATTTTTCAGGTATTTACTGGTATGTTTTATGTGCTTTAAGGCTTATCTCAGGACAGGCATTGCAAATAAGCTCAGGCTATAAATGCACAAGTGTGTTGCAATGTTCTATTGCTATATGCTGTCTCTAAAATACTCTGCCCTAAGCTAGAACTCATTGAAAAGTGAAATTCATAAATCAAAAGTCAAGGTGTTAAAGCTTCATGTATCTCTTGTTTTAAACAGTAATGTCCTAACAATGCTTTCAGGGATTGTCTTTTGGCTTTGCATTAATGTCAACTCTGACAACAGACTAAAGTGATTCTATTTTGAAGGTTATATGCCATTGGAATTTCATGTTCATCTCTTTCTGGCAAATTTATGTCAAGAAAGCTTTAACAAATTTTCTTCAAATTATGGACAAATGTCAAATCTATCTAAAGGATAAACTTTCAAAATCAAATGTCATCCTCTGCATTTGAATGTCACATCTTAAGAACAGTTTTAGGGAATTTCCAGTTTGTACAACTGTACAAATAAACTAATTAGATTTTGGGGGTTGGTAATCATGAAGTCTCATGTTCCTCTTTCGCTTAGAAAAACAATATCTTGTTAACACATCAAGGGTTTCTTTTCAAACTTGCAACGATGTCCACTCTTACTCAAGATGGAAAAAAATGAAATTTAAAGTAACAGGTATTAGGTCAAGCTGTTCGAGCTTCTTGTTCGCCGTTTGCTTGTTTAAGTAATGTCTCAAGACTGCTTTGAAGTGTTCGCATAAGACGTTGCAAAAATGTCAACTCCAATTCGAAGCTGAAATTATTAGATTTTGATGATCAAATGTCAAAAGTTAAAGTTGAAGGTAAACTTTCTAAAGTATAAAAGGTCATAGGGCCTCATGTTCATACCTTGCCTATGAATGCGAAATCACCAGAGCATTGTAAGATATTTTTGTCAAACTTTGCACAAGTGTCCACTTTGATCCAAGGATGAAGTGATTAGATTTTGGCCATGATAGATCAAAGATTAAAAATGTAATCAAGATAAAGAGACTGTGAGTAATTTCTAAGTAATTACAAAAAAGTCTCACTTTAAGATTTATGCCTGATCAAAATACACACTTTAAGATGAGTTTTATAGCATCTAAATAGGTTATCTATAAATGCTATTCCTTAGCCTTCCGGTCGGGTTGGACAGGGCTGGACTGGCCTGGATACTCAACTTCAGGAACAAGACAATTAAAACTAGAGCAAATTTATATTATTTTATTATTTATATGACATGTCTTAGAGCACCGGGCTGTAAGTAGCGATATATAGCCAGCTACAACTACGCTAATAAATTTTCCAAAAATTGCTTGTCGCACATCAAGAACTACCACTACGTAACTAGAAAGAGATACATTACCTCGTCGCTTTGCATCCTGTAAGTTGTTGAAAAAAGACGTTATAAAAGCAATGCAGAGTTCTGAGGAAGGTCCGAACTGCATTTATCACAACAAACACACGCTTTGGCTTCAGTCACGTCTTTTGGTGCATTCCAGTTGTAGTCAGAAGTAGGAATTTCCGGGTTCCGAGTAGGAAACTGCAACTGGAACGTTCACTGAAGTCGGAATTTCCTACTGGGAACTCGGTGAAACCTCGCCACCCCCGAGTTGACAATCAAAGATGGATGCCCCCAGTGTGAACAGTTATTTAGCTCCTGTAATAATCCATTTATTTGCACTTCTGACTGGGGTGTGTCGCTCTAGATCAGCTGTATACATAGTATTGTTAGACTTATATTTACAAAAATGCTGCCATAGTGATAATCACATTCTTCATGTGGTATTTGTGAACAACAACGCAGGGTGTGCTAACAACAGCTAACAATAGCCTGGTAGATCGGCATGTTTTTTTCTGACTTCAATTGGAACGCTGATAAGTCGGAGATGATGTCACTCCCATTTCTGAGGTTACTGGAACGCAGCATTATGACAGTCGCCACGCGTGCTCATGGGTAGCAGAGTCTTTATGTCGCCAGTAATAGATTCTCCTCATAGCACCTTTAAATTTTTTTTTTGCAAATGTCCAATCTTAAGAATGCTTCAAGTGACTATGTTCAAACTTTGCACTAGTATTGGTCTTACTCACAGATAATTTGCTTGAATGTTAGACTTAAATGCCTCATGGTAATCCCTTGTTTTTAGCATCACACTATTACAACAACCGCCTCTGAACATCTTCTAATGCACCATTTAACTTTCATCGTCTATGCTTCAACATGCCAGCAGTAGACCAGTTTAGTGTACTCAAAACTCCTATCAGCAGGAGTTTACGTTTCTCTGATGTATATCTGCAAATGTGTACTTCAGCGAATAACTTAAAATGTCCTACACAGGCATAGTTGAGGATGTAATATCAAAAATTAAGTTGCACACAAGTTGAACTGACACGATGCTGAAATACTTCGTCATGAGCTTCTTCCTGGGCAATCAAGGCATGGCCCCGCTGAGGATCCAATTACCCTGACATTGATCTGCGGCTGCATCACGCCCCTGCACCCCCAGCAGCCTGGACAGAAGATCAATGCAGCTGATCGTGTATCTCCAGCATTGTTGACAGCGAGATAGTGGGACAAGGAGAACTCTCAGATGTGAGATTGAAAGAGAGAATGAAGGTGAGACAGAGATGCAGGTTAAAGGCTACGGTTAAAAGAACCCTTAGCCTTCGAATGTAAGGAAGCAATGGATGGGGAAATTAAGCCAAAGTGAGCAAAAATGGAGCTGACGGGGAGTTAAATAAAACAACCCTCTTGGTCAAACACATTAGTTTCAATGGCAGGTTTCTGCAGAAGACGGATTTCTGCAAACATGTACGGCACCGGCTGATAGCTAATCTTGTTACTTGATAAATATCTCATTAGTCTCTGACTTCAGGCAAATATTAAAGAATCACACAACTGAAACTCAAACCACAGTGTCACTTCAGAGCAGACCAATCTTCACAGGCCACTGATAATGCCCCAAGAGTGAAGAAGACTTGACACCAGGGCAAATACATTTACTGATCTGTTTGGGGTTATTGATTAAGTGCAGCCAAATGTGCTAAACCACACTTTCAGTGATGATATCTAAAATCAAGACTTCAAGAAGAGAGGTCAGCAAAGTTTGTGAGAAGTCAATTAATCCATAAATGTTAGAAAAGGGATTTAAAACATGCATGCTGGGTAGTTGTGCATTCAGAGCTAAACTGGATCAAAGAGGTAACCGCTGTGGTTGACAATCAAACAAAACAGTTTAATAATCTGTTGTAAAACAGGGCAAATGTTTGCCTAATTTTCCAGGGCAGAAGCTGTTTCAAAAAATCAGATGTGTCCGAAAGAAGTCCATAACTTATATTTTCACCATCCTTTTTACCAAGCCTGTCTCTCTACTTAAAATATATGCGGAAACAGCAAAAAATATGCTACTCCTCTGTGGCAAAGTACTTAGCAGTTAATCTGTACGTCGATGATACTGTAGTTTACCGGACTACCTGCTTTACCATGAAAAGCCTGCCTGCCATGTAAATCACTAAGCGTTAACAAGTGTTTTAGTTTAGATAAGGACATAATATACCAAACTGGAGGGGTGTAGAGAGCTTTAACATCTTTATCAGGACAAGAGTCACCATACTTTGGCCAACACCTAACCACTGGGGCTGGGTATTGATTCATATTTCTGGATCGATTCGATTCGATATTACCAAGTCTCAAATTGATTCACGATACAATAGGATATTTATTCCGTCTGGAATATCTCAGTTATAATAATACTGTAAACTTAATAAGTGACTTTTGACCTGGTGCATTATTAAAATTGTTTTTAAATTTAGTAATGAACCCAAAGCAGTTACACTAATCTTATATTAATCATATACATTAATGCGTATTCTGCATTTTTGTTTTCTGTCCAACTCCTTTTTTCCTTTGTACTTGTAAAGTCCGAAATACGTCCATACGTCAGCCTTTAAACTCACCGGTGGTGCCCATATAGTGCTATTTGCTTCTGCTGTGTTTGTTTGATTACTTGCAGTAGCATCTCACAAGGTTTTGTTCAGTGGAAAGCAGCGCTAAACGCAGATCACGCAATACTAGCTGGGTTGATACCACAGGCTGCTTCTCTGCACGTCCAATGAAGAAAAAACTACCCAAGTTAAAAGATCCATCTTTGGACTTTATGGATCAATTATGAACCATTTAAAGGGAAATCAATTCAAATCGATTAAATTGATTTTTTTAAACCAGCCCTACTAACCACTACCAGGCCGTTGGGCCACAACATTTATATATCTGACATTAAATATACTGCAACCCAATAATGTGTTTTGGGCAATAATTTGCTCTAAACAGAGTAAAGTCAAACTTCTCCTGGTTTTGTTATTTTCAGCTCTGTGCTTACACTGCTAGGACCATGCATGGGGCAAAAATGCATTGTTTGGCAATCCCTAACACTGTCACATCAAATAAGTCATATTTTCAAACTCGTGTAATTTGAGCTATACTCGACCATTAGTGCCTCAGCATTTATATACAAATAATGAATATATCTTCCCCTTTTTTTTAACAGACCATCTCCCTCTCTAGCCACCACACGAGGACAAGAGATGTCCCCACCCACTAAAGGATTCTGTATACAGTGACAAAATGGAGCTGTTGCATTACAAGAGGATGATTGAAGAGAACCAACAGACATTCTTTATCAAAAATAGGCCTTTTTCTAGTCTTAACTACTTTGAAAAAAGGGATTATCTTTGGGCTTCCTAACCTAAATGAGTCCTATGGGGGGTTAGTGTTAGTGATTAATTAGAGCTTGCCTTACATTGGTCTGAATTTCATACTCTCAAAGTGGTACCAGTGCCTAAACAGTTCATGAATCCACACTTTAAAGAAAGGAAGAGCATATCAATAATATTCATTCCTATGTTGGGGCAATATCAAACCATTCACAGGGGTTTGGGGGTAATTAACCTTAAAAAATTGTGGCTTTGACTATTTCATTCTAAAATCAAATGCAGCTCTAAAATCTGGATGCTGATTCTGTTCAAAAAGGATCAATATGCCGGTACCTTTGGCATTTTGGAAGTGTATTTCAGTACACTACCACACAAATGGCTGACCATGGTTTGTTTTGGTTCAAGAGAGAAGTGCTAAATGTGCGTGTTCATCCTTAAAAGTGGAACTACAAATTGCCAAAGCTGCTCTGTCATAAAGTTTCAGGACTCACAACAGACAGATTAAAAATAAATAGTCCAAATTAAGAGGCAGAAGCCAAGGAGGTCTCATTTTAAGTCTTACTGCAGAGAAAATCCAAAAACAATGGATCCTGCAATGTCCAGTCATACATTCAAAGCCTGGGAATACAGAATAAAACAGGTTTGCCCTGTTGGAGATTCATATAATTGTTTATTTGAATTTCAATAGCAGATTAAACCATAAAAAAATCAATTGTAGAAGTTCTGTCAAGCCAACAGGTTTGGCATAGCGACACTGCCTTACCTGCTTAGCGATCCATGGACTGAAGAATGTTGGTTAGATGGATGACAATGGAAACACATGGCTGTTGTTTTCATGGTGGTTGGGATGGGGATGATTATGTAATGATTTTCAAGCTCCTGATGAACAGCATGATAAGAACACAAACATGAAAACATGGAAACAGATGTTCGACTACAGTCACAGTTCATTGACACATCAGCTTTGGACAAAATCGGTTTAACTGGCGCTAATAAGATGGGAACAGATAACAATTGCATGCTTTTTCTCCTTGGGAATGGGGGTTTTTCATCATCTGGAGCATCTCAGAAAGCAGCAGAGAAGAGAGACGGATTGGGAGGCTTTTCATTCATGCAGATACAACAGAACTTGTTGGTATGCTGGACACGTAGATATGCATTGTTGCCAATATAATACAATTCATAGAGCTTAAAATTGGGTGTGCAGGAGTTGTCAGTTACAAGAAAACAGTGAATACCTGGGGATAGATTGTTAGAAACACACTTTCACATTCCAGTTTTAGTAAAAGACAAAACCTTATGAAGATGTCGGTGAAATGGCATGGGAAATGAACATGACAAATGACGATGAAGAAGAGGAAGCTCATCATTAGTTGGTACAAACTGAAGGTCCGGAAGAGCCAATGCAAATCAAAATAGAAATCTCATCCATCAACAGGTTTTCCAGTCAAACCCGAAGACCACCAGACGTACGTAACATACAACAGACCCTTCCCCATCCCAAATACAACCCTACCTGCTTATTTTTGAGGTCAAGCGAGAGCTCATAGTCCGAGGTGGCTGAATGTGAGCCGGCCCCGTTGCGTTGCATCCTCAAAGGCGAAGCTGTATGATGCAGGCTGGCTCTCCTCCCCGCCCCACCTCCTTTAGCACCTCCCGCTTCCTCCTCCTCTTCCTGAACCTCATCTCCCTCTTCCTTTTTCTTTGGCTCCATGGCATCTTCCAACTTTTCAGTCTCTTGCTCCCCAACTGTCTGTTCCACTCCGCAAGGCGAAGGGGGTTCAGGGGCTTCTTGCACTGCTTCCTCGCTTGGCACTTCAACTTTAGGCTGAGGTTCTGGCTCTGGTTCTGGCTCCGGTTCAGGCTCTGGTTTTGGCTCTGGCTTGGGCTCAGTTGCAGGTTGGGGTTTTGGTTCAGGCTCTGGCTCGGGTTTAGTTTCAGGCTGCGGCGGGGGCGAAGGCTCAGCTTTGGGTTGCGGCGGTTCCGGCTGCGGTTGCGTCTCTTGTGGCTGTTGCTCCACCTGCGGTTGTGCCTCGACCTCACTCTGCAGCTCCCCCTCTCCTCCCTTCCCTTCCACCCCCAAAGACGGTTCTGGAGAAGGGTCATCGCTGCAGAAAGGAGGAGAAAACGCAGAGTGAGGTTGCTGCTGCATCCGGGGTGACCTCTGAATCCTCTCTCCAGGCTGCCTGTTTTAGTGGTAAGAAGTTGCACCTTCATTTGTCTGATTTCATATGTCTACCTGCTCTGTTCTGTCTTCTTCTCTTGTCTGACTAGACACTGGCAACAATAAAACAATCACAAAAATACAGCACAGGACAGCCGAGAAAATCACAGCGCACAAGAAAGAAGAAAAAGAAGATCAGAAGCGGTCATTTATTTCAGCAGAATCCTCAAAATGTGAGAAAAAAACAGGAGAGTTGACAGCCAGTAGTGACACACACCCAACACACACAAACATGGGGTACAACCATGCAGGCAATACAAATATCTACACAGTTCAGACTATATGTGCTCGTATATGTGTGAACCGGTGCATTTATGAGTGTTAGTGTGGGAGGTGACGATTCATGGTGTAGTAACAAGAAGAGGTGCAACGTGAAACACAAACAGGAGAAAGGGAATCTGTGTCAGTGTCTTTAGATCCCTAAATAAAGACTGGCTTCACATTCTTCCTTTTGTTAGCTCATTCTCTCTTTGTTTGTATGTTTGCTATGATCCTTTTCCTCAGAAATGCCTTGAGTTTGACTTGCTTTACAATACTAGACCCCCGTTTCTGATATAGTTTTCATAAAAAGTCCTTCATTGTTGAAAATACTCTTTCTACAAACCCCTAAAACATAAAAAATCCCTACTTCCCTCTGTTGTTTACTCCACCTATCAGAAAATGTGTCCTAAAATAGTCTGATTGGGAAATATACCCCTATATCATAACAGAATCTTGATTTATTTATTTTGTCGATGGGAAACACTCCCTGAGCAGCAAGGCCTTGGTCCAGCCCAAACAGGGCTCAAAGGAACATGTCTAGGCATGTCACTGCAGCTACAGTAAACATGAGAGCACATTACTGGAAAACCACTTCACTTCCTAAGAGGGATGTGTTCGGACCCAGTGCAACAGGATTGACACTTAAACATCGGTTCAAAGCAGGGTCAGCAAAAATCCAAGACGAGCAACTAAACAGTGTTTTGGCTGGTAACCAGTGCTTGTGGAGAGCCCCATCATAAATTAAGGCAGCAGTTCCCAGCCTTTTTTTTGCTTGAACTCTGTTGTTCTGATGAGGAATCAAGCCTCCCAGGACCCATTAAAATCAAGATACAAGTCTGCATGGGCTTGAAGACATAACAGTTTCTTATGCCTGAGTCACACATTCCCGTTTCTCATGGCAATTGTGCACGACTGTACACGATTGACGAGGCTGGTGTGATCGCTATGATACAGGATGAAATGACTGTCTCATCCCTGGACACACCTTGTCAATACACCGTCAGTAGCGCTTCTACAGCGCTTTGGGGGCGGTCGTCCCGCTCCAGCTAGGTTAATAAAACGATATGAGGATTCCATGAATTTTTATCCCGCTGACACGACGTCAGCCCCGCTCAAGCTCAGTTCGCGTCACGTAAGCCCCGACTGAGCCCCGTCGCTTGCGCCGTCTTGAACGGGACACAGTCGGGGCACAAACGGATACATCCTTGTCAGTCGTCCTCAGAAAGCTTTCAGGATTGAGCCACGATCAGCCCGACTGAGCTCTGCACATGCCACGCTAATACCGTTCGCATTAGGACTGCATTAGGCTTCCACCCCGCTTTACTAAGAGCGGCGATTCTCCACGGCAGTTTTGAACAGTTTAGAACTGTCAGGACCCTTCCACGTTCCCTGCCGTTCATCTGCGACTATACAATGGTGATCCAGACCAAGTAGCGCATGCACCACGACCAAAGCACGTTTTATCAGGATTATGACAATCGTGCACAATCGCCATGAGAAACGGGAATGTGTGACTGGGGCTTTACTGTGCTTGTTCTATTTACATTGTTTTGGTATGTTTGTCAGGGTTTGTGGTTCTTCTTGGAGCAAGTTTCTTTTGTGATGAGGGTCTTGTGCTTTGTTTCCATCATTTCTATGTTTTCAAGTTAAAGCCTTTGCAAACCTGTTTTTAAAAATACAGTACAGAAAATATTTTATTATTAGAAAAATGGGTCGACACATGTTCTAGAGCAAAGCCCTTCAAAAAACATTTCAATAAATAGTGTTATCATTGTTTAATTAATACATATAAACAGATTCTGACAACCTAGGTGCTGAGGAAGCCCCACACCACCACTGAGACCCCTATACGCTGTGTGTAAATGTACAATATCGAACCAGAAGATACAATGTGATACAGCGCAAGATGGAACAGCATTTTATTATAGATACTTTAATTATGTGATGCAATTTGGGACGATACAATATGAACCAGTACTATCCCACATAAAATCAGAGTTTATGATACAATACTTGACAATATTTTATGGGCTATAATGCTACATGATACAATACATTGTTAGTACGGCTTCTTTGGTAAACTTCAAGAAATTTGTAAAGATAGAAATGCTAAGACAGGTCATTTTAGAAGGGTTAATATCTTTACATAATGCATAGGGCTATCTAACACTAAACAATTGACAAGAATGAGGTCTTTCAGCACTTTGAATGTCTGTTTGGTATTTTTAATATGTATAATCAATAGTTTTTGAGAAATTTTTGGCTGGACAGGAGTTTTGGATCAGCTGCCATCAAGCCATCTTGCCTACATCACTTTGTACCAGAAATAAATCACAATCTGTCCTCATCCAATAAGCCAACGTGTTGAGTATTCATAGACTTTCTTCAAAGAAGCCTCTAAATCCAAACCAGGTTTCCACACTAGTTGACAGTGGTTGAGATAACAGCTTGGTGAAGTAATACCCAGATTATGATAAGAGTTTATTTTCCTTTCTTATTGGATATGGTGATAAGACCTGAGTCAGTGAGCAGAAAATCAGGACGTTCTGGCTGCCATATGCACAGCGCTTTTCCCCAGAGGGAGAAGAAGCTTCAGAGAGACAACAAACTTTAGTGTAAACAGCAAAATCTCTGTTTTTGAAGAAATTCCAGGGACACACAGATGAGTCCTAATGTATGCATTGCTCAAATTTGCACTCTTGTGTAAAAAGTAAAGTCATAAGTCAGTCTTTAAGTTCCATTTTTGCATGGGTAGCTCACATCGCCTTTTCTCTACACATAGTGAGCTTGAGGAGAAAGTATCTTTAGCTGGGGATGTAGCTGGGTCTGCAGCTTCTAAAATAGAGCCTGTATGAGTGTTGAATAATGAATAGAGAAATAAAGTCTGCGGCTGCCTCCACACTCGGCTGCAGGTGAGCTTTTCTTGTGCGAAAAATAGACCCGTGTAGAAAAACAGAGGACTTTTTCAGAAGGGGAGACAGCAGGTACGGGCTACCATTCCTGCATCGTTTTGCATTTAAATTTATTTTTTCACTACATTAAAATTTGGCAGAGGCGAGAAAACTAATGATATGGCAACCAAAAGACTTCATGTGGCCTGTTAACTCTCCTAAGAAAACTAAGTTTAAGGGGGAATGTCTATAACTGGACACCAAAAACATTAGAGCTGGACTTATATCTCTTTTTTTTGGCTAAATACCAACACAGTCTTATGAAAACGGTAATGGAGATTCAGGTGGGATAGTGTCTAGTGGGAGTAGTCATGGCTTGTTAGTGGGTTGTAAGAAAGTGCAGTAGAAGCACTAAGATTACTCATTGAAGAAATGGTGTTTTATTAGGGAGCTTTCAATTGCCAAAGCTGTAGCGAAGTAAAGTTCACAACTTTGTGTGGAATAAAACAACAAAATGAGGATGCCATGAGAAACAAGACACTGGAGACAATGAAAGACAGTCAGTATTGTAGTTTTTTTTTAACACTACTCGACTCCCGGCTCTGCTCTACTCTACTCGCCTTGTGCTGCTTTTTCATTAGCCACAGTCGGCTGCCCAACGGGGTGAGCGGCTACGCGGTTACGTCATTTTGAGTGCGACACAACAATCTGTGGCTTTTTGTCACAAACTGAATAAAAAAGGAAAGCAGGAGAAGGCTGCAGGTGGAAAGAAGAAATACCCCTTTAGAAGCACAGGAGAGTTTTGGAAGCTATACAGCAGATTGAGGCCGAGGACGAGAGCAATCGAGCTGCAAAGAAAAGACGTATGAGGGTAAGCTAAGTCTAAGCTAAGCTACAGTCGGTGACGTCATCTTTTAGTATCGACTCAGCTCGCTTGGAACCAGAGTGGAGTAGGTACTAAAACTAGCTTGTTTTAGGAGGTACCAGGCTAGTGGAAACACGCTGCAAATCGAGTAGGGCCGGGTAGAGTAGGGCCAAGGCCTGCTAGTGGAAAAGGGCCATTAGTCTTTATAATACCACCCTTGTAACTACCTTTACAACCAACACGGAGGAGGACCCTGTTGAATTCCGTGTTAAATGTCAAGAGGCTAACCCCTAGCAAATGTCAGTTCAACAAAGCCTTTAAGGACAGCTTTATGGTCCCGGTGTCCATGAATATGTCACTATCATCGATTCTTATTTCAGTCTGCTCACCACTCAACCAGCATCTACTCACATCAACATGCCTTTGGTGGACGGCTTTTCAACATGAGTCTGGTTCTGTTTCAAGACTTCTTTTCTGCTCCAATGTAAGGCATCTATTGTGCTCAAGGTGGATTAATTTTGGGTTTGAATGTATATTTCTGTGTATTTTATATGTATGTATATCTATAAAAGAAGAGCATGGCTTTGGCTTGCTCTATTGTGAATGGTTTTGAGATAAAGTTAGTCATAATTTAGCACCACACAAATAAAGACTAACTGAAGAAGACTGACTGATGGTCTTACACCCCTGTAGAGTTGAAGATAATGAAGGCCTTAGATTCAGTGTTATAATTCTTTACCAGTTAATGCTAACATTTATCCAAAGATGTGATATGATGTTAACAGTTATTCAAACATATTATGTTAGGGCAGATCAGTTCAAACATGTTCAACAGGTCAAATGTGTCACAAAGAGTACCTGTGCAGTCTCGGTTAGACAGGACTGTGGTTTCAGTTGGAAAGGGCTGGGGGGCCAGTTTCCCAATTTCACATCCTGTGGTTTCGTTTAACTGCGAGAACTTTTGTTGAACTCTTGGCTGAACTTCTGCCTTAAGTCTGACCTTTACCTAGCTGTTATGTTTACCTTTCCTGGCAGACATAGCATATGAAATCAGACATGATCTTAACATGTGATAAGTTGGTACCGCCCAAATCCTGATGTGCATAAGATCTCGTGTATGCTTGTGTTCAATGCTCTTTGTCTTTACATCCCTGGTGAGGTGCAGAAATGAGCCCTCAGCAGCTGAGTATTTTTATTATCTTTTGTATTGTCTCACATGTTATCAATAAATGGTTGGCTTATCGATCTAATCTGGACTTTCTTGCCTTCTCCCAAACTGAACAAAACATTCAACAACAGAAAATAGCTTGTGAAGTTTGTTTAAGAAATACAGCTGAATTATATTCAACAATTATTTTACTTAATAAAAAAGTTTACTTCCTTGAGGTCTAAAACTATCTTCTCTGAGCTGTCTTTCAAAATCAAACACACGGGTTGAAGTAACTCTTGATGCAAGCACCCTTTGAAAAAAAAGTGTTAATTAAGAATCTTCAATCAGTACGGAAATACTATTATCATACCTCATATCAATGGTTCCCAAAGGGGATGAATCAAGGCACGATTTGAACAATACATGCTGTGACACACCGCTAACGAAGCACTGGCAAAGCTACCATCACGCCAGGATGTAGGAGGTTATAAAAGTTAGCGAAGACCGACATGTTACTCTATCAGATTACTAGAAGGAAAACAAAAACGGGAGGCATACGTCACCTTTGACCTGACCTTTACAACAGGAACACAACTTTTTTCATATCTAAAAATCTTAAAATGCTCATGCTGCAGTTTTAAGGCTGTAAGTCTTCCTCCAAATCAACCTTAAATGGTGTGGCAGTTGCCCCTGCCACTGGTAAAACACCACACCAACACACCATCACTAATTTCACAGACCACATGTTAGCCAGGTAGCATGCTACTGCTAGTTTGGTGGGTGCACACACTAAACTGCATTTAAAATCTTTGTAACTTGCCTGTGCTATTTGTTTCACAAAAAGTTCCACAGACACATATGCACACACAATGTGGTGATTTTGAGTTTGAAGACTGCTCATCAAGAATTTGTCTTTTTCTTTTCTTACCACAGTGCTTCCTGGTGCTGGGCAGTGTTAAAGGACCCGGGTATGGTTTCAGGCTGCCTTGTATAGTGCCTGAGTACAAGTAGGGAGCATGCTCAGTCAATTTTACTGAACCATACCAACTGATGGAAGTGTAAAACGAGTTGAAAAGTCATTCTGGGCTCGAGGATTATGGGAATGCTTGACTTATAAAGTGTGGTAAATGTAAATAGAGGTTGTAAAGGTATTTAGGTGGAAATAAGAAGTGTTTTATTACTTAAAGGTGCTATGAGGAGAATCTATTACCGGCCACATTAAGACTCTGCTACCCATGAGCACGCGCGGCGACTGTCGTAATGCTGCGTTCCAGTAACCTCGGAAATGGGAGAGACATCATCTCCGACTTATCGGCGTTCCAGTAGAAGTCGGAACAAAACATGCCAATCTACCAGGCTATTGTTAGCTGTTGTTAGCACGCCCTGCGTTGTTGTTCACAAATATCACATGAAGAATGTGATTATCACTATGGCAGCATTTTTGTAAATTAAAGTCGAGCAATACTTTGTATACGGCTGATCAAGAGCGACACACCCCAGTCAGAAGTGCAAATAAATCAATTATTGCAGGAGCTAAATAACTGTTCACACTGGGGGCATCCATCTTCGATTGTCAACTCGGGGGTGGGGAGGTTTCATCGAGTTCAAAGTAGGAAATTCCGATTTCGGGGAAGTTCCAGTTGCAGTTTCCTACTCGGAACCCGGAAATTCCTACTTCTGACGACAACTGGAACGCACCAAAGACGTTACCGAAGCCAAGGCGTGTGTTTGTTGTGATAAATGCAGCTCTGACCTTCCTCAGAACTCTGCATTGCTTTACAACGTCTTTTTTCAACAACGTACAGGATGCAAAGCGACGAGGTAATGTATCTCTTTCTAATTACGTAGCGGTAGTTTTTGATGTGTGACAACAAGTTTGGAAAACTTATCATCGTAGTTGTAGCCTGCTATATATCGCTACTTACAGCCCGGTGCTCTAAGACATGTAATATAAATAATAAAATATTATAAATTTGCTGTAGTTTTAATTGTCTTGTTCCCGAAGTTGAGTATCCAGGCCAGTCCAGCCCTGTCCGACCCGACCGCGAAGCTAAGGAATAGCATTTATAGATAACCTATTTTGATGCTATAACACTCATCTTAAAGTGTGTATTTCCATCAGGCATATATCTAAAAGTAAGACTTTTTTGTAATTACTTAGAAAATCCTCACAGTCTCTTTAATTGAATTCATTTGAAAATGGTATGGTCCAATGGGAGGAGCTTAGTGTTTTAAATGGAGGGGATCTCCACTGCCCAGTCAGGCAGAGAAGGGCTGTGATGCTGAGCAGACCTGTTGATAATTTTGTAGATATTTTTTCTGTTGCATATTTTGTTGCATTTGCTCTTGTATTCCTGACTTATATTTGAAGAGCAATAAAATTCCTCATTTTTTTCATCCAAAGGATTTGATTGTGCCATTTTTTTTTTACATTTTGAGGTCAACCTACACCACTTTTCCAGTCAGCCTTTCGACCTACTACCCTCACTTGTGGTCAGAGTGTGACAAAAGTCTCTTACCCCTGTCAGAGGTAAGAGACACTCTCCTACCCACACCTTTGATTAAAGGATAAGTTCGGTTTCTACAGCTTTCACATTGTTTATAGAATGAAGTAGAACAATATACTCACCCAGAAGGCTTTCCTGATCCAAACAGTGCTTCGGGAGATATTTAGATCCAAAATCAAGCGGCAGACATCCGTATAATGGTAGCACACGGGGCATGTATAGCGCCGCTCCTAAAACTGCATTAATCGTCTAAAAACTCATTAGTTTCACCAATATTTCATCATGGTCCGCTTACGCTACTCCTCCATTACAGTCGGTATCGCTCCAGACATGTCTTTGTGGCTGTGCTGACCTCTGAACTGAAGAAGAAGAATGTTTAACTCCGTGCATGCGCAGTACGGCTCGTTGTTTCGGGGAAGATCGCCAAAGAAGACACAACGACTTTCTTCTTCCAGTTTTGTGCAAAACGGATGAATATCTATCAGATGAAGATGTTGTGGAGGAGAACTTTGAATATGATGGGTGTCCTGACAGTTTTGAGCCAGAGTTTACAGATGAGTGCTCATCGAAAGGAGGACGCGGAGGCAAAGAGACGAACAGCTGGCCAGAGAGCAGTCTTCAGTTCAGAGGTCAGCACAGTCACAAAAACATGTCTGGAGTGACACAGACTGATGTGGAGGAGTAGCGTGAGTGGACCATGATGAAATATTGGTGAAACTAATGAGTTTTGGGACGATTAATGCAGTTTTAGGAGCGGCGCTATACATGCCCCGTGTGCTACCATTATACGGATGTCCGCCGCTCGATTTTGGATCTAAATGTCTCCTGAAGCACTGTTTGGATCAGGAAAGCCTTCTGGGTGAGTACACTGTTCTACTTCATTCTATAAACAATGTGAAAGCTGTAGAAACCAAACTTATCCTTTAAGACTCTGCCAAGTAAAACACAGTCACACAGAGTTGAACTCTATCTGCACGTGACTGCATAACTTGGATGAAAAGCATAAAAGGTTTGGTAATGCAGGCTTTTGCCAGACCCCAATAAACACACAGTTCCTGTTTCTATCCTGTTTTCCTAAAATGATCTAAAGTTTGTGGGCATCAGCTCAAGACAACTCCAACTTCTAAGTCTGTCACTCTCTCTGCATTTCAACTTTCTCTTAACCTTCTTTTCCTTTCATTTATTTTCCCAACTTCTTGTCATTCTCGCTGTCCAAACACACACTCTCTGTACACACACGAGCTCGCCAAAGTCGTCCTGCCACTCCATCCTCCACCAGGTAAGGAGATTGAGCGGTTCCAGGTGTCATGGTGACTGACGAGGCGGAGACAAGCCCTGGATGCTACCTCTCTCTCTCTCTCTCTCACTCTCCGTCTTTGCCTCTCATCTTTCGTACGTCACTTCTGAAGACGGATGACTGCTGTGGCCTCCCCGCGTTCATACCAGAATATGATTATGGTTACCTCATGCTGACGTCCAAGGTGCTCTTTGCGCAGAATGCTAAATGATGCTACTGTAGTGTGGTGTTGGTGTTCAGATGTGTGTGAGTAACAACCTTGAATACCTCAGCTGGACAGCAAATGGCCAACTGAAAGAGTCTCAAAAATAAAGAGAATCCAAATGACTATAGAAAAAAGGGCAAAACAGATGTCTTTATATTAAACTGTGGGTATAGATGTCAATTTTTGGTCATTCCAAAGAATTATTTGCAACAGTTAAATGATGAGAAACAGGTTCCTGCCTAGAGAAAACCCCAAATGACTCTTGTATTGAATATTGGCATGCTTTTCACCTCTTAGTTTCAACCCTACACAGATCAGGCTGTTTTAATATAAATCTCAAATAGGGCTGAACAATTAATTGCAAATTAGATTAAATCACAATATGGCTTGTTGCAATTTTCAAATCGCAGACAGTGCAATCTTTTTAATCCAAAATGTGTTGAACATTTTGGCATTGTGATGTAGTTTCTTGCAATTTCATGCCTATTTTAACCTTTTTTAACCC
Organism: Scarus forsteni; assembly: GCA_036419115.1. Classification (NCBI taxonomy): domain Eukaryota; kingdom Metazoa; phylum Chordata; class Actinopteri; order Labriformes; family Labridae; genus Scarus; species Scarus forsteni. The sequence goes on from JAZDUH010000341.1 coordinate 4,513,369, forward strand.
AGTTTTTAACAACTTTATGCCTATCTTGCTCCCATTCATCTTTTTTTTTGGCCACTGTCAGACCATGTTGGGAAGCCCTAATCTCAAAGCTGTGTCACACCCCTTTTAAAAAGTGGATGCATATTTCAGCATTGGAGTGAGGTGCTCTCACATTTACTGTGGATTTGCAGACATTTTTAGGCATGTTTTTTCGGGCCTTCAGCTACTTGTCGGCATAAACAAACACTAGAGTCAGCGATAGTCTTTCATCTGGGCAACTACTACCACTACCAAGCACAAAGTTGATTAAAGGGCGATGTAAGGTGTTTTTGATTTACATCTTAAAATGTGAATACTGAAAGGGCCAAAAGTCTCTGCCTGAAAGATACAATTATCCATATTATTCAGTGTAAAAAAGAGGATTATTCTTATCAATACATTGAAGTCAATCAAATTTAATGAATTTCTTGTGGATCACAATTTCCTCACGTTTGAGATAACTGTGATTCGCTGTCAATATCTTCTCTACAGCTGTCAGCCCTGATTGTTCCTGGTTATACGAAGCCTTAAATTTATTCAGCAACTTGTGCGAGCAGTTTCTTGGCTAAGCAGAGTAAATCACTGCCCAAACTCCCAGAGCCGACTGCAGCCTCCGAGCATCTGTTCCTCTGTGTGTCAGGGCGATGACTTCTGACAGAGAGACCACCGTCTTTATGCAGGAGGTCCTCTGATTATGTCTTCAGTTTGAACCTCGGCCGCTCTGCACGGCTCCGTCTTTCATTAACCTTGATCGTGGAGCCATTTTCTGCTGCGTCATCAACCGCAGAGGTGTGCAGCAGAAATAGAGATGAGAGATATATCGGCCCGTGTGACCAGTGGGGTTCAAAGGGTCTATCCTCTGGTGGACCACGGCCAAAGATTTGCTGAAGAGGGCATTATGGGAGGAGAAAAAAAAACACATCAGCAGAAGTCATAGCAAATTAGATCCCTGCAGAACCCAGAGTTGTTATTATTTCTGGTTTCTCTCAATTTCAGGAATGAATTTAATGCTTTAAGAGTGAAATTAAGTGATATATTTACACCTAAAGTCCATCCAATTGATTCCAATTCCAATTGGAGATCAAGGTTTTAAGGCCCTTAAAATATAAACCAACAGTGTAGATTATATTGAGATATTTCTTTTAAATACTGTAATTTGTTCGCGGTGTTGCATTGGTATCCCTGGCTGAATCACATTTGGGGGATTCTGGACTTTTTCCTGTTTCTGATATCTTCCTTTTTTTTTTTTTAGAAATGACTGGCAGGTAGGGGTGTCAAAAACAATCTTATAGTCAATGCATCATGATGCAGATGTAGACTAAATATGCATTGATGCAGGGAGTCAATAACTGTTTAATCTTGCAGAGGCTGCAGCCAAACAGCAGGATCATTATGTTTCTGAGGAAGAAAGAGAAAGTTTAGAGATTAAACCTATGAAATGTAATTATTCTGTTTTACTTGTATAACATTTCTGCTGCAATTGATCTTAAAAGCCATTTTTTATTAAGAAAACAAGTTCATGTTTATCAGACTGCTTGTGTTTTTAAGTAAAAATTGCCCTGGTAAGGTAGTATGGAAAATGAAGAATATTACTCACAGTCACATTTAATAAGATGGAGAGCCACATGTGGCCCCTCAACTGCCAGTTGCCCATCCCTGTTTTAAACAATCTGTTTAACTTTGTATGTTAAACATCATTAACTCAAGGAAGAACATATATGAGATGCTGTAATGGCCCTTTTCCACTAGCACGCCTCGGCTCTACTCGATTTGCAGCGTGTTTCCACTAGCCTGGTACCTCCTAAAACAAGCTAGTTTTAGTACCTACTCCGCTCTGGTTCCAAGCGAGCTGAGCGATACTAAAAGATGACGTCACCGACTGCCGTCTACTGATTGATGAGTCATTAGCGCGACGACCTAGCATGCTAGCGGTAGCTACCATTAGCTTACCCTCCTATGTCTTTTTCTTTGCAGCTGGATTGCTCTCGTCCTCGGCTTCATTCTGTTGTATAGCCTCCAAAACTCTCCTGTGCTTCTCAAGGGGTATTTCTTCTTCCCACCTGCAGCCTTCTTCTGCTTTCCTTTTTTACTCAGTTTGTGACAAAAAGCCACAGATTGTTGTGTCGCGCTCAAAATGACGTCACCGTGTAGCCGCTCAGCGACACTGCACCCCGTTGAGCAGGCAACTGGGGCTAATGGAAAAGCAGCACAAGGCGATTAGATTAGAGCCAGGTAAAATCGAGTAGAGTAGAGTAGAGTAGGGCTAATGGAAAAGGGCCATTAGAGTCTGATAAAAAACAGAGCGGCGTGCACTGCAAACTTTGCCGGCAACACAAGAAACTTATTCCAACATTTAAAACAGTATCACCCACTAGAGTACACTGAAGGAAACGACTTGGAACGACTACAATGTTACGATACAACTGAATTACAGTTGTTCATTGTTTTGATATATATCTGTTAAATTTTATTTACTTTATCGAGATATAAATTAAAATAAAAAAATTTGAGATGTTAATATCAAACAAATAAACATTATTACCACATAAAAACACACAAAAGTACCAAAAATTGGTACCGTTGAGTACCGACACCGATTCCCAGGTACCGGGCATTAGAACCATAACGGTTCAAATGTGAAAGGTTCCCATCCCTACTCTGGGTCATCTGCTAAATATCTAAATTTTGCTCTCTGTGATGTTCGCGAATGGAAAAAAATGTTGATTCAGAAATTAAAGAAATCTACTCATGCCCAGGATAACCCTTTACAGGCAAGCCAACCAGTGGGTAATTTGAAAATTAAAACCTTAAATGTTGCTAAATGAAGGGAAAGGAAAGTGAAGTTCACAAATTACATGTTGCAAATGTATTGTCGCAGGGTTAAGAAGTCAGAAAGACAGAAAAAGTGCCACATAACTAGGGTCCATTTACCATTTACATTTTGGACATGGGTCCCAAAGCTCTTCTCTTTCTCCATCACTGTACCTCCACTGTCCTCAAATAATATACCTCACATACGCATAGAATCAAGCAATCCTTTCAGTTTCTGCTCCATTTTTTACTTGTCAAATTAAATCCTTTTAAAGACTATGCAGGATTTACCTTGTCATCCATACTAATTCCTCCTCTCTATCTGCTTCCCCTATACGAAGCACATATAAGTTCCAGTTGTACTTGTGAAGAATACATAACTTCATCAGGCAGAACCCCAGGGCAGATTAGAGTGCAAAATCCTGCATAAATAAACGTATTTCTTACTTGGTTTTGAAAGATAAAGAGGGTAATGTATGGGGTACACTTGCTGAATGTCTCTATGAGTTGTATTTAAAATGCATTAAGTGTCTAGGAGCATGACACTGTGACTCTGACTGGGACTGACTTTTCAGCTCCAAAAGTGGAAAAAGATTACTTTTAGCACATTATAATGTGCATTATTTCCGTAACGAGGATAAATCTGAAGAGAAATGTATTCTGTATTTCAGCTGATTCACTTTGATGTCACCCTGATGGATTTCCAGGCTGTGAGAAAAACACAGATTCAACAAAAAACCGTCCAGCCGCGTCTGACGGTGACAAAAGTTCAGTTTTGCACCATTTCCCCGCAGACTGCAAATCATTTCCTTTCTGCTTCATTTACAATGCTTCTCACCACCGAAACACAAGCTATTAGGATGCACAGTATCAGCAGCGTATTAGCATCAGAAAGCTTTAGGTTGTCTGGAATTATGAGGTCAAGTTGAGACACATACAGAGTGCATCAATGAATTTCCTCCTCTCTACATTAATCTATGATTTAACTGCCTGTTAACCTCCAGCTGGACATGTTTTTATAGGAGTTCAAGATCAGGCACACCATTGAATTTCACGTTTTAAAATATATTGTCTACAAGAACATTAAAATGATGCTGCTACAGTGAGCTTAACACTATAACAGGGAGAGAAGGAGGAGTTTCAAAGAGGTCTGAAAAATCATTTATGACTTTGAGGACACATAAAAAGAAGCCAAATAAGAGGAAGTGATACGGATGAAATAGAAACTAAGTTGTATTTGGAGGCTGCTTTTGTTTTGTTTGTGTTTTGCTTATTGCTACATTGGAATTTCACAAGGATCAATCCTTAGACCACTTTAATTTTGCTTGTATACATATGTACTGGCTAGAAACTGCTGGGACATACACTTTCAGATACGCAGATGACACAGTTACTTACACATATGCTTATACAAAGCAGGTGCAATGTAAGATTCACATCCGACAACTTCTGATTGCTTCATATCACAAATCAAATTGACTTAAATTGGGCATTAAATATTATTTAAATTAATTTCTAAAATTAAAAAATATGAATTAAATTACAAAAATATAATTTATTAGATTTTTCTGTGCTCATTTTTGCTGATTGTTGGACTGGAGTTCTACAGGGATCAGTCCTTGGACCTATTAAATATAGATTGTGCATTAACAATCTAATTTACCCAGATGCCTACATAAAGATGTACGCAGTTATTTACACCCATGGCAAAAAATCCATATAGGTTTTAAGGTTAGTAAATAAATGTATATATTTCTTTATACATTAATCTATATCTAGGGATGTCCTGATTAGCTTTTTGTGCCTCTGATTCCAATCTGACTTTTGAATAATAAGCTTCTGCAAATTTAGAGTCTAAATTTGATATTTTACATTTAGCAATACAATACAGCTACACACCTTTTTTGTGTTAACCAAATAAAGTAAACAAAGTAAAAAGATTTAGACAATGATCATGAAATAATGTTAAATTCTAATTGTAACCATGGAGCTCTGCAGGTATGAGTCTTAACCCAATCAGCTAAATTTGTATTTTAACGACCTGCCTTTAGTTTGTCTAGAGGTTGAGAATCAGATGTGAGCTGACAACAAACCAATTACTTGCACCCATTTTTTTTTTAACACGTATACATGCTCAGATACATAAAAACATAAAATAGTCTTAATCAAGTTGTCTAATTAAGTATCAGAAATATATTGGACACTATAAAAAAAAAATAAAAGTAATCTGAGGACACAAATTTCTGCAAAGGCATTTCTAAATTGTTGTAAAAGTTATAGTTGAAAATGTGGAAAACAGCCTTACACTGCAATGTTAAAAAAATCTTGAAAAAGTCCTGGACCTTCATCACCAAATTCTAATCGCTCTTCAATTGTGCCATGACCAACATTCACTGAAAAATTCACCCAAAGCTGTTAAGAACTTTCTGAGTTGTTGGCAAAACCTAAAAGAAAGTTAGTCAATTCTTTAAAAAATTCCTGGATCTGCACCCGTATTTAGATCACCACAAAAATCTACCAATTCATTTGCTGTGCCAACATTCCCAAAAATTTCCTTCAAACCCACATTTAACTTTTTGATGTATCTTGTTCAAAGATTGTTGGACAAGAAAAACAACTGAACAAAAGGTAATGGAAACATAAGGTCTTTGGCGGAGGTACTATGGTCCTCTGGAGGATGTGCAATATTAAAAAAGTGGCGCCACCTGATGTAAAATAGCAAAAAGTAAATATTTAGAGTCTGGTATAGTATATTATATATATTTTAAGCTGCTGTGGCCATATGACCAAATTATGGTTATAGTGCCCTCTTTTTAGCCTCAACGGGCCAAGTATGATTTTTCCGATCACATAAAATCGGATCACACTCTCTCTCCACATCTGCCTTTGCCCCTTTTGTTTGCTCCTGTACTCGTCTCTGGCTCTGGTCTTGTAGGTGGCCTGGGATCCTTGGTGGAGACTGCCTGCTGCTGTGGAGTCACGAAGCCTCAATAACTACAATTACAAACATGACACATATTTGGCCATTTCATATTTGGCCTGTCAATGTAGATATTAGCATGATCTCCATATCCATGACTGATACATTTATAGTATCTATATTTAGCACCACATAGTCGTGGGGTCCATCTTTAAAATGGGATGTCACATCTCAAGAGGCCTTCGTTTAATACATTTATACTTAACAGAGACAAATATGGTTGGGATGCACTTGTGGTCTGGACATCCATGAGTTCGTCACTACCATAAATTCTTATTTTCAGTAAGAATATAATTGATTATACTTCTATAAAATGATCACCACAACCATTCAGACATGAGGACCCTCCTGAAAACCAGATGAAGCATCTCAAGAGGCTAACCTCTAATAAATCAGACAACAGGTCTATGGTTCATGGATCTGTCCCTAACTTAAGTTCTTATTCTAGTCCACTTGTCTCCTCTTACCTCCCTTCCTTTGCCCACACACCCAACTTTCCTGCTGCTTAACAGAAGGTTTTTTCGTGCCGCCATGATGGAGGGATTCATGCTTGGCTGTATGGATTCATGTTGGGTGTTGGATGTATGTATTTGTATATATGTATATTAGGGCTGGGTATTTCCAGGAACTTCACGATACGATACGTATCCCGATACACGTAAATTGTGAACATTGACTATGCTTTAAGTAAAATTCTTGACAGGTTTAGTTTTTTCTTGAAAGAAGAAAAAGAACAAGGATGAGTTTTAAGTGGTTCTGCAACTGGAGAGACATAAATTCAAGATCCTCAAAGATGGTAGACCTAAGTTCAAATTTAGAGCATATGCTTCATTATGTAGCTCGTCTTCTACCTTGAACTGTGCCGCTGTTAACATTACCCAAAGTGTATTTTCAACAGCTGTCAAAATATTTTGGCCGTATAGATTCTGCAGAATCCGATACACGTATCCCAAAGGAGTGCGATACGATATTTTGCCGTATCGATATTTTGAGCACAGGCCTAATGTATATGTGTATTTTATATGTATAGTTTATGCTCTTTTGTAAAGTGTCTTGAGATAACACTTGTTGTGAATTGGCGCTTTACAAATAAAGATTGATTGATTGATTGATAAAATGCAACAGGTCTGTGATAGCAGATGAATGTCTTAACCTGTCTCTGGGTAAAGTTTATGGTACACAAAAATGCTTGGACTCCTCTCTAAAAAAGGAAATAAATGTGTGAACCTAAATTTATGGATAAGATATCGCAGTCACACCGCAAAGTTGCCTCTACGGTGTTACCTCGGAGACTTAAGGAGATCAGAAATTGGTTAGCTACACTCCTGGGAATGTCCGCACAAAACTTAAAGGCAATCCGTTCAGTACTTGTTGAGATATTGCACTCTTGGTATTTTGACAGCGTGCTAAAAGAGGAAGGGGCCTTTAGTGAGAATAAAAGCCTGACATATAAATTAAACAGCAGCCTAGAGCTGCTCTTTAGAGTCAAAACACATTCATCGGGGTCTCCATGCATCAACCCATACATCTTTTTTCTTGAAGGTCAAATCTACGTCATCTGCAGCCCCCATGAGATCCACCCTCTTTAGAAGCAGACAATACAGTTCAGATTGGACTTCACATGCTTCCTGCATATTGTGTAACCTCCGGAGAGCCTGCAGCAGTCTCGGCCACGCTGAGTGAGGTTTTAGAGTAGAGGTTAGCAAATATAGCCTTGACATGCATAAATCATGTGATAGGCAGTGGATTAGTCAGATGGTTAGCCGTATCTGAGCTTTTTTAAAGTCAAAGGTTTGTGCACTTTAGAGTGACTTGATGTAAGGGGAAAGGTCACTTTGAAACAACCCTAACATGGATCTGGTCTTTAGAAGCACTGATGAAAATGGCCTGAATGGTACTAGATCTATGAGGGGTTTTTTCAAACTACAGAGGAGGCTGATAGTAAATCTGCATAAAGTTTATTTACAAACAAAAAAGCATGGCTGTCAGAATAAATAAGTTAACTGCAGTATGATTTTATGCAGTCAATTTAAGCAATCACATTTACTATCTAGCACTTTGTAAGTTTGGTCATGGTTGAGACACTGTATGGCAGGGCAGCAGCTGAATGCCTCTAATCTTTGCATAAACCTGCTTTAATACTGATGAATAACCTCAAAACTCACAGATATCTTAAGTTGTAAATTAAATTCAGCTTTAATACCATTAACTTAATTAAACTTTAATGCTGTTTCTTGGCGAATTTACTTCTTTTACTTTGAAATTACATTAGATTATTCAGAAAAGAAGAACAGTAAGGATTAACAAAGTAGAAGATTATCCCATTGCAACGCATTGTGTGATAATGATGCACCAAGACATGCATGTAAACACTCATTTAGCTCTTAAGTAGTTGTGTCTTTTGTATTTATTTGCCTTACTTCCACACTTGGATTAAAGCTAATATTCTCCCCCAAAATCCTAAATCACAATCAGACAAAAACATTAAGATAGAAATCCACTTTTTTCTTCAATTTTCCAAGGAAAGATTTAACTTTGGATTAATTGAAAGTAATATATGCTTTCAAGCTTTCCAGTTTTTATTCTTTCAATTGTTGTAATTTTCTGATTCGTGAAATACTGTAAAAGTATATAAATAAAAGATACACAAGTCAAACCAAAGGAATCCCACCTCAAACATGGCAAACAATGCAGAAATATCGATAGGTCCATCTGGGGGTTGACATGAGTTCGCAAAAAAACTAATATTCCCATAATGACAAAAAGTGGGCGAAACCCTTAAATTAATGGGATTTGCCATTATTAACTTGAGATGTCAATCTACATTTTAAAGCAGATCCATCAAGTGATGTCAGAGGTATGATTTAGTGGCCCAATGTTGAATTAAGGGATTTTTTTTGCAAATTTGCAGATCAAATATGCACATCACCATCAAAATGTAATGGTGCTTCCTTGGATCAAACCACACCTTTGGTAAGATTTCCATGTAAATTCATCCAGTATTTTTTTTTCTTATCTTTCTAACAGCAAACAAACAAACAATCACACAAATAGATCTTGGCGAAAACATAACCTCTTGGCAAGGTCATATTAGACAGATGCATTTGGGCAACAGATGGCAGGACGGGCAGCAACTTCCACTAACTAAAGCCCACAAAGATAATCAGGAAGTTCATTTCTTTGAATTTTTCTTACCGCACCCATCTGAACCTGTCATAACAAAATCAAAAATACAAAAACTACAGATGATCTTGATCATAATTAACAAAAACTATTTAGCAGTTAACTGGACTGATTATTTTTATTGCTAAACAGTCCAAAACTAAACCTGATATGTGCATGTAGCACGTACGCTCCAGCACCAAACAGGGCTAACTCTTTACTTCACCTTGACTAGACATGCAGTGATGCATGGTGGGCCGTATCCTCTCTGTGCCTTCTGCTCACCGTGCATCATCAATCTTGCAGTGATGGATTGGTTATTGAAATGCCGATCGATCCCGTGCTCACTTGTGCGGGAAGCCAGACCTCATAAAAAGCATTTTTTAGCACAGAGGATACAGAGAGGTGAGAAGGAACATGGGATAAAAGCGAGGCGGTTTGTAGCTCAGTATTTTTATATGAAATTTCTAAGTTATAAGGGCTGGGGGGTGACTGAAGAGATATCAATGTCCGCCAGTTTGCACCTCTGAAAAGCACAGAATCAGCCTTTGGCCCTGGTGGGTGCTCCGCTCTTTTATGGAGGCCTTGTAATCGTTGTTACAGGGGAACAAGTACAGGTCAGTAATAAAAGAAAAAAGCAATGCCTTTTGATGGCAGATTATTGTTACCATGTTGACTATCAAGACTGGACAAGCAAAGGTTTTAGGAACAAACTGCACTCTTATATTACGCGAGTATATGTACACAGGCAGCTGTATAACCACAGGCGATCCCATGCACTGTCAATGGAACATCTCTCCAGCAGCACAGAGCACTGGGTATAAAAACAGGTTGGGCTCGTGAAATATGCAAGATGGGATTTCAAATTGAATCACTTCAAAAGCTGCTGCCCCAGGATGTGGGTAAAAAGGACGGAGAGACAGGGAAAGATGGAAAGAGGGAGAGAGAGAAAGAGAGAGAGAGAGGACAACAGCGGTGAAAATTGCATCCCAGATTTATGGCCGACACACCACACTGCGAGTGTACACACAGCTCAGTACTTGTGGGTAGAGCACCAAGGATGAAGAAATGGCAGACTTGGCAATATCACTCAATGTCATCGGTGGCTATTTAAGAAACAGTTGTATCAGCTCCACCTACTGAAATGATCACTAACACTTCCAAAGCTTCCCTCTTTATGTACCGTATATGGCTCCTAATGCTTACTGATATGGGCAGTAAGAGTCATTACAAATAGACCCAGTGACTCACACTTTTTGTTGGTTTTATTCCAACCTGATTTTCACGACACACTATTGAGGAAATGGGGGCACCACTTTATAATATGCAGTGCTTCCTGAGTGTGGGCAGAGGCATAAAGTACCGCAGGTCAGCCTGTTTCAAATGATTATAAAGTACTTGATTAGCTGTTTTTTTATGAAAACTGCACAAAAAGCATCAAGCTGTAAATTTAAAGCCAGCTTTTCTTGCTCAGTTTGGTTAACAGAAGGAGTGGAGAAGTTTACCTGGTGTCAAATTAAATGCAGACACTTTTAAAGGTCCCAAGTCCTGCAAAATGCATATGTCCTGCTTTTAACCCTTTAAGGCCCAACACCGTAGATTATAGCCAGAAAATTCTAATTTTTGGAGTTGAAACGTTTGTTTCACTTTCTGCTAAAATCCTAAAAATATAAGAATGTCCATTAAATTCAACATGTTGATTTTTGGGATCTCATTTGATACATGGGGGGGGGGGGGTTTGCAACTGATAATCCATTTGAGGACATTTTTATCATTTATCAGATTGTATTCAGATGTTTTTTTTTGTAATTTGTTGATCATATTGAGTAGATAGAGGTATTATAAAAGTATGTATCAAATATGATACAATTGCCTTTATAGGGTTAACATTGCTAGCAGGTGCTTGGGGGGCATAAGAACATGACATCTTTTGCTTAAATCTGCACTCACACCAAACGCGACTTGGCAACTGGAATCGCATAGGTCACCCATGGAGTGCCACCAGGCCAAAAATAGCTAATTTTGGTCATTATTGCTCAGTGACGTCACGTCAAGTTTCACCCAATCATATCATATCATTAAACAGGATGTACTAGCTGAAATTATTCCAACTGTATCCTTTTCACTCACCTACCAACCACAAAACACTGCAGCTGATGGCCTGCAGCAGCATCGTCTATGAGTTCCCATCTAGGTGGAACTAAAGTCTTCACTAACTAATGTTTCCCAACAGACCCATGGATTGTCACTCTGTGAACTGGAATAAAAACAGTCTGTCACGAGTACCGTCACACAGCCACACAACAATGATTGGCTGTTGCTGCATAGGCACACCCATTAGTTAATCCCGCCCCATGACAGATGTACGTTGACTTTACATGTAGAGTGGTCACCCAGGTCTCCAAGTTGTGTTCGGTGTGAAGGCAACTTAATTCTCAATTTACAGAAAAAATGCTACTTAATATGCTCTGTTTTTAACTTCCTATGGTTTATGATGTCATAGCTATACAGGCTCCACCTACATGTGTGTTTTCTGCATAATGCTGGTAGATGCCATGGTTGTTTGGAAAGTTGGTTCTGCAGCCTGAAACTCTTCACCCCCTCCCATCAGACATCATTTCAGCTGTCAGTCAGAGCAAACTTCATTATCATTTCCTGCCCCACTTCCTAAGAACTGAGTGTTTCCAAAGGGGAGGGAGACAGAGCTGCATCAGATCCTCTACAGAGATGAAATTTAGCATTTTTTTCATTCAACTTTTAAAAGGACACAAGTTAGTAGATACTAGAGACAAGATGTTAACAGTCAAACACACCAGAACACGGCATCTTTAAATTAACAAAACAATAAAAAAAACAAATGCTCAGTCATGCTAGCTGCTTTATTAAACTATAATCAGATATGACTTGAACACTTCTGCAAATGGTGATATTGGCTTTTAATGAGCAAGGTAACACCTGAGGCTGCACAATAAAGTACAACTTTATTAATAAAAGCATTCGCAACAAACAGCAAATGTCTGGCAGTAATGCAATAAAAAGACAATAAGGGGAAAATTTCATTTTAAAGTCACGAGGCTGCACAAAACAAAGCAAAGATTTTCGATTGCTGTTGTGGAGCGGAAGAGAACTAATTCAAAAAGGTACAAAGAAATACATTTCACAAGGTAAAAGGACAAATAGGATGTGTTATTATTAGGGATGCAGGATTGAGTTATTATCACAGGTGTTTGGAATTTTTTTATTTTGCTTATTTATTCTTTGTTCGTATTGATTTTCTGATTATCAAAAATAGGTTTGCATTTTGATACATTTCACAAAATGACATCTTGCATTTTAGTTTTTTTATGTTTAGCTGCTAACTGCTGCCTTTATTTCTATTGAGATCAATGGTCCCTACAAATGCAAATGTTCCATCTGAGCTACTCGACTTTGGAACGACCTGCCAGAGGAGATAAGGCATGCGGAGTCTGTGGCTTCTATTAAGTTACTTTTTAAAAGCACTTCTACAGTACTGCTTGTTGTTTTTTATAGTCTTTTATTTTCTCTGTTTCTCTGCATCTTTGTCTTTTTAGCCTTTTTTGTGTTTTTGCTTTTAACTTTTTTTTTTTTAGTCTTCTATTTGTGATTTTGTCTTCTTATAGCCTTTTATTTGTTAGTATTCCTTTCACTATTTTAGCTCTATTGTTTTTATTGATTTCTTTTATGCTATATCAACAGATTGGTGTCTTTATATACTTCTGTTTTATTTTTGCTTCACCTTACCTAACACTCTTAATCTTTTCATAGAAAACTTTAAAGCTTATTGTCTCTTTGTTAAATCTCTTTTTTCATTATCTCTTTTCTATTGTATTTACCTCCGCCAAGGAGGTTATGTTTTCGGGAGAGTTTGTTTGTCTGTCCGTCTGTCTGTCTGTGAACAAAATAACTCAAAAAGTAATGAATAGATTTGGATGACATTGTCAGGAAATGTTTGCTTTGTTTTTAGCTTTTACTTTGGTCTTCATGGTCTCTTTGTGTAGTTATGTTCCTGTATTGTCTGGGTTCCTATGACATGGACTCTCTCAATTTTTATTTTGCCTTTAGTGTATGTCTTAATGTTCTTTGATTTTAATTGACATTTTTTTGTCCTAGCTCTTGTGCTTTGCTGTCTTTATGTGCCTGCCTGCTGTCAAAGCACTTTGTACACCTGCTTTTAAAAGTGCTATACAAAAAAATTTTATTACCATTACTAGTAAATATAAGTTCTCTATGAGTTACTCACCTACCTTTCATTTTTAGAAAGCCGTAACTTCTTTCATATATGAGCAGATAGATCTCAGAGTAAGCTCAGCTCCTTACAGTAGTTAAACAGTGTGAGGGTGCAGCATGCAGCTTGGTACAGTAAACACATGAAAAGCTTTCTCTTGATAGTCATTGTCCTTTGTCTTCTCTGATTCTTATTCCTGCTACACATAAGAATCCCACTGCTATTTTTATTCCTTGTGGCAGAAGCAGCTTTTCACCAGAAACTAAACAGGGTGCATTCAGGAACAACAACGCCTGAAGAGACGTTTCAGCGTCTTGCTTTGCCTCGATGCGAGCGGAACAAACAATTGAGCCTCCCCCCCACCCCGATGATTTCACACGCTAATTGCCTATTACGTGGACCATCAGGGGGAAACAACCGTTTCTTTTTTTTCTGTTTTTGGCTCCCTTCCATTTTCCCCATATTTGAAAATATCTTCAGGCGGTGTCTCCGCCGCACGAGTCTCTTGTTATGCAGCTCAATACAGCAAGAATCACATGACATGGGATTTTTATGCTACATCTCAGGAGACTAGAAAATATTAGAATCTAAAAATTTCAATATTTTCTTCCTGTACATTAAAGATACTAAACCACCGCGTATTGATTCCTCTGCTCTTCTCACTGCCGTTGGCTTATTGCAGTTTGACGATTATAGCCTTAAACACAAGTCAGAATATTGCTTGACTTTTTGGCAGTAAAGTGCTCAACAGTTTGCACTTTCAAGCTGAACTTGGATATTAAAGTTTAGAAGTCAGTAAACACACTTTTCATCATCTTGTGGGGTTAGAGACAGAAAAAAGAGCCACGCAGAGGAGTAAAGCTTAACACAAATCCCCAATGTGTCATGTTATGTGTCATAAATATGCTTTCTTTGGTCTAATTTTATTACCGCAATGTGTTTTGACACCTCTGTGTTGATTTATTCAGCAAACAGAGGTGATGTGACATAGCTAAAGCCACATACTACACTTGCTTGTTCCTCGCACAGTGTTTATGATCAAAGTGTAGGTTGTCAACTCCGCTATGACAACTCAAGTTACATGTCTGCTGTGCTCTTAGAAATGTTGCAATGAAGATTTTAAAGGGTGATGAAAGCTTGGAAAAAGAACTGCTGTCAAGGACGATTCTTCCGTTCTTGTATAAAAATGTGATGAGAGGCTCTAATAACAGTTCTTGGATCATTTTCTTACATTGATGGATGCGTCCAATATGAAGAATAACCTGCCAAAATTCGACAGATTTAAGTTTGTGTACCGAGGTAGGCTTGGCAGGGGTTAGGGATGGGAATTAACCCTCCTAACTCAATGGGATTGTTCGAACCCCTAAGCCGTAACACTCTGTTTACTTATATTTTTGGAAGAATGGATCTCTGTGAGGACAACTAAGTTTGGAAACTCACACATTTTCAGTCTATGGAGGGTCTCAGTTAAATTTTATCCCTATTTTTTATTTTGAATCCATCCATGAAATGTTGTTTTTAAGAAATATCTTTATTGTGAGACCACAGTGATAAATCTGCAGGGAGTGATTTTTATGCATATTTAGTCATAAATATGTGGCAGTAATGTTTTAAGCCCCTCATTTTGACCTTTAGAGAACGTGACCATTTTATGTCAGTCTACTAGGGATGGGACGATACACTTAAACTCACGATATGCTGAACCTCGATATGCCCGGGTCACAATATGATAGGTCACGATACAATATAAAAAAAGTAAAAATATTACTGTGTAATTACAACTTATTTATTTTTGTTTGAGTTGCACACAGGAAAACACAAGGCCTAACAGGCCAAACACAAACAATAACACTCTCTCTAACCCTGGAGAGGTTAGAGAGAGTGTATGCTAATGAGCGGTAGGCTCGTTTTTGCCGGGGTCATCTTCACATTTTTATGCTGCGTTCACACTGCAAGCAACCCAGTTACCAAAATCGCGTTGCCCACTGACGTATAGTTGTGCGTCCATAAATACCTTATTTTGGTCACCATTGCCCTCAGCCATCGCTGAGTGACGTCACGTCCGCTCGAGTTTCACCGCGATCATATCATATATCATATAATAGGATGTATAAGCGGACATTACTCCAGTTGTATCCTTTTCATTCACTTATCAAACACAAAACACTGCGGCTGATGCCCTGCAGCAGCATTATCTGTGAGTTTCCTGCGGTCCGTCTAGGCAGAACTAACGTCCTCACTGACTAATGTTTCCCACACGGACATGGATTGTTACTGTAGTCCAGATAAATAACTGTCTGTCTAGAGTACCATCACACGTGCACACACCGCAGACTGATCAACTGTTTTTACTTTCACATCACGAGACAAGCTATGTGGTAGTGTGAAAAGCGGCTGTCGCATCACGGGAGGGTTAGCCCCGCCCCATCGCAGCTGTACATTGACTTTGCATGGAGAGTGATCGCCGAGGTAGTACAAGTAGCGTCCGGTGTGAACGCAGCTTTATGGTGACGCTGAAGGTGGTGTTTCATGTTTGTTGTGATGAAGGCAGCATTGCAAAGTTTACACACCGTCTTAGTCTTGTCATTTACTCTGTTGTCGTTTTCGTCTTTTTTAATGAGAAAGCCAAAATACTGGCTTTTTGGAGGCAAGGTAGTTGGTGCTAATGTTTGTTGTCGTCACTTCTGGTCACTAGCGCTGTTACCGGACGTGACGTCTTTAGTTCGCGATCCATTTTTTTCAAACTCGATGCACTTTCGCCAAACGATATTTCATCCCATCCCCACAGTCTACTGACCAATCAAATGCCCCAGTCTCCTCTTGTTTTCTAGACAAAAGTGTCCGATCAGAAGGAGCCAAAAGTCAACAAGTGTCAAGACAGTTCCCCAAAGAATTGAAAAGGAAGTTGCTCAACCCCATAGAGCACCTTTGGGATGCGGTGGGAGATTCACATCATGACTATGTAGCCAAAAAATCTGCAGTAACTGTTAGTGTTTTCATTGTAATATGGACTGAAACCTCTGAGGAGTGTTACCAGCACTTTGTGGATTCATATGATGAATCGGCCAATGAGTTTAAAGTCTCTAAGACAACATTCTACCAGAGATTTTTCTATCAGTTTCAAGACTATATGCATCCTTAAGTTGATCTGGTTCCTTAATACTCCATCATTATGCATCAGAGCGGTTGGGGGCTATGTATCTTGAGGGCATTGCAGTTGGTCTGTGTGAACATAAAGCTGAAAACAACAAACCAAATGTAAAGAGGGCATTTGACTTTGACCTTTGGATGAAACCATTATCCTACAGACATTGGGTATATTTGGCGCAGTACTGCTTTTCAAAATGTCACATATAAGCATGTAAAAAGCCTGATTTCTCCCTGAAATGTAAAAAAAATGTCATTACACAACAACCACAGGTTGAACTTTCATCTCTCTGATCCATTGGTCAGTGCTGTCGTGTTTACTGAGGTGACCTGTGAAATAGCCGTATTATTCACTCGTTAAATATGAAAACACGAGTCACCCACCATGATGAGACATCTTCTGGGAGCACATTCACGTCATGTGGGCGAGTGTGTGCATTGATATTACCCTTTCAAATATAATTAAAGCTCTCTTCAAATTAACACATTATTCTAATTACAGTGTTTGTGAAAGCGTTTTTGAAAATAAAGCCCTTGAATATTCACACCATCCTAGCTGTTTTTGAATATGAAACACAAAAGCTTGAACACAGGATGCCAAACTCAAGAGTGAGGACATGTTCAATAAATTATGGTGCAGGCTCTCCTCTGTTGACCATTAGCTGAACTCCTTCAGCTAAACTTAGCAGCCACGTCTAGACGAGGAAGAGCTGTCAAAAACAAATACGGTGTCTCAGCCAGCTGAGGCTCTGTGCCCCAGGCTTGAAAAGGAGCAGTAAAGTTTGAAGGGTCATCAAATGTGTTTTGGGCTACTTTGCCTCTTATTATAACACTAGAGTTTGTGTGAATAAAGACTCAAACTCTTCATTAAAACTTTCTCAGTTCCAGCATAAGCTTCAATTTTCCACTTACCAGGCTAACAAACTCATACAGTTAGCCTTGCATCATATTCTACTTAACCACTTTACTACCAACAGAGTGTCAGATTAACATTTTCAAATTGAATGCATTTGTACAGGATCTGAACATCTTTAATATTGTTTCTTGCCTAGCTTTGTTACAGCAAGTAATGTGACAAATTATGTAGTATCCCTTTAAAAACGCTGTTTCTTCTCCAAATTTAGCTCTAAATGTTAGCATGCAAGGTTAGGAATATCTTAAAACTTCTACAGTTAGCTTAACATTGTTTCCAAGCTAACTACAACATATAAAGAAAAATCTAGTCTTTTGTATAAGAGTTTCTCTGATCCTAAAAAAGGTACAAATCCTAGCAGCCCTGCTAGCTTAGAACCAAGACAACTATATAGCATGCTTTGTACTTCGCTCAGTAACAACATTTCTATGCTCAGATCATTTGGCCTCAGAAATAAAAACATCCAAGTAACACATGTTTAAAAAAGTATTTTAATTGTTTTTGGTCTGTCTTTGCATAAGCTAAAGTGTTTGTAGGCCAGGCTAACTGACAACTCACATAATTATCCTTTTGTCAGATAACTGTTCTCTACAGTTAGCTAGTTCAGTCTATAAAACCATGTGCCCAAAATGGCTAACTATCTTAAAGGTGTAGTCAGCGATCTTCTAATCTTCTAATCTAATGCACTATTTGTCAAATTCACTGTATTTCTCCTCTACATCCACAAGATGTCCCCACTGACAGCATGTTGAAAAAAAGTCCGGTTTCAATACACAGCCTTGGCTCTGAATTTCAGCAGGTAAATACTGTGGCTCGGGCCGAGTTACCAAAACAGGGTACACCCCCCCACATCCAGGGGGCGATCATACTCATGCGCAGATCAGAGAGAGAGGGGGAGGGGGAGTCGTAGGTTGTGTAGCGTGCCCAGTTAGCGTAAGAGAGATACAATATGTGCAGTAGCAATGTATGAAAAACAGCCCAAAAGAAAAAGTTCAGAGGAGTGAAAAGTGAAAAAGAAGGGCTATGACCATGAAAGAGCAAAGACCTGGGTCAACATTGGTGTTGCTTTCCGACGGTGGAGGGAACTCCGCCAATTGAAAGACCTGAAAACGGACGCGGATGTCGCGGTCTTTCTGCTGGATAGGTTAGCAACATTAGCTTTGTGGTGCTTCACATAACAGTAACAGCCGTCAGACATTCATCTTATTGTCTAATCTGCCAGAATGTACTGTTGTCGTGATGTTATCAATAATGTCAGTCGAGTTGTCTGACAAGTCAGGGTTACCTTAGCTACATTGGTCAGCTACGCAGTTTCTACGGCCGTTTCCATGACGATGCACGTCCATCAGCTTTCGGGGGTGGAGCCAGGGGTGAGGTATGAAGGGAGAGGCGGGTCTAAATTTGTTTATAAACAACCTCTCCACTCGTTTTCTCCCGCATCGCTGACTACACCTTTAACTCTAAAAACCTAACAAGATTGGCCTCGCCTTATTTCCAAGCAGACAGCATGACTACAGCTAGTGATATGAGATTTTACTTGAACACACACTAGCAAAGTGAGTAAAAATATGTGTTGAACTTAATGTTGAAAGATGCCCTAGCATAAACTGTAGCTAAGCTTGCTGCGAATTGCTATGAAAGACCTTCAACTGTATCAAAGTTAGCTGTATTATTACCAAACTAAATGCATTGCTTGTTTTCAACTGATATTATAATGGCTTATGAAACAATGCATATTATGGAGATTTGTTAGCATAATTTTTTTTAGATTTGTTCTTTGGTTGCCTGTTGTACACTTAAATGCTCTAGCCTCAGTCTTTTCATCTAATTTTATCAAAGTGAATATTTAGGAATTACTACATGAGTTTTATAGGGCTGGGTATCGATTCAGATTTTCTGGATCGATTTGATTCGATTCACAATTCAATTTGATATTTATTCAGTCTGGGATATCTTAGTTAAAATAGTGCTGTAAATTTAAAAATTGACCTTTTGACCTGGTACATCATTATAAATTGTTTTAACATGAAGAACTAAACCCAAAGCAGTTACATTAATCATATTTTAATGATATGCATTAATGCATATTTGCATATTACTTGTTTTTTGTCCAACTCGTATTTTCCTTTGTACTTGTTAAATCTAAAATACTGTACATCCAAACATCAGCTTTTAAACTTGCCAGTGGTGCCCATATAGAGCTTCACCATGTTTGTTTGCAGTAACATCTCATGAGATCTTGTTCAGTAGAAAGCAACGCTAAACGCTGATCACACCAGACTAGCAGGGTTGATACCACAGGCTGCTTCTCTGCAAATCCAAAGAAGAAAAAACTACCCAAGTTAAAAGCTCAATCTTTGGATTTTATGGATCGATTATGAACCAGTTCAAGGAAAATCGACTTAAATTGATTAAATCATTTTTTTAAGCCAGCCCTAGAGTTTTATATGAAAAACAACAGCTAGCATCATCAAAGAGAAGACAACAAAACAATTCTCAGAGTTAAAGTGTTAGCATTAGCACTCCCAAGTCAAGGTGGGGGATGCAGGCTTAAAATTAAAACTGTGTTATCCCTGGCAACTAAATGAATACTTTCATATTCATATTTGCAAGGACTGGAGGGTACCTTTAAACTTGACTTAGAGAGAATGTTGGATTTTAAAAATTCCTCAAGAGAAGGAGGTTGTTTCAGAACATCCATAGACTCACTGTGTTATATTTTTATGCAGCAGAGGGAGGATCAAGCTGTTGCATGTTCAGAAATGGAACAGGCTTAGGGGCAAGTCCTGGAAACTGACACCAAAGTCCTCAAAGTGATGCTGGTGACAGTCTAAACAATAAAAGCCAAACTAGGTGCTGGGAGTGAAATACCTTTCTGAGGGAGGTGAGGAATGACTCGGCTGCATAGAGGATAAAGATGAGCTCTGAGAGGATTATCAATACAGTACTGAAAGTGATTGTCTAAGAGATTATGTCAAAAACAAACGGAGCAGAGACAAGTGGAGGGGAATGGAAAAATACCAATTTTCAGAATGATTTAGACAGAAATAATAGAGCACAGATTACAGAATGAAAGATGAAGCATGCAACAAGCTGTATCATGATAATATAGGAATTCAAAAGTTTTATCCTTTTTTTAATGGTAGTCCAATTTCTGTAAATTCAAGGTTGATATACAACGTCGATTATGTTGTCTCTTTCTATTCACTGACATCTCCAAAGTCAACAGCACGGTTTATCACAACATCTTATCAGACCATCCAAACTCATATACATTTGATACATGTTGGAAAACTTAAGCTGGTTAGTTAGACTACAGGGTGTTACCCTGCCATACTACAAATATAAGGTTCAGTTCTGGTTCTACAATTATTTTTTACCTGTATAATTTGGCAGAACAGATTACCATACATTCTTTTTTTCCTCTTTATGCTGATGATACTGTTATTTACTGTTTACATATATACCATGAGAAACTACTATGTTAAATGCACATTTTAAAGAACAGCAAATTAAAATTATCTCAGAAAACTGATACAAAAGACGGCAAAGGAATTAAAGTGGTATCTTCTGAAGAACACCTTTAGCTCTTGCTTTGTGACAACTTGTCCTCAATGCAGTGCAATCTGTTTGACAACAGAAGGAACACATAAATCAACTTTTGGGCTCAAAGTTGCCCTGAACTAGCAGGAAACTCAGATTCATCTTTTAATGTGGATGTACAATATACTATGGAAGTTTATATTAATGCCAAACGAACTCCTTGGAGTATGTAATGGCTCACACCTGGATACCCATTCATCTTTAAGCCACTTTAGGGCAAGATTTGGGACTAAATAACCTTTCTAAGTATTGCAGAACTGATTGCACAACTTCCTTTGTTGGACATTGTGTAATTTGGCCTTCCCAATATCTGTACTGAGCTGAAATCTTTTGCCTCAAGGTCTGATTTAGGCTGCAAAATTTAAAACTTGAACCTGAACGTTCAAGCCTTGGACCTAACTAATTATACTTCAAGGCAAGGTTGAATCAAGTTTATGCTAGTCATCCAATGTTGAGAGATCCCTTAGAAAACTGTCTAATTTATGGGATCATTGTAGAGCTGGGCAAAAAATCGATTAAATCGATTAATTTGAATTTTCTGCAAAAGATTTTAAAAATTAAAATAGTTTTTTCTCTTGCTATAGTCCAATTGTAAGTAGTTACAATTTTTGAAAAAAAAATACAATTTTCATGATGGTGGGCCTTGTAGGGTTTGCACAAGCACTTTTATAGGCTTGTATTTGTTATTTAAGTAGATTAAATACTGATCAAAGAGTTTCATGCTAATACTGTGAAAAATACCTCAGCCTGTTAATGTTTATGTAGACAAACCTGCCTACGTTTGTACTACATAATCAACCTTTTATGACCCAGACTTTGACTTTAAGAGGGAAACATTTAGACAACATAAAGGCAAAACTAGATTTGTTTCATTTTTACGTCACTTGGAGTTTTGTTTCTTTTAGGGAGGGAAAAATCTATTAAAATCGTAAATCGAGTGTTGTGGAAAAAAAATCTGGGATTTTATTTCTAGGCCATATCGCCCAGCCCTAGATCATTGCATTAATGAGCAAACAATAGAAAGTTTATCTGTACAGTGTAGCACTGATAACATTATTAGTCCTAGCATTGCTGACCTCTAGTACTCCTTGCAGGTCATTCTTCACATCTGTGATGAGCACAGTAACTAATTGTGTGGATTGAAGAATAAAGCAAACTAAATACTGTTGTCTCAACAAATACACTTAGTGCATGAACATCAAGAGTAAAAATTATTAGCCTTCTTTTAATTCGGGAAGGTATCAATGCAACAAACTGTTCGGCATGGTTTTAAAAGTATCAATTTGGCAATAATGTAAAAAAAAAAAAAATAATAATAATCCATACCAAAACCTGAAACTGACATTGATAACACAGCAAATATTGGTAAACCACATTGTGCCTGCAATAAATCAATTTAATCCATTCATTCAGGTTGCTTTGTTTACATCCAGGTTGAAGGCCATTACTTCAGCAAAGAGGTAGCCATTATACAGATCTACAGTGGCTATTAGTGGTAGGTGGCTGTGTTTAAATTTAGAGCGAGCATTTGACCAGGATTTCAGGCTTGAACTGGTATAAAGTTTTGGTTTATTTGATTCGTAAATCTTTTAACTAATGATTTTTTATCATTATTATTATCACTATTATTATTGTTTTTTTTCCTCTTTTATGTGTGCTGCATGAGTTTAAGTGTTTTGATAGCTGCTTTTATGAGGTAAAAGCAGCAATAAAAGTTAAATGGAAAAATATAGAAGTAGTGGGAGAGTCAGAGCATTAAATTGAATTAACTGGAAGCATTAAAGCTCCATCAAAACCATAAATTGTAGATGAAAAGCACTCTTTGTTGTGCAAGCACTGGCTTGACCAGAACCATGTATTGTATCCTTGTATTTCTTTGGAGCCACACTGCGGAAATGAATAAATAATATTAATCCTCTGGATTGCAATGGTCATCACTATTTGTCTATTTTCATGTGGTTTTGTTGCACCAGACTGCACTGTCAACCAATGAGGGATTACCTTCATTTGATTGTGGTAGCAGGTGCTGACAGGCCATTTCTCCAGCAGCACCGTAAATCTGATACTTATAGCTCCAACGCTCCCTCTTTTTGCTTTATACATATACTCAGAAAATAGAAAAAAAGGGGTTTATGATCTATGAAAAAACGTAAAGTTCTGATGTATGCAGTGAGAAGTCATTTTAGAGCACTCTGCAGTATCGTGGTGTCAAAATAGTGCCAATATTACAGAAATGGAAAACATCAATCCACTTCCTTACACTGCAATTCACCTTCAGAGCCCTTAAGAGGCCTCTGATGATCACTCACACACTCAAACACACACACTTCTGTCGGCAAATGAAGTGTACTGACAGGGGTGAAAGCTATCGTACAGAGCGATGCGTTTGATCCATGTTTGAAAGAGGGATAATGGGACAAGATTGCACATTTGGCATCTGATAAAACACAATGTAAGCTCTTCTGTGTCTCATGCCACAGTGGGCCTTGACACTCTTAAGCAGCCGAACACACTGATCCAGCACAGCACAGCACATCCCGGTACACATGCAGCCAAACTCAGCTGGAGATCAGGGCTGAAGAACAATAATACAGGGGGATCATGGGACCAACATGCACAGTAAGTGCTCAACAAATGTTACAATGGGTTTACAAAGACAAAGAGTCCTTGTTTGCAATCTGTCAACCTCAATAGAAGAACAAAGAAAGGAGCATGATGTAGCATTATCTTTACATTATCTAAGTTTAATTATTTCTAAGGCAGTAGAAACCTGAGCCTGAGTCAGTTCAGTTCATCACCTGCTGTATGTTTTACAATATAAAAGTGGATCTGCATGTTTGATGAAAGGTTAGACAGAGAGAATCTTAAAGAGATTCAAGGCCAGGGTCTAATAAGTTG
The DNA here is from genome assembly GCA_036419115.1 of Scarus forsteni. Lineage (NCBI taxonomy): Eukaryota > Metazoa > Chordata > Actinopteri > Labriformes > Labridae > Scarus > Scarus forsteni. Next base: position 4,537,147 of record JAZDUH010000341.1, read on the forward strand.
TTTTATAAGTGAAGTTTCCATTCAAGTTCTTTCTCACAACATACTTTGTTTCCATCTTAAGAGTGGGTTGTTTTATAGACTGCATGACCATAGTACAGGAACAACTAAAAAGCACTGAGCATAAACCTAAGGTCACATATTGCTGTTACATCTGTAAGCAATGGTTCCATGATAAAGTTACCATCATAACATGATTCCTTGACCGTAAGAACCCACAGCTAGCACTCGGAATCATGTTGATATCATCATTAGTTAGACAGTTATTGAGCAAAAATGATCATTCGAAAGTGGCAGTTATCTGAATCACCATCAAAATCTAATACTTTGAACGAGACTTTGTGACCAAGATTTTTGCCACAGTTACTGTTAATCAGTGTCATCCCACGATAATGTCATATCCTAAAATAGGACGTATTAGCTGACATTATCCAAACTGTATCCTTTTCACTCGTCTACCAACCACAAAACACTGCAGCTGGCCGTGCAGAAGCATCGTCTGTGAATTTTCTGGGGTCTGTCTAGGCAGAACTAATGAATTCATTAAATAATGTTTCCCAAAAGGGAATGGACATAAATTGCCACTCTCTGAACTGGAATTTTTATTTTTTTTATTTATTTGTTTATTTGGCATGGAAATTGCAATTGTACATAGTCACAAAAAAACAAAAAACTTTTTGCAGCTGATGCCATGCAAGTGGAGTTTATAGCCAAGACTAATTCTCAACTCCTGTCCCTGGTTGGGCCTTTCTACATTACATTAAAGAAGAAATTACATCACATAAAAACACAAGAAATTACAGTGAAGCATTAACAAAATCTATCAAAAAAACAAATAACAGTCCGTCAATCATGCACCCACACAACGAAGATTGGCTCTCACGGGTTCAGAAAAGGTTCAAATATTTCAAGTTTGCGCGACAGAGCATGGCCACCTACACCGGGTTCAAAGTGACCCCTAAGTTCCCATCTGCAGCAACAGAGGCACCAACCCCGTGTCTCCAAAGATGCGACCAAGTTTCCCAGAATGCGTCATTCACATCACATGAAATCTGGTCATGCTAGTCATGCTAATGGTGGCTGTACACTGACTCTGATAGGAGAGTGGTTGCCGAGGTTGTCAACCTTAAGTTGGGTCATTACAAACCCCTTCTAAAGAGTAATTTAGCATAATCTTGCTAACAAACAAACAAGCAAACACACGCTGGCACTGACTCATGTCATCATGACCAGTGAAGACACCATCCTCAACACAGTATTAGTATTTATGACTGATGCACTCACGTTAAATAATTTGACTCTTGGCCTGAACTTGTGGGTACTTTTTAAAAAACAGAAAGCAATGCATCTATTATGTTCTTGCTAATGTAAAAAAGAAAGAGAATGGCCTGCCAGATGACTCTTACAACAAGACCAAAGATCTTTGCATTTTCTTTTTATAAAGAGTTGCACTAAGACTGTATATACCTACTCCCCAGTCTACTGTATGTGAAGTAAGGACGCTGCTACTCCTTAGAATGTCTTATTTCTGATTCAAAAACTATTAAACTCTATCTTTAACAGGTAGTATTGTGCATCCCTTGCAACAACTGACCACAACTGTTGCTTATACATAAAGTTGTCAATTGGGCTATAATAATACTGTTAAGATTGTTTTAAATTTCATTAAAGGTGCTGTTAGGAGAATCTATTACCGGCGACATTAGGACTCTGCTACCCATGAGCACGTGCGGTGACTGTCGTAATGCTGCTTTCCAGTAACCTCGGAATTGGGAGTGACATCATCTCTGAGTTATCAGCGTTCCAGTTGAAGTCGGAAAAAAATATCCCGATCTACCAGGCTATTGTTAGCTGTTGTTAGCTCGGGAGTGGCGAGGTTTCACCGAGTTCCCAATAGGAAATTCCGACTTCAGGGGATGTTCCAGTTTTAGTTTCCTACTCGGAACTCGGAAATTCCTACTTCTGACTACAACTGGAACGCACCAAAAGACCCAAGCCAAAGCATGTGTTTGTTGTGTTACTAATGAATGCAGCTCAGACCTTCCTCAGAACTCTGCATTGCTTTACAACTCCTTTTTTCAACAACTTACAGGATGCAAAGTGACGAGGTAATGTATCTCTTTCTAGTTACGTAGCGGTAGTTTTTGATGTGTGACAACAAGCAATTTTTGGAAAACTTAGTATCGTAGTTTTGTAGCCGGCTATATATGGCTACTTACAGCCCGGTACTCTAAGACGTGTCTGAATAATATAAATTTGCTCTAGTTTTAATTGTCTTGTTTCCTAAGTTGAGTATCCGGGCCAGTCCAGCCCTGTCCAACCCGACCGGAAGGCTAAGGAATAGCATTTATAGATAACCTATTGTGATGCTATGAAACTCATCTTAAAGTGTGTATTTCCATCAGGCATATATCTAAAAGTGAGACTTTTTTGTAATTAGAAACTCCTCACAGTCTCTTTAATAGTTAAATAGTGATGCTTCAAGCCAGAGACCTGCCCATAGATTATGACCTAAATTAAAAAATAAAACAATACTAGAAAATATGCCGAGTAAGAGTAAAGAATGTATAAAGGAAAGATCCTGGAAATATAATTTCTTAATAGAAAGTGAAGTTGAAAAAAAGGAGTGCTGCAAACAATACAGAACCAAACAAATGTTTGGACTGAAACCCTTGATTTTTCTCTTGGGAAAATGTGTCTTTCACTTTAGGTCCGCACACTTTAACCTGCCACTAAAGTCAAATCATAGTTCCTGCAAACACATCTGGCAACAAATGCTAGCACGTCACTTTGAACAGTTTGAACATGCTGCTAAAGTTGTTGATTCTTAAAGAAGAGAGACACTCCTCAGATTTTGTGTGCAGACCTGGGAGTGTGGAGTTATTTATCTCCTTTCCTATAGGGTCTACTTGTCACAAGCACTTGGCACTGCAGAAGAAAAAATGGCGACAGGAGGTTGTTTATTGTTACGACGGCGCCGAGGCAGAAGAGACATGGCCTGGCATGAGGCGCACTATTCACTGCTTGGCACATTCTCCATTATCTGCCACCGTTCTCACACATGTGCGCACTCATACACACTCATACACTGCAAATCAGTCTCTCCTCATCGGTGAAATTGCTTTTTAAGGGAAGGGTGGAAAAAAGGTGTTTTGCTCTGTTCATTCTACGCCCCAAAATAAAGTTAAGTCAGGAGGCGGCCTCTGTGTGTTTCCATTGACTCTTCTTGAAAGTGGCGATATACTATCCCGATAAGTGAAGGAGAAAATTCAATTACATCTCAGTGAAATGTGAAGGACCTTCCTTCCAGAGTTGGAGCCCATCCCCCTGCCTGTGTAGACTCTTTGGTCAGATCAACTCTGGGACACGGGTTGCTTTGAGATGATCTGGAACGTTAGGAAGAGAGCAGGCTGGCTGGAAATGTCAAAGTTGTGTCTTCTCAATGTAAGCTTCACGGGCTACTAAAGCTAACTGCTGGTGCATTCAGTGGTCACTAAAAGGAGAGAAACAACTGAATCAAACAGGGAAAATGCAGTGAGAGGGACTTCAGCAGTGAGGTGGTTGTAATTTAGATTTGCAACATAAGTTAAGTGGAACCTGTACAACTTTTGAGCATTCAGTTTTGCTTGTATTTTTCTGCCTATGTTTAATTCTTAGCCATAATTCTACTTGAATATTCAACTACCAACTTCTTCACCTTTAAGCAGCTTTTTCACTTAAGCTTCATTTTTCAATGGAAATGATTGTATCTATCACACACCACCATGTCCATGCTAAAACGAAGCCCTATTTCAGCTTTTAAAACAGTAAAAGTATAAGAAAAAACATTGTTCATAACTGATAAAAACAAAGCTAAAGAAAGAATATCTCTGAGTAAGTGATGATAAAATTATACGGTGCAAAGTAAAGGACTTCAGAAATGTATTTAACAACAAACAAATAGCAGAGATGACGTACTTTGGGTCATGAGCAAGGTTATAATAGTTCACTAAAACGAAACTAAAAACAAAAACTAAAATTTAAAATACATTGCAGTTAACTCAAACTAGTAAAAACTAGAAAAGAAAACAAAAATGATAAGTAAACTAAAACTGTATCTTGTGTTCACAAAACTAACTGAAACTAACCAAAATTATAGACAAAATGTCCTTCGTTATCGTTTTTGACAATATTTATTAGCCTTTAGGATTTAAATTAATCCAACACATTTTCCCAACCAATTTTACGACAGTTTTCGGCAGTTGTCAGCGCCGTACGGCACCATCATAGCAACGTACTGGGACGTGCTTGTTTACTGCACTGACTGGCTGTGCTCTGTGCCGCCACGAAACGTGTTGTTGGAAGAATGTGGAAGAAATGGCTAAAGTTGGGAGGAGGCGGCAGTGTCCCATTTGGGATTTTTTTGAGTACGACAGTGAGACAAACAAATGCAAGTGAAATTAAAACTGTTGGGATATGTGGAGCGCTTCTTAAGGGGAAAAATCCCACAAACTTAAAAGCCCATTTGAGGAGCACCCATAAGGAGGCTTATACAGCCTATGAAAACAAGGAAGCCCAGAGTTTATATTGTTTATATTTTTTATATTAAGTTTTTATTATTTTCTTCTGTTTCAGGCAGCAGCCAACAGTACAGTATCAGCATTGACTGAGCAGTGAGCACTATGTTGGACTTGAAAATAAACAGTACTATAAAATACTTACTCTGACCTTTTTGAATCCTGCACCTGGCAAATAAGGTATGAAAAACCTAAAACTAAAAGACTTGTTGCAAAAATCAAATCTAAATAAAAACTAGAATGCCCGCTCTAAACCTTATTAAAACTAAACTGTGATGGGAAAAAAATGTCAAAACTAACTAAACCTAAACTATAATGACAAATCCAAAACTGCTATAACCTTGGTTATGAGGCTAACATTGTACATCCAATGATTTGACTTTTGTACATTTCAACTGTCATGTTAAAACTTAAGTTTGTTTAGTTGTAGCTCACACACATGTCCACCTTATCCTGGATATAGCAATTTTTGCATCCAGACAAATATGCTGACCACCACCAAAAAAATCGAATCATTCCGAAGGTTACCAACATTTCATGAATGTCAGCATAATCTGTAAAGCAGATTTTTGCGTAATCTTTCAAACAAATAAACAAACAAGCAGACAAACAGACACCAGCAAAAACATACTCTCCTTGGTGGAGGTAACTCGAGGACAGTCCAGGCACACAGGAGCACCTGTGGATTCATTTCAGAGGTATGATATGATAATGTACTCATCAGTAGGGCTGGGTTAAAAAATCAGTTTCCTTGAACTGGTTCATAATCGATCCATAAAATCCAAAGATGGATCTTTTAACTTGGGTAGTTTTTTCTTCTTTGGATGTGCAGAGAAGCAGTTTAGCGTTGCTTTCTACTGAACAAGATCTCATGAGATGTTACTGCAAACAAACATGGTGGAAGCTCTATATGGGCACCACTGGAGAGTTTAAAAGCTGATGTTTGGATGTACAGTATTTTAGATTTAACAAGTACAAAGGAAAATAGGAGTTGGACAAAAAACAAGTAACATGCAGAATATGCATTAATACATATCATTAAAATATGATTAATGTAACTGCTTTGGGTTTAGTTCTTCATGTTAAAACAATTTTTAATGATGTACCAGGTCAAAAGGTCACTTTTTAAATTTACAGCACTATTTTAACAAAGATATCCCAGACTGAATAAATATCGAATTGTGAATCGAATTGATTCGAGACCTTGTAATATTGAATCGAATCGATCCAGAAAATCTGAATCGATACCCAGCCCTACTAATCAATATCAATAGAAACACCAGATTAGCTCAGACTGATGAGTGGTGAATAAATCACTGTTGAATTAGTTTCCATGTAAACAGGTAACTTTCAGCAAACTATGAGTAGGTTCCTAAATGTCAATGTTAAGCAGCTGATAAAAACTGAGTGAGTCTTCATGAGTATCTCTTTATTTGGGGTTCAGAAATAAATAGATTTAATAAATAGTCATGGCTCTCTCTTATCCTGCATAATTAAGAGTTTATTCGAGCACATGTTTGCACCTTTGTCGTAGTCATCACCAAGGCCAGTGTATTTGTATTGCCTAAAACAGCCGTGGAACAAACAACATTGGGGACCAGTGTTCAAATACACTATTAGACTGAGTTTGAAACTAACACTTCTGGGTGGAAAAGCATGTCATTCCTTGAAGCTTTGCAGGGGGGGATTCCATGTAGAGTCCTCTTTTTGTCACCTAAGGCTGTAAAAAACTTGGATTTTATCTTCTTTTTATATTCAGGTTAGTTATACAGAATTATTATCCTTGATCTAAGAATCTCTCAAGTCGCGCCATCCCCACCAGCCATGTCCTTTTATTCTCTGGAAGGTCAAAACTGCGTCGTGCCAGTAGACGCTACGTTAACTTCAAATGACCATGAGTCACCGACGCTCTTTCAGCTCTTTTTTATTTTGTCCAACATAAAAGTGAAAAATGTTTTTTTGGTCCGGCACCCCTGCTTCTTTTTTAACGAGTAACTCGTTTTGACCGCCCATCGGCACTTCAAAAGGAGGCTCGAACTGACAGTGGATGACACAGCCTGACATAAACACAGCAAAGATGACTCACCATGAATGAAGAAAATAGTTGGAGTCATGGTAACAGCTGCACACTGCGCACAAAAGCATGACAGGGTAAAAAAAAAAAAAAAAAAAAAGGAATGTGTTGGGAAACGTTTCCTTTCATTAGCACTAAACCATCTGGAGGTGGTTCATCTATTTTAGTGTAATGAGGGAGCCCAAAAAGCTCATTTTTGAAGGTTTAACTCTAATATGCAGCTCTTATTATTATCTATGCTCTTCATTTCTGCACACACGTAATTGAAACTTTAAGGGGTAAGTATCTTCATCATTAAAATCTTAATGTTTCTTCATTTCTTCATCTAAACCCTGGCCATGCTCTTTCCTTTCCTCCTCACTCTCCTCTCCGTCACCTCCTTGGTTCTTATTACAGCGAGCGAGGCGACAGTTGAAGGCAGGTTGCATTGTCAGCACTTTTCCCCCCTCATCTTCCTCTTCCTCCGCTCATTTCCTCGTTGGTCTACCGTTGCAAGGCTTCTGGCGAGCTGTCAGGACAAGGACTCCGCCTTGTGATGTATGCCAAGCCTGACAGTGTAACCCATGCCACGGACACCCTAATGTCCCTTCACAGGAACGGTGGGGAACAACTTGTACCTCTTAGATGGCGGCTTGGTTCAACAGTACAATGACTTGGAGGAAAAGCAGGATAAATGAAACACATTTTCTGACTTTCACTTTTAATGTCAGTCTTTCAGGGAGATTTCTTGCTCTCTCATGCTGCTGTTGTACTTGCTTCAGGCATGAATCGAGAAGCAGACAAAAAGAGAGGTGGAATCACCAAAACCTTCACGTCAGATATGGAAAATCGTTCCACAGAAGATTTCTCTGGTTCTTTTGTGATGAAAAATTTAACTGTAGCAATTGTGAACAACATGCCGTGGCCCTCGCAAGAATGAATGAGATACCTTGTGTTGTAATGTGAATTTTTTCTTTTGAAGTACGTGAAGTTGCATCATAGTGCTTCAGTCTGGAGCACAACGGCCCATAATTCCTCCAAAGATATTTAAGATACCCTCCTGACAAAATTGCTCTCTCTCCCTGATCAACACCTGCACCATATACACTATATCGCCAAAAGTATTTGCTCACCCATCCAAATAATCAGAATCAGGTGTTCCAGTCACTTCCATGTCCACAGGTGTATAAAATCATCACCTAGGCATGCAGACTGCTTTTACAAACATTAGTGAAAGAATGGGTCGCTCTCAGGAGCTCAGTGAATTCCAGCGTGGAACTGTGATAGGATGCCACCTGAGCAACAAATCCAGTCATGACATTTCCTCACTCCTAAATATTCCACAGTCAACTGTCAGCTGGATTATAAGAACGTGGAAGTGTTTGGGAACCACAGCAACTCAGCCACCAAGTGGTAGGCCACGTAAACTGACGGAGCGGGGTCAGCGGATGCTGAGGCGCATAGTGAGAAGAGGTCGCCAACTTTCTGCAGAGTCAATCTCTACAGACCTCCAAACTCATGTGGCCTTCAGATTAGCTCAAGAACAGTGCAGAGAGCTTCATGGATGGGTTTCCATGGTCGAGCAGCTGCATCCAAGCCTCACATCACCAAGTGCAATGCAAAGCGTGGATGCAGTGGTGTAAAGCACGCCGCTCCTGGACTCTAGAACAGTGGAGACGCATTCTCTGGAGTGACCAATCACGCTTCTCCATCTGACAATCTGATGGGCCAGTCTGGGTTTGGAGGTTGCCAGAAGAACCATACTTGTGGGACTGCATTGTGCCAGGTGTAAAGTTTGGTGGAGGGGGGATTATGGTGTGGGGGTGTTTTTCAGGAGCTGGGCTTGGCCCCTTAGTTCCAGTCAAAGGAACTCTGAATGTTTCAGCACACCAAGACATTTTGGACAATTCCATGCTCCAACTTTGTGGGAACAGTTTGGAGCTGGCCCCTTCCTCTTCCAACATGACTGTGCACCAGAGCACAAAGCAGGTCCAAAAAGACATGGATGACAGAGTCTGGTGTGGACGAACTTGACTGGCCTGCACAGAGTCCTGACCTCAACCCAATAGAACACCTTTGGGATGAATTAGAGCAGAGACTGAGAGCCAGACCTTCTCATCCAACATCAGTGTGTGACCTCACAAATGCTCTTCTGAATGGTCAAAATTCCCATAAACACTCCTAAACCTTGTGGACAGCCTTCCCAGAAGAGTTGAAGCTGTTATCGCTGCAAAGGGTGGACCGACATCAGATTGAACCCTATGGATTAAGAATGGGCTGGCACTTCAGTTCATATGAGAGTCAAGGTAGGAGAGCGAATACTTTTGGTCATATAGTGTAGTTTGGCTAAGTGATTATTTTGTTAAAACACCTTCTTTATACACATTGTTGTAGATTTACTTATTTTCCCAACTCCTCATGCCTAATGTAAGGGCTGAGTTTGGACAAAGTGGGGCCTCGTCCGGGATTCAGACCTTAGACTTCTCGCACACATTTCAAGTAAAGGAAACTTATTTCACTTCTCATTTACAACCATACTATGAAGTTAGCATTAGCCACTTCCCAGTTGAAGGCTTCCGAAAAAGTTAGCAATAAAGCTGCTGAATGCTGACAAAAGTTGTTTGTTCGTGGTTAAAAAGCAAGGTAAAAAACATATGTTTATAGAAGAGCAACCATCAAAAGAGAGCTAATATTAACATTTAGCCTCCCACCAGCTACAAAGTGCTGGAATGCTAATTTTGAAGAAGTAGAATGTTGCAATGTTAAGATTAAAAAGAAGATAATTCATCAAAAATAGTTAGGGATGAACTCAATGACATTTGAAAGTGTCATATTATGCAAAATGCATATTTTAATAGTTCTAACACAAAAATTTGTGTCCATGGCCTTTTACAAGACCAAAGCATTATAAAATAAAATAAACCTCCAAAAGTTTATATTTAACAGTAAGGCCTCATGGCCAGGACCATATTGTCTAGTAACTGACATCTCTTAGTTATTTTTTAAATTTTATCATTATATTTTGATGTGTTCTAATGTGTATCTTTGTCTATGTGCAAGTAGGTCTACACTGGGAACATGCTTTGAGTAATGTTGGCAGGTTTTGGAACATTTATTTAATAAATTAACATCCTGTTTGAATATCTGATTGCCTGTCAACCTCTTTCTTTTAAGAACCTTCCATAATAAAAGAATAAAAAGCTGCAGATTTTATTGAGATTTATCTTAGATGATAGATTACTGCCTTAGATTTTATTGGGTTTTTTTTCTTATTGATCAAAGAAATTTACAGCTCCATCATTTCAAAATAAACGGTTATTGTTCTGTGAATTCTTAAGCTACACTGTTTTGTTCTTATGAACATATGCATGACTTCCTGACTGAAACACAGGAATATGAAAGCAAATTTGTGCTAAAAGCAAGCCCATAATTACAGAGGAAAACGGAAGTCAGGACATGCACAAGCACGGTCATTCAAATGTAAAAACTGACCTCCAGAAATGACAGAAGAGACAAAAACATTTTAAATAATCATCTACTTTGAAATTGGACGAGTTTAAAAGGTAGAACCTCGGTGCATAAAAACCTTTGCATTGTCTGTGACGGTACTTATTTCTTGTTTGATGATTCAGATCCAGTGAGGGGGAGAACTGGAGCCCATTTAAAACCCTCAACCTTAAAAGCCTGTCCTTGTAAAACAACAAATGACAACAGCACAACACGATAACGTTATGAATCATTTGTATTTAAAGGTCATACAGTAGCTCACATTTTAAACCCTTAGTATCTCATCTGTTACCTGCCATGGTCCAGAAAATGAAGCATGGAGTTAATCCTCTTCTCTATTCGAACTAACGTGAGATTTAAAGCTGTGCTACCTCGGATAGGACAGATGAGGACAACAGATGCCCGCTTTTTAGAGCAATTGGTTCAATTTTATGCACTGTGTGGTATGCTGTAAAACATAGGCGGAGGCTGGCATGATGCAGCTGAATGAGGCTAGGATTTTATTCTGCAGTCATTGACTTTTTTTACAATTTAATCAAAGAGCAAAGACGAGTAGTGGGAGGCAAAGCATGTGAGAATTTGGGCCGGTGGCCAGAGGCGAAAAGGTCGGGACAAAATGTGCAGCAGCCATGTGGTCGAACAGATGTTAGCGAATGCCGGGACTCTCTCAGTAGTGCCCCCTGCTGTCAGGAGAGGAGTCATCTGTCCATTTGCAGGCAGTGGACAACCACAGAGACGGAGGAGAAACCAAACAGACACATATCCCTGCGCATTATGCTCTTTTCCTTGGCTGGCACTTTCGCATACACAAACACTAACCTACTCACAGGGGACGTTTTATCGCAGCACAGTCAGGCAGGAGTTGAGCTATTGACTGGCCTGCAGAGAGGCAGGATGGGTAGTCTGAGATACCCCTGAGATGATGAAGACTAATAAGATGGCAGACCAATACAGACAGCAGAGGAAGGGAAGAAAGGAGGGGAAATCATTAATAAACGTTGGCACAGTGTGAGTGTGCCCTTGCAGGTGTATATGAGGTAATGAGTGAAATCTTGATTATCTAAAACCATGCAAGCCGGGTTTAGCCGGGCCACAGAATAAATCTGAGCCATTAGCAAATCGAAGGATCCTAATTCAGGCTGGAACAATGAAAGTATGATTCACAGCAGAACTCTTCTCCTAATGATACACTCTTTTTTTTTAACGAAAATGGAAAACATAACTGAAAAGCGAACGTTTATTGTTGTTTCTTGCCGTGAATCTGCTTGTGTCGAACAGCTCTGAATGCATAATAAGCCTTCCTGCTGCATACTTCAACGGATATTAAAGCAGGAGTTTTGCCTCAAGGGACAAGCAAGCCAGTTCCTAGAAATGGCCAAAACCATTGTTCAGCATGGTACAGCACAGGATAAAATATGAGCAGATATCTCAATTAGACTCAGTAAAACTGAATACATTAGACATTCAATGCATTAATCTTCTTCACAGCCTGCCACTGCAGCGTATCTAAGCTATTTTGCTGCTGTATGTATGATTATGTCATCACTTCTAGCTGCATATTTTGGGGTATATTACGGGAAAAGATGTGTTTCATGGGCAAGTTAGTTGGTTTAATGACAACAAATTTGGTGCAGTGTAGGTAATAAAAGCGTAGGAACCAAACACAGTTACAACACTATGGATGAAATGTGTTTATCACATCTGTTTCCTGAGACTCTTCTCTCCTTTATTACAGATTTATATCTTCATGTGACATGTGAGTCTAAAAAAAGAAACTTTTAATGAACCAAATCAACAGGATTACATTTCTCAATAAAAAAGAGAGAAAACATTTATGGGATTGTTGAGCTTGTGGGAGATTTTGTGTGGTTCTAAATGCAACTCTAAACCTCTTCCCTCCTCAAGGCCACATGAGACCACATTCAAACCAGTGCATACATATTTATTAAAATATTGATTAGTGATATTGATGATATCAGCATCTAATTAATACTCGTCAGTTTATGGTCAATAAACGTTTTTCTGCCAAAGCAATCCTGAACATTCCAATTTCTAAGTTCCTTTTGGTGCTATTTTGTGAAAAATAAAGTACAAAAGTAAAATAAACTACAAAAAAATAAATAAATCATACCTAGAAGCTTTTTGATTGACAGCCCACACTGGCGTTAATATAAATCCCAACTTTGACATGGCAAGTAGCCAATCACAGATCAGAGTTTTGGATTGTCCAAAAGGCCCAAGCTCCCATCTGGCCAGGCCCCACCACTTGAAGAACGGAGGCAAACATTCTTCTTCTTCTTCAGTTCAGAGGTCAGCACAGCCACAAAACATGTCTGGAGCAACACAGACTGTAATGGAGGAGTAGCCTGAGCGGACCATGATGAAATATTGGTGAAACTAATGAGTTTTGATTAATGCAGTTTTAGGAGCGGTGCTATACATGCCCTATGTGCTACCATTATACTGATGTCCGCCGCTCGATTTTGGATCTAAATATCTCCTGAAGCACTGTTTGGATCAGGAAAGCCTTCTGGGTGAGTATATTGTTCTACTTCATTCTATAAACAATGTGAAAGCTGTAGAAACCAAACTTATCCTTTAAATTCAAAAAATGTTCAAACATCAGCTTTTAAACTGGCCAGTGGTGCCCAAAAACTGCTACTCGCTTCCGCCATGTTTGTTTGACTGCTTGCAGTAACAGCTCACAAGATCTTGTTCAACGGAAAGCAGAGCGAAACGCTGATCATGCAAGACTAGCAGGCTTGATACCACAGGATGCTTCTTTGCATGTCCAATGAAGAAAAAACTACCTACGTTAAAAGATCAATCTTTGGATTTTATGGATCGGTTACGAACAATTTAAAAGGAAATCAATTAAAATTGACTACATTGATTTTTTAAACCCAGCCTTATTACTGACAGGAAGTTGATTGAAGATCATACCTCATTAAAGTTAATAACAACTTGAACTGTGTGAGCAGAGGTTCTTACATTTTAATAAATTATGTTTTTTGGTTCAAAAAATCTTTTATTTCCAAAGATGCTTATTATATTGACATTTAACCCATACTGCCAGTTTCTCCCTCACTTTAAAATGTGTCCATCCCCTGCTGTGATACTGCTATAAAGGGTTATTTTCCGACTTGGCAAAGCTCCTTCACAGCTGCAGGAAACATAAAATAGGCCAAGCAATACATATGACCTAATATACTTAGTCTGACTTGTGAAATCAATGAAGTGCCCCCTCAAAAGATACAGATCGACTTTATTACTACCCACAGCCTTCACTCTATTTTCACAGCAGTTTGTTAGTGTCAAAGCAGATCTAAGGACCAAGCGCTGACATTTATACAGAAGTTTAAACTTTAAAGAGCACAAGTGCACACACCAGAGGTTCTGCAGCAAAGTCATCAAAATGTAGCGCTTTTATCAAATCTCCTCTCTAATAAAACTCAAAGCTTGCCACACGAAGCTGAGATAAGCTGCAGAAGGGAGAGATGAGGAGGGAACAATTTGAACATTTGATGCTCACCACTGAACAAGTGTTGGCTGGAGTGGGAGATGGGCTGCTGGTGCACTGTAGGGATGCACATCAATGTATATAGGTTTTTAGAAAATGCCTTTAATGAAACTGGCCTTAGGGTGATAATACATTTGTTGGAGCATCACTTCAATGAGCCACTACACTCAGTATTAATACTATTCAACATGCCTCTGGAGCTGATTTCAATTTCAAGAGAATATGGGTGACTAAAATCCCAAAAGATGCATTAAAAGTGGAGTAGACTTGAACAAAACCAACAGCTCTGTGTGTGCACCCTGAGGTAAAGGCTTCTCTGATTGGTTGAGACACTCAAACATTTTAATCTAACAAGAAGTTGTCAAAAGCAATCATAGCAAATAATATATTCTTGTAACAATAACAAGAACAGATATCAAATTAGAAGAGCTCATAAAATCAGACACGCCAATTCCCTAACAGACGTTCTCGGAATATGGTGCCATATCGTCCGACTGTGCCCTCTGTTCCCATGACATCAGAAAAGCAAGACGACAAGGTCACTTTCCCCAGCTGAGGCAACGTGATAGCACAACCACGCCATGCAACAGAGAGAGAGAGAGAGGCAAATGAGGATAAATCATGAGGTGAAGGGGTGGAAGAAATTTAGAGAGCTGTGATTGAGGATTGTGAAATTTAATTTTCAATGCAGAGGTGAGACTAATGCTTGGTGTCTGCTGGTCTGAGTCCAAAAAAGGGAGGTGTGATCTCGCACTTCAACAAGTTCCTCTCCAGTGTAGTGTGGTTAACTTTGTGCTTATAAGTTTTAAAGAAGTTTTGCAGTTATCTGTGGGATACATCGTGGAAACTAGAGCTGTCACCTTTTACCTGATATTTGAACATCCATTCAGGCATGAGAGTAAAGTTCTGTATATGAAAAGTAATAAAGCATCTGAATTTGGAATAAACAGCTTAAAGTACGACTAGGGATGGGAATTGATATGTTTTTATTGATACAAATGCTATTAAAGCTATGGTCTACAATTTGGAAGCTTGGTACATCTTAATAACACCGGTTATAAGGCCGTTATGGTCCTAAGGTCCGATCTACACAAAATAAAGACCAAAAAAAGTGAAAAAAATCCATTCAGTATATCCGCTACAAAGCGGCATAATAGTTGACCAATCCAAACCGCCATTCCCCACGGTTCGGATTGGTCCGTGAGTCCATCCAATCCCCTGTCTCCCCTGCTCCGCACCATCCCGCCCATGGTCCCACCTCCTCCCCACTACCTCCCTCATGTACCAGTGAACAGCTAGCTGTACAGCTACTGAAGCGTCATGGAACCGGAGACTTCAGATCAAGTTGTTTTACCTTTAAAACTGTAGTTTAATGAAGTTTAATTACTGTGTTGGCATCAAAAAATACTATTGGAATTGGATTGCTTTTAAAAGTTTGTTAAACTAAACAATTCAAGTAGAGCTGACTCAATAGCAAGTTTATAGAACTTAAGAAGTTCACTTGATCTGAACCGTTCTTAATTCAACTGAACTTAAAATTTCTAAATTCAGAAAACTTAACATTTTAAGGCAGCCCTGACACTAACTTTTTTTTAGGTTAAAACGACTAGTCTTTCTTATAGTGCAGTTATACTTAAAGAAAACACAAATATTGTTTGCTTAATGTCTTCATTATGTCAACTGTCCCCACTTCAGTGATTTAAAGCATTGGTCCCCACTAGGCCACAATGAGCAGAATGAGTGTGTATGTGTTTTTTGGGCATGTGTAGGTTAACTACTCAGAGCCAGGTCCAGAATGACAAAGAAAGCCTTCAGGCACACTTTCCAAACATGACCCTCAATGTCCTCAAACAGAACCGATCAATCATTCTATCAATTCCTCCGTCTGTCTCAATGCATCATGGTCCCTGTAGTTATGACAGCCACCCTCTCGCCTCTGCTGCTGCCTAAAGTGAAAAAGCATATCCAGCTGTGTCCCTATTCATCCTGCGTCACCTCCCCATTTGTCAGACGGCATGACTCAACTAATTAGCACAGTTTATCATTCATTCCTGTGATTAATTAGAGGAAAAGGTGTCTTGGCGAGCTGACACGGCTGCCTTCTTGTGCCATGGCCAGTGGTGAATTAATTTCCTGTAGACGCGCCATCATTCTCCGGTAATCTTTTAAGTCTTCATCCTGATCACACATGATGCAATCAACATTTGAATGCTTATGAGGTACATCTCCTCATTATAAT
Source organism: Scarus forsteni (assembly GCA_036419115.1). Lineage (NCBI taxonomy): Eukaryota > Metazoa > Chordata > Actinopteri > Labriformes > Labridae > Scarus > Scarus forsteni. The sequence continues at coordinate 4,553,019 of JAZDUH010000341.1, forward strand.
TTGGAAATGACCCAATTTTCTGTCTTTCAAAGTTGCGATGGATCAGATGAAGTAAGGAGATCTTCCATTTCGCTACTTAAGCCATTTTTTATGGTGCACCATAAAATTAATAACCTGACAAGCCAGATGGACAGCTCCATATATCTGCCACAGAAAAATTTCACTAGTCCATCTGGGTAGGAGCCCTTTGAATTTGTTTTCAGGGGCAGAACGTTTAAAAAAAAAACACAAGCTTGTGATTGGACAATGGTTTTACTCGTCAAATTCATCAGAGACCAATCCACATCAAGCAGCGTTGCCTCCTATAATGTAGCAATGTTTTCATAGAATTTGTCTTTTTTATATATATATATATATATACATTATTATATATACATACATTTTTTTATTTTGTTTATATTGGTTGCTGATGCTGCTCAGTGATTTTTGAAGACTGCATGATGCAAAATGTGCCTGTTTGTTACTTGAAATGGCTGAATAAAGAATTGAAAAAAAAAAAGTAGCATACATAGTGGCTAACTTAGCCGCTAACAGCTAACAACAGTTAATGACTGTTAGCTGTTAGCCACTAACTTAGCCGCTAACAGCTAACAACAGTTAATGACCATTAGCCGTTAGCCACTTACTTAGCTGCTAACAGCTAACGGCCTTATACTATCGTCTTACACTAAATTGTACCACACAGATGATTCATTTAACACTTATATGTGACATGAACCAAGTATCTATGAAGACAATAGGCTAATCGGCATGTCCGCTCTCAACTTCCGGTTGTCGTCACGTCCGCATTCTACAGCTCTTGCCTCTCTTCCCTGATTGGGCCGTTAAGAATTCAGCCGAGTGAATTCGTTGGACAACAGAGGCTGGCAAGACAGAGCTGCAGGATTTCAGAATCAGGCAGCTCTGTCTGCTCTGCAAGGCTATAAAATTAAAGGTTGTAAGCTTTTCCTTTTGGGTGTAAAGAAATCCAGACTTTCATTAATATATGCTGATCGCACAAGCCCAAATGTACCACACATTGTTTATCTTCAAAATTAACAAATTTAACGCCTTGCTACAGTCCTAAGTAGTCGCAGAGAAAAAAAGAACTGTTCCAACAAAAAAGGGACGCTCTTATAAACTTTTGAGCAATGAGGTAAACTCAAAGTAGCAGATTATGTGAGCTTATTAGCATATCACACCTCATCAAGACATTAAGGAGTGTACGTGTGAGCATGTCCGGAGCACAGCCGGACAACTGTGACTTTTTCAGATGGTGAGCAAGACGTCTATTCTCTGCACATTGTGTGAGCTTGTGGCGCAAAGCAGTCATTTTGGCAGCTGAAGTGCCGCGAGCACTCAAGTTTCATGCCAGAAATTTGTGCTGTCACCTGCCAAAGGCTGACTGGTCAGTTTATATTTAACTCTGTGACTAAAACAGCCAGTGTTTACAATCCTATCAGCTCCATCATGATGTGTGCAGGATGACTCATCCATGAGGGGAAATTGTTATGTATGAGGATGTTTCATAAAGTTCCGGGAAGGCATATTGTGATCTGAAATATGCTTAATTTAAATCACAAGTAGGTTAAATCTGTCTGGTTATTTTTATTCAACTTTTAGTTTATGAAATTCGCAAGCTGCCACGACTCTGCAGGGCAATGTGTTGAGTTTGGGATGTTGATTTGTGTGTCTGCCTGTTGAATATTTTAAGAGGTTAACTTTCAACTCACTTACAAGTTATCCCTTTAAATCCTATTGCTGTTTGCCTGTAGGTTATTAGTAGGGCTGGGTATTCAATTCAGATTTTCTGGATCGATTCAATTCGATATTACAAGGTCTCAAATCGATTTGATTCACGATTCAATTCTATATTTATTCAGTCTGGGATATCTTAGTTAAAATAGTGCTGTAAATTTAAAAAGTGACCTTTTGACCCGGTACATCATAAAAAATTGTTTTAACATGAAGAACTAAACCCAAAGCAGTTATATTAATCATATTTTAATGATATGCATTAATGCATATTCTGCATTAACTTGTTTTTTGTTCAACTCGTATTTTCTTTTGTACTTGTTAAATCTAAAATACTGTCCATCCAAACATCAGCTTTTAAACTTGCCAGTGGTGTCCATATAGTGCTTCCACCATGTTTGTTTGCAGTAACATCTCATGAGATCTTGTTCAGTAGAAAGCAACGCTAAACGCTGATCACACGAAACTAGCAGGGTTGATACCACAGGCTGCTTCTCTGCACATCCAAAGAAGAAAAAACTACCCAAGTTAAAAGATCCATCTTTGGATTTTATGGATCGATTATGAACCAGTTCAAGGAAAATCGATTTAAATAGATTTTTTTAACCCAGCCCTAGTTATTAGCACTAAGACTGTCCGTGAGTTGCTTTCCTGATAATAAAGGTTAGCCAAGTTGGTAGCAAGAGTGGAAATTGCCCCAACAAATCCTTTTAAAAGTTCCTGGATCTGCATCAGGACTTGGGTTAAAACCAAAATCACATCTCTTCATCCTTGCATCACGAGCAACACTCCCTGAAAATGTGATGGAAATCTGTTACAAGCATACTGAGTTATTAGTGAAAATGTAGAATACTGCCCTCTCTCACTATATTAACAATCACAAAAAAATCCTGGCATCTAGATCACAGCCAAACTAAAATCCCTTAATCCTTATACTTTGAACAACATTCCTCAATACGTCATGGAAATCAGTTGACAATGTATTATGTCACACAGCAAAATGTGGATAACTGCCTTATCTTGCAATATTAATTAAGTAATGAAATTTCTAAACTACATTGAGTTTTGTAGGAAGTAACAATGCCTGTGATGCTTGCAGACTCAGGTCCTAAACTTAACAAAAGAATCAACTTTTCATGTTTTTAAGCTTATTGGCAAAATTAAAATTGGGCAACAGAACTAAAACATACACTACACTGAGAAGACAATATCCCAACAACGTCTTGTCGTGTCCTCTTGTTTGAAAATGAAAACAAATGACAAGATCAAGTTGGCCCTCTTGGTTGGGGCAATGTATTACTGTTTAGTAAAAAAACAACCAGATATGCTTGCAGTTGGGTCGATGGCCATTTTTGTAGTCCTTATTGGCAGTTTGTTAGCAATAGTCACCTTAAAGGGACTGTGAGGAGTTTCTAAGTAATTACAAAAAAGTCTCACTTTTAGATATATGCCTGATCAAAATACACACTTTAAGATGAGTTTTATAGCATCAAAATAGGTTATCTATTGGATATCTATTGTTGGGTTGGACAGGGCTGGACTGGCCTGGATACTCAACTTCAGGAACAAGACAATTAAAACTAAACCAAATTTATATTATTCAGACACGTCTTAGAGCACCGGGCTGTAAGTAGAGATATATAGCTGACTACAAAACTACGATACTAAGTTTTCCAAAAATTGCTTGTTGTCACACATCAAAAACTACCGCTACGTAACTAGAAAGAGATACATTACCTCGTCACTTTGGATCCTGTAAGTTGTTGAAAAAAGAAGTTGTGAAGCAATGCAGAGTTCTGAGGAAGGTCCGAGCTACATCACAACAAACACACGCTTGGGCTTCGGTAACGTCTTTTGTGCATTCCAGTTGTAGTCAGAAGTCGGAATTTCCGAGTTCCGAGTAGAAAACTGCAACTGGAACGTTCCCCGAAGTCGGAATTTCCTACTGGGAGGTCGGTGAAACCTCACCACCCCTGAGTTGACAATGGAAGATGGATGCCTCCAGTGTGAACAGTTATTTAGCTCCTGTATTAATCAATTTATTTGCACTTCTGACTGGGGTGTGTCGCTCTAGATCAGCTGTATACATAGTATTGTTAGACTTATATTTACAAAAATGCTGCCATAGTGATAATCACATTCTTCATGTGATATTTGTGAACAACAATGTAGGGCGTGCTAACAACAGCTAATAATAGCCTGGTAGATCGACATGATTTTTTCTGGCTTCAAATGGAACGCTGATAAGTCGGAGATGATGTCACTCCCAGTTCCGAGGTTACTGGAACGCAGCATTACGACAGTCGCCACGCGTGCTCATGGGTAGCAGAGTCTTAATGTCACCGGTAATAGATCCTCATAGCACCTTTAAACATGCAACAAGAGTTTAGGTTTAAAAGCAGATTAAGTTGGGTGCATTTTATTATTTCACAATACACATTAAAATCTCGTGAGTGCGTCAAGTGCTAAATATTAACTAACTTTTGCATTTTTGGACTAAATCCTACACCACTCAATACAAAAGACCCTCCTCTTTCATTGCGGGTTTCTGGATCCTTGTTAGTTAACCAGGACCAATATTAACTTTCCTGATGAGCTCAACATCTTCTGCGAAACTAATAGAAAGTTGGCAAAACTTCAGATTCCAGCTTTAGCAGAAGATGACTCAGACTACTAATTGAACGGCTGTGACCATCCCCACCGTCAGCCCCGTACACGGGCGATTATAGACCTGACTTGTTGACTTTGAATATAAATCCCCCACAGTCCCTAAACCCTCTGGTGCCTCCTTAAAGACTGGCAAGAGTGACCAGACTGTCGGGGTGAGTTCCCTGCCTCCGCAGGGTCCTCATTATGTGAAGCTGTGAAATTCTTGCCTTTAATCAGTTCACAAAATCCAACTTACTTTTCTCTAAATGATTCTACACACAGTGCGTTACTATACCTGCAAGTTTCCTGCCTCCTAACTGATCGGGTAAGGTCTCCCCGGGGCAAATAGTTTCAAACTAAGACAGAGTTGGGCTTTAAATTAGGACAGTGAGTCCTTACAGAAGCTCCCACAGGTGACCTTTTGTGTGAAGACCCTTCCTGAATCAGTAGGAAGAGAAACTGAATCACACATTGTACTTTTCTGTCAGGATCAAGGTTTGAATAAGGGGCTTAATAAATCCTGAAGAACAGCAAGTGTGCAAAATGGTATTTTTGTGGTGATGAGATGTCTTTCCCTCTGGTCCAGACCTCATGAATAAACAGTCATGTTTGAAAAAAAGTGGTCCAATGATTAAAGATCCTGTTGGCATCCAAACATAATCTGCTTATTTCAAACAACCGCGACTCAAATCAAAAAACAGGGCTCAAGATGTAGCAAATCATTTTCCTTCTAATACTTATGAGAGCTTTCTGATTTTATGTGAATCTGAACTATGTTGACTACACTAAATTCATCCTAAATATAGCTGTAGGTCATCGCAAATATCACCAGAATTCATACAAAATTCATATTGAACTTTCTCAGTCAAAGCCAAGATTTAAAGTCATCCCACATGCAAAGTATTTTCATCCCGTATTTAGCCAAAGTTCATCCAATTAAAACAGACTTCACACCAAATTTATAAGAAATCATTCAACACTTAGTAAAAGTTTGTCCATCATTACTTAAAATTAGGGCTGCAGCTATCGATTCTTTTTGTAATCGATTACTCTATCAAAATTTTCCCCATTAATCGATTAATCGGATAACGGTTACATTGCACTCACTGCTATTTTTTTCTTTTTACATTGAATAACTACATATTATTATTAGTGACAGACAAAACAGAAAAGCCAGGTCACTTAAATTAACAACTTACTTTTCTTATTTTGAACATTCTGAGCATAAATGGGATCTCGAAATCAAAATCTATACTTTTATTTTTACTCTGGGCCATATCTTGCTTTTTCAGTTTTTTTAAGCTTGGTTATTTTTATTTTATTTGGATTCATGCTTGTCTCTTTTTTCTAAATTATTGCCTTTACTACTGTACTATATTGATCATCTTATTTTGCTTACTTTATTTCTAGGAACAAATAATCTCATACTTAGATACTAAGATCATTTAACTAGCTAATGTACATTTCTATAACATATGAAAACATTCCCTACACCTGCTTCCTCTACTCACTGTCAGTGTTTCCTCTTCTACTCTCTGCAATCAAATCAAATGTAAAGTTATTGGATGTGAAAAGTAAGTGAACAAAATACACATGATTCAGGGCAAGTAGCCTCCGCATTGATTTACGTTCTGAACCAGCCTTTACACGGAGCCTTAATCAAAGTAGGTTATTTACTAGCCCATATCTCAGTTATTGATCACATCAGCTGCTTCTGCTGATGTATCATGAGTGTCATCCTGTTGTGACGCTCTGACGCACAGACCGGATGTTTACTGTTGACGTGCTGCAGCAGTGACGACGTGCTATCATGCTAAGCTACGTGCTAAGCTAACTCCGTTTGACATCAGACACACTGCACTGTGTTTCCTTTTCGTCCCTTCTTGTAGTGACCACACACTTGGGACACTCTCTGCCATTTCTTCTGCGGACTCTCTCCTTTCTGTCCCTCTCTTTTCTCTTCCTTCATGATTTTACATGTAATCAAATAATCAGGATTATTCGAGGAATCGTTTCAGCTCTAGTTCAAATTCTTTCTAAATTCACAATGGTTTATCCCCAAATTAACATAAATTCACTCAAAATGTGCCCCGAATTTACCAGATTGATCCTACTTTTACTCCAAAGTCATGCAAAATGTGAGCCTCTGCAATGCAGCCCAACTTCACCAGAAATTACCAATTTGTCATGAAAATGGTTGTGACTGTGCAAATTCTTCCCAAATTTAACTCAAAATCATCCAACTTTACACCAAGAGCTCTTCAAATGTACAGCAAATTCAGTCCAAGCCGACCTAAATTTTACTCAAAAGTTAACCAAAAGTAGTCTTACCTCAGATATAAGTCTAATTTTCTCTTTCTACTCATATTGGTACTTAAAATGACCCAAAAACCTTCAAAAATATATGGAGAATTATACGTTTTAACACAAAATTATCCCAAATTAATTCTACTCATATGCAAAACCGCCCATATTGTTCCCTCACACAATTCATCCAAATTTTAGCCAAAACGAATCCTAAATAAAACTCAAACCATTCCTTACTCATCAGTCTTTCCCAAGTAAAATTTAATAAACTTATCCAAAATTACTTATTCTAGATTTGTCCCAAATGTACATCATATTCAACCCAAAGACAGCCGGTACTCATCATTACTTGTTAAACAAACAGGATGAAGATGAAACAACTGTATATGCTCCAAATTCCTCTCAAATTTACTCAAAACTTATGGCACATTTGCATTAAGTCATGCCTCAACTAAGGATATACAATTTAATCGATATGATGCTGGTGTTGGCAGATAATACCCTTCAACAGCTAAATACTGGAATCAGCAGATATAAAAATGTATGCCAATATTTCCCACAGATATTTTAGATTTGGGTATTTGCGTGAATATTGAGGACGTTTTTTTTTTTTTTTTGCATATTTATCTCAAATTGAGAGAATTAGCTCCCAAAATAGGGCATGTTTCCAAGCAGCAGTAAGAAAATCAGTGTTTTTGCTTTCAAAAGGGTAGATAAAGCTTTTTTTTAATCAGAAATAAATGTTATATATTATACAGGTGTAGTCTAGAAAGACTAATTTCAGTCATTTCTATATAAGAATATCAAAATCAATATTGTGCATTTAATTTTTAATTTTATTTTATTGCACATATAGGATGAAACACAACATGAAGAAGAAGAAACAAATGACTGATATAATAATGCATAACTAAACAAAGCAACAACAAAAAGATGTGCAGGAGGGGCCAGTGAAACCCATAAGGGCTTATCGAGGGGTCCTCCTATGGAAAAAAAACAAGAAAAAACAAAACCTTCAAACAGTTTAAACAAATGAAATTTTGTCAAAAATAAGTTTTGAAATACTGGCAACATCCAATATTGTGCACCCCTATCCTAAATGTACCTAAAAGTAATCTAAATATTGATCAAATTCTTCAAAAAGTTACCCAAATTTCTCCTGCTTGTCTTAAATAACCCTAAATTTGGCAAAAATGCAACCAAAATCTTTCATGACGTCAATCCATATTCACCTAATTTCTTTTTAATTCACCAAATAAATAAATAAATAAATAAAATAATAAAAAAAAATCACAAAGACAAAAATCTCAAAAGATCAGGAAATTTCTTTTTGAGTCAACTTCAATTCAAGCCATTAAAGTTTGATCTAATACTGCAAGTTTTCTGAAATATAAACAAAAAACAATCTGGTGATGGAAGTAACAGGATGTCAAACTAAAGGAGAATAACTAAAATTATTAATCTCCCATTTTGAGGTCTTCAATGTTGACGTTAAGGACAAAGTCTGAGGTTTCTTGTCTTTTATGAAGTTTGCCTTTTTGGAATAACATTTAATGTTTTGACTTCACTAAAAGCCTGAAAACGAAGACAGAAAAACAACCTCTGGGTTTGGTGAAGGTGAAGTGACTCACTCCTCTCCTTAAGCCAGCCTATCGTCGTTGTTTCCCGCTGATCTAGTGGAGTGTGCGGTGCTGTGTGTTCTCCTGGAGTTTGTATGCTGTACGTACACACTCGCACTCACGTACGCAGACAGACAGGGAGCTATGTTCTGATCACTGCCAAGCCAAAGCATGCAACATGATAAGAACTGTGTTTTTTTTTTTTTTTCACATGAACACAGATGCATTACATGTGTCGACAAGAAGGCTCACCAGTTTCCAGCATGGGAACAGACCCCACAGTACACACACCAATGCATTATGGGAGCTTTACACTGCATAGATTAGACTTTGGTCACATGGTTATATTCATACATGACTCTTTCAAACGTAACGTGACCACAGTGGAGAGACAAGCCTGAATGAACATGGGTGATGACAGATGCAAATGAGGTGTGGGCGCCGTGTGGAGCTCATGTCGCCGTGATGTGATGTCGTGATGAGTAAATGACCAACAAATCACTGACAACAATGCGGAAATACGAAAAAACAGCTTTCAAAAAGAGATAGAGACGCAACAAGAACGAAACAAAAAAAAAAAGACAAAATCACAAGCTGCTTTCTGTCTCGGCCCCCAGAGAGTCCTTCCTTTTTGAAGTGGTTTTGCTTCAGAGTTTGGCGTGAGGCTGGGGCTGGAGGGGTCGACGACTTAGCAAGGACCTTTTGTTGTGCACTTTGTTTGTACCGTCGGCTAATGGTCCCTAAGCACAAAGCAATCACGCGGCACAGCAGCACAAAGCAGCTTCCTTGGAAAAAGTTCAAGCCGCTGAACTCAGATCGATGTTTGTCTTTCTTCTTTTTATGTCCACTTTTCCAATTCCTCCCTGAAGCTCTGATTTTATGAAAGTCGCTTCTATTAAATTTTAAGCCGCACCTCTCAGGGATCTGCCTTTGTTTGATGGGGGAATGGGGAATTTGAGATTTTGAGTTTGATACCAAAAAAAAATCTTTCCACCCCGCTGCACTCCTTTCAAACCTGCATTTCTGCGTCCTTCAGCCCATCCCTGCATCCAATTCAATACAAAAACAGCCCTCCGAGGTGTTATAAAGTGTGATTTTGCCACTCTTCTACTTATTATGGCCCATCCCGCGGGGAGTTTCGATTACCCATCAATTTTGCTATCCTGCTATTTTCTGCAAAGTTCAAACAATGCAGCAAAACCCTAGCATGTGCAGCTGATCACAAAACAAGCCATTTTGTGGGGGTGGGCGGCTTAATTGCAACTGATGAATGCCATAATTTGTAGTGATGGCAGAGTGCACTTGGGTAAACAAAGGCAGAGGTAAACACTGTGTTTTGTGCTGTCGATTCTGCCTGAAAGAGGGCAAGATAATGGCACATTCAAGGTTTTCATTAAGTTCTTTCTTTGTTCCTGGTTATTTACGTGGCTTTGTATTTTGTGACTCACCAACAGGAATGATCGACCTTCGTCTCGCCATCTGATAAAAGGTATTACAGCTGCCAATTATCACGGTCTGTGTTCATATTCTGTGACGGCTGTGATTTATCAAGTCAAACTTACAAAAACAGCTTTCAGTTCACTGATTGATGTACAAATGGCAAATCTAAAGGTGCTGATGACCGTGGAAAATGTGAATAAAAACAGAAAACAGAGATTAGAGGGACATTTTCAATGTATTTGCTGTTTATTACAGCCCAAAAACATTAAATAAAATGTTTAAATCAATCGAACGTATTGTGAATATTCATATTCAGCTTGGACCATGTTCTAAAACAGTGGAGACAGGTGCATCTGATTCCAACTTAGGGCCTGATCTACTAAAGGTTTAGAAGTCTAAAAACATGTGCAAAAATTTTAGCAAGCGCAAAGCTGATCTACTAATCAATTGCAGGTTTACCTTCATGAATATGCAGATAACCTAAATGCTTAAAGTACTGCAGTGAAGAGATGCAAATTTATCATTTAGCATCTACAATGGGATTTATCAAACCTGAAACTGATTGCGGTCGTATTTTTTGTGTCTATATTTACCAGGTGTGAAAGGCAGGTGCAAACTGGCACAGATGGCTGCGGCATAACTGTCAAGTTTTTGATTTGAAAATAAGGGATTTCCCGGCGCCTGCTGTCCCGCCATCCCATCCACGCTCCAGTATCTCTTACATTTTAAGACTGGTGTACATGGATGTCCTCTCGTTCGCAGCTATCCATCTCGTGGGCTCTAATCTCAACAACTGCCACCCAGGCTACGGTAGATGGCAGTTCTCATGAGGCTTCTTCTTCGGTTTCACGGCGGTTGGCATCCATCATTTTGGTGCATTACCGCCTCGTTCTTGCAACAAGGCGAGTGAGAGAGTTCAGTTTGGAGAAGCAGAGGAATGTTTTTTTGTTTATATTTTTATAATATGGGAAATTTACGGGAAAATACTAATACGGGAGGATGACGGAAAGAGGGATAAAATACGGTAGTGTCCCGGCCAAAACGGGAGATGTGACAGCTATGGGCTGCGGTCATTGTAGCAAGAAGGAGGCGTGAGTGCAATGACAGAAGACGGAGACGGAGAGAGAGAATCTTTGTGCGCTTGTCAACATATTTGGACTGTCAAAGGTAAAAATAGTAGATGTATCGTCTATCCAGCAATGCCATTTTGGAGAGTGGTGGGGATTGTCGGTCATCTGATGAAGGTTCCCCATTTAGAAAAAAATTAAACATTATTTTACGGTCATGACCGACAGCTTACAATAACACTTTTAGAACAATGAAATCGTATTTCTTCCCGTTCTTTATATAATGGAACACATGAAGCACTTTAATGTAAAAGGTCCAATATAAGAAACGTGTGTCTGTGTTATTATTGGCCTACCTTGGTTTGCAAAGTTTGGGTCGAGACAGGCACATCCCTCCATCCCAACAAATCTGTTCATCACAGAATCTAACCTGAAACTTCTACTCAACTGTCAAGAGAGGTCTCTCTGCTGCTGGTCCCCAAAAGGTTTTATTATGGACAGTTTTTCCTTTGTTCTTCTGTAGATATCTTGCCATCTAATTCTTATTTTGTCAGCAGATCCTCTGGTTTTGCCCACAGAAATTGCTTTTCACAGACGGCCTCCCAAAATAGCGACGCCGACATGTCACTGCTGGAGTTCACCGGCGGACCTCCAACTCTATGGCTTTAAATTTCATTTTTTCATTTACGGCCAATCTCATCTCCCAAACTCTGCATGGTGTCAAATGGAAGCGCATGCAAAATTCTCACTCATGTAGGGTGGCCTGCACCACTTTTGCACCCGTTATCAATTGCGCACTTTATCTGGAATCTTAGTAGATCAGGCCCATAATGTTTTGAGAAGAAAAGGTAAAGAAACATGGTTTAAACATATTTCTGTCCTAAGATTTTGGAAGATTTTTTAGGCATTACATTTAAAGTGTGTGTAAACATCCAGAAAACAATAAATCAATAAAAACAATCAATATCACTTCAATGGTTAGAATAGGATTTTCAAGTCAGGATATTCTGTTTTCATCCACATGTTACACAGAATTCTAGTTTTTTAAGAATCTAGGTTTGTAGCTGTTCATGGCTGGACCTAAAATTTGGCAAAAGGAGCTTCCAAACATTAGTGGTTGATTTTGATCTAAGTACGGTGGTACAGCTGATCCAAGTCAGATGAAATTGATTAAATCCACAATCTAAGAGTGAACTCACTTCTCCCTTCAAAATGGAATCCAAAACTCCAACCAATGTAAAAAAAATCATCTTCTCATTAGTTTTTGTTCTAATGGAAGGGAAAAAATCCAACCTGAAGCACTTACAACCACTTCAACTCAGAAAACACTGCTGGGGTAGTTGGGTCGCCTAAAGTAGCTACTGCAGCACCGCTACTAACAGGATGCATGATAAGTGGCTGCAATCAAAAGTTACATCAAATAAAAACTGAATTGTTCAAACTAAAACAAAAATAAAGGAAGAAAGAAAGTGTTGGTGCAGATGTGACAAGGATGCAGAGGTCTTACCTGGGGACACAGGCGGTGGAGGTCTCCGCCTCAGGGGCATCGGGGGCAGGGCAGCAGAACTGATGGAGCACGGTTTGGTTACTGTGGGGAAAAACACAACAACATTCAGTAGGTTAGAGATGATATTTATGGAAAAATCTGTGATGTTGTCACCTAAGCGATTAAGGGAAAAGAAAGGTGGAGGACTAACAATAAACTAGAAAAGCACTCGAAGAGGGCAGACCTCCGCCAGCGCCACAGTCCTCAGCCATATTGTGATTTTGCTCATAAATATTAGTCCTACCTTTATTTCATCAAAACATTTAGATTCCTTGACCATGAAAACATACAATTAGGAACTGGAATCATAATGATATCTATTTTCGTTATTCACAGAAATCACATTTTTCACCATGGCGGCCAGACGCTGATCTGGATCAACACCAAAATCGAATCAGTTCTTCCTTTTCCCATGCTGAACATTTCCTGAAAATGTCATCAAAATCCATCCAAAACTTTTTGAGTTATTTTGTTCACAGACAGACAGACTCTCCCGAAAACATAACCTCCTTGGCAGAGGTAATATACAAGTAAAGACATTGCGCAAATTAATATGCGGAAAAAGAAAAGTTTTCTTGTCTTTGTTCATGTTGATATTCCTGGGGTTGTTAATAAATTAGGTTGGTGGGCAAAATGTTAATTTTAAAAGGTCAGAAACAAAGGTTACTTATGCCTAAGTCACACATTCCTGTTTCTCATAACGATGGTGCACGACTGTACCATTGAGGAGGCTGGTGTGATCGCTATGATACGGGATGAAATGACTGTCTCACCTCTGGACACACCCCGTAAATACACCATCAGTAGCGCTTGTACAGCGCTTCGGGGGCGTTCGTCCCGCTCCAGCTAGGTTAATACAACGATATGATGAGGATTCCATGAATTTTCATCCCACTGACACAACGTCAGCCCCACTCGAGCTCAGTTAGCGTGACATAAGCCCCGACTGAGCCCCGTCGCTTGCGCCATCTTGAACGGGACACAGTCGGGCACAAACAGATACATCCTTGTCAGTCGTCCTTATAAAGCTTTCAGGATTGAGCCACGATCAGCCCGACTGAGCTCCATACATGCCACGCTAATACCGTTCGCACTAGGACTGCATTAGGCTTCCACCCAGCTATACTGAGAGCAGCGATTCTCCACGACAGTTTTGAACAGTTTAAAACTGTCAGGACCCTTCCCCGTTCCCCGTCGTTCATCCACGACTAACCAACACTGATCCAGACCAAGTAGCGCATGCACCACAACCAAAGCACGTTTGACTGGGGCTTTAAGGAGGATGTGGCGTGAGTTTGAGAAACTGTAGACGGTTGAGTTAGGAAAAAAGGTCATTAAATGGAAAATATGAACGATCTAAGGCTTATGATGTTCTGTGGGGTTTAAGAAAACTTTGAAAAATGTGAAGTAAGCTCTGATTGGACTGGACTCAAAGTGGACTATCCTCCTGACAGTCCCCACATCTTGGCGCGAACGTGGACGCAGAGTCATTTTTTTCTGGTATAAAAGTGATTTTTTGTCAATTGGTCCCTCTCTCTCTTGTTTGCTGTACTTTCCCTTTTTGAGTCAGATTACTGTTTTTCTGTTGGGAATAGATGAAAGAAAATCAATCAATCAATCAATCAATCAAACTTTATTTAAAAAGCACTTTTCATACATAAAAGGTGGCACAAAGTGCTGTGCATTAAAATAAACTAGCAGATAAGAGTCACGGGATACGGGATAAAATAGACAACCCCACCCTCCCAGCCCACATTTAATGCAGACAGCCACTCACACATATCCATTCACACACACACACACATACACACACACAAGGAATCTAAGCCAGGACTCTTTAAAAGCCACACAAGACTGAGGAAACCCTATCTTGAACTGAAAATGAGGAAACACAGGAGCTAAGATGAAACTGACCAAATAAATAAATACATAAATAATAAGAAAAGGACCTGCTGGGACCTAAGTATTTAGAGAATTATTTGGAGTGGAGTAATTGATCTAACAAATTATATTTCATTAGGTTCAGACTCTAATGGCCCTTTTCCATTAGCCCTACTCTACTCTACTCGACTCTACCCGGCTCTACTCTACTCGCCTTGTGCTGCTTTTCCATTAGCCCCAGTCGCCTGCCCAACGGGGCGCAGTGTTGCTGTAAACAGCTGAGCAGCACTACGGTGACGTCATTCTGAGCGAGATACAACAATCTGTGTCTTTTTGTCACAAACTGAGTAAAAAAGGAAAGCAGGAGAAGGCTGCAGGTGGTAAGAAGAAATACCCCTTGAGAAGCACAGGAGAGTTTTGGAAGCTATACAACAGAATGAAGCCGAGGACGAGAGCAATCCAGCTGCAATGAAAAGACATATGAGGGTAAGCTAACGGTAGCTACTGCTAGCATGCTAGGTTGTCATGCTCATGACTCACCGATGACGACATTGTCTGACCAATCAGTAGCCTGCAGTCGGTGACGTAATCTTTTAGTATCGACTCAGCTCGCTTGGAACCAGAGCGGAGTAGGTACTGAAACTAGCTTGTTTTCGGAGGAACCAGGCTAGTGGAAACACGCTGCAAATTGAGTAGGGCCAATGCGTGCTAGAGGAAAAGGGCCATAAGTTTATTTCGGAATTCTAAATGTTTGGTATAAACCTGTAACTTTTATGAAATATTTTTTTATTAGGGAAAAGGGTGAATTGATGGAAAAGGGGGCACAAAAGTAAAGAACATTATGAAACATAAAAAGAAACTCTGATTTTGTCAATGTCATAAGCTGAATGTCGATTTCGCAAATTTATCAGGGTTTTTTTTTTTTTTTTTATTAATTTCTGAGAAAAAAAAAACCTTGATTAAGTGACATCTACTTGAAAAAAGTGTGAGTGTTCCAAAGCTTAGTTTAGCTTGAATGCAGAATGTTCAGGTCTTCTTCAGGTGAATTTATCCTTTGACTGACAGTTTGTCAAACATCTCCTCTAAAAGCAAAGGTCTATTTGTAGCTTAGCAACTGTACAAAAGCAGTCCTGTCCAGCTTTTCCTGCATGTTAACGTGATGTTTACAGATGATAGCAGGGACAGAAGGCCTGGATATGCTTTCCTTTCTCTCTATGAGCACCACAAAAATGAGAGAAAATAAATAGGAAACATTTTCACTGGGTGCATTTAAGATTCAAGCTGTCCCGGTTACACAAACATGACGGAAGTTTTATTCAAACTCTGCCAAGTGTTCTTCACAGTAATTCAGGGGTAAGCGGGAGCTTCCTGGACTTGTATTAAAAAATAACTTTGTTTGTTGACATGGTTTGTTTAGCTTAAGAGAAATTATATTCTGTTGTGTGTTTTGTCTGCTCCAGCTGTGGCCGGGATTTAATGATTTAATGTGAACTAGAGACGATTATACATCCTTTTCCTCACTTTAAAGAGGTGTTAAAGAAAATGCTTTGTCATATCAGATATGCTTCCTGTAGTGGCCCATAAACATAAGTCTGCCTGTTTGGGTTCAAATCCAGCCTGTCTCTTTTTCTACTATCATTAAAGGTCTAAAAATACCCCAAAAAACGATCTTTAGAAATGCTTCCTGGCCTATATGACATACAGTAAACCAGTGATATCGCACTTCTGTTTTCATGGTTCCAGTATTTCATGTTTTTTTTCTGTAAGAATCTTGGTATCGCCTACATGTTTGCCATTTTGCGGCATTCTGCAGCTTTGTTTATGAGTGTAAATCTTGGCGTCACAATATAAAACCGATTCAGCCAATCCGTGCATCTGTATTTTTTTCCTCTGCTGCTGATTGGCTGTTGTGTATCACATGGCTTTGCATCTCGCAGAGAAGACAGATGCTTGTATTTCTCTCTGTTATGCATCTCTCAGCTTCATCATCATCGTCATCATCTGCCTCTTTGCTCGTGAGTACAGTACTCATACTTTTTATACCGTCAGAACAATATTTTTGTAATTTCTATTGCTGTTGCTCTCTCAATTTATTGTTAAATGTATTTCTACTGTTTTGTGTTTAAAGACCTTAAAATTAAAAGTACTATAAAAGTTATAAAAGCATGCAAAGGGTATATCTAAATAGAGCTTTTCTATTTCGTGGATTTTCGTGACTGGAACCAAGCTCACTTCACTGCTCGTGTTTTAGTGTTCTGTTTCTTTCATTTACTTGAGAGCTGGTTGTAAACTGCAGCTTTGCCTCTGCAGTGGAAATGGATGCCGGTGGAAGCTTGAGGGAAATCCACAACATCCCGTAATGTGGGTTTCCAGATGTGAGGCAAACTCCTGCCCATGTGTTCCTGAGGACTGGCTAACAGGAAAAGTGGGTAGCAGAAGCCAGATGGAGACGCACACACACAATGAAGAAAGATGGTGAATGTGCTTCTATGTGCTAACAGCCACCGTTAGGGCTTGGCCATATAGCGAAAAAATCAATTAAGTTGAATTATTTTTTTTTTGCAGAAGATTAAACCTTTATAAGCCTGAAAACATAAATTATAGCCAGAAAATTTTAATGTTTTGGAGATGAAAGGTTTATTTCACTTTCTACTGAAAACTAAAAAATCGAAATTTCCTTACATTCAACATATTTATATTTTTGTATCTCATTTGGCATAAGGGCCACGTTAGATGCAGAAAATGACTTTGAGGTAGTCAAGATTAAAGTCGAAATTTCAGGGCTAAAGTGGAAATGATGAGAATAAAGTTGAAATACAATTTGGTGATAAAAGTAGGCATGATTGATGATTGAAATAGGCATAAAAACAGGAATAAACAAACAAAAAAATAATATAAAAGACCAGAGGGAGCGGGGGAGCTGGAACAGATGGGTTTTGAGTCTGGTTTTAAAGAGTGGTAAGGACTTAGGGTTGCGGAGGTCAGGGGGGAGTGAGTTCCATAACTGGGGAGCCAAGCAGCTGAGTGCTTGACCCCCCATGGTGATATACAGTATGTACCTGTTAAAAAGCTCACGTCTTGCTGGATATAACATATCAGAATGGGTTTTTGGTATCCAAGTCTAGCTAAAAGTAAAAGGGCAAGGTCACCTTTTTATGTTCTTCTCTAGATTACCAAGACTCAGTGTTGAACTTCGAGGGGAAAGGCGTTTACTTACTGAGGAAGTGAATTACGAAAAATAAAAATCAAGTATTGTTCAAGCAGTTACCTCTGAGTGTCTAAATAAGAAGCAATGAATGTGAATGCATGTACAACAGCAGCCTATGAACAGCGTCTCTTCTGCTAAAATGAAAAGAAATTCCAAAAGCACGTTAAATTAAGGCTTCCAGTGAAGTTAGAGGCCATTTCATGTGCATTGCTCGGCTTTTGAAGTAACTTTGTCTGCCTTTAGATGATTTGAAGATGATAATAGGAGAAAAAAAACTGAGCGAGAGCTGCTTTGAGAGTTTTTCATCACCATGGAGATAGACACAAAGAAACGGTTTCAGCACCGCAGAGAGAGGCAGACAGAGAGTGAATGTGTCAGCACCATGGACAGAGGCAGAGGGTTGACTGTGCATGAAAATACGGTGCTGCTGGAGAGTTTGTTTCTTTTCAGATGGACTGAATCCCTCCTGGAAACACACAGACATGTCAGGCTTTTTGTAGTGGTATTAGCATTTCTCGTAATTAAATTTAATTTATCAACTATATTGTCCTGCAAAGACCATGATGCCCTAATGAAAACCTTTATATTATTTTATGATTTGAGTCTTGACATGGATCAGGATATTAAATAAACAGAGAATAAGTATGGATGTAAATTCACTTCATGTTTTGCTTTTTCCATCAAGAAATTTGGACGTGCAAATGAGATGTTGGTCATGTACGGTCTTGCTCCTGCATATTTATCCAACTTGCTTTTATCATATGAACCCTGTAGAGCCCTCAGGTCCTCAGGTAGTGGTCTTTTAACTGTTCCCAGAGTAAGAACTAAAACATACTCAAGACCTACCTTTTTAATCTGGCTTTTAGCTGATTGTATTTAATATTATTTTATGTTACATGTTAACTTATCTTAACCCTTTTATTTTGTTTTATTACTACATTTTAGTTCAGATTTTTTATTTGGAATTTTACTCTTTGTTAAATGCTTTTCCTTTTATTATCCTATTTTAGCTGATTTTATTATGCACCTAATGTTACACTTTCTCATTTTACCATATTATTTATCCAACTTTTATTCTATACTGTTATATTATTTTATTTATTTATGTATTTACACATTTATTTATCTTATCCTCTAGTATTTTCAAGCAAGTATTATTTTAGTTTTAGCCCCTGTGTTTCCTCATTTTTAATTCAAGATAGTGTTTCCTCAGTCCTCCAATTCTGTTTTCTGTCAGAATTTCCTTTTTATGTCTTTGTGTGTTTGAGTAAGTGAATGTGTATATTGAATGTGATTTGGGGGAGGGGGGGTTGCGGGGGTCTTATGTTTTCATTTTATGCAATTATGCAATTTTCTGCTTTTTATTCCACTTAATGTTATTTTATTTTATCTTTTTCTCATGTAAAGCACTTTGTATTACAAAGTCCTGTGTGAAAAGTGCTATACAAATAAAGTTTGATTGATTGGTTGATTGATGGATGTGTTCTTTCACCCTCGTATTATCCTTAAATTATTACTCACACATTTTACCCTTATGGTCAATTTGGCCCCATGGATATTTGCCTTCCACAAAATGGTTAACATAAAATTTTCAACTATGTTTTATGTGTCAGGCAATTTGTTTATTTGTTGAGTACATAAATTACTCCTTGATAATGAAACCAGTCAGTTGATATGACCTCTAGCGTCATTGAGTTCTGGTCAATTTTCACTTAAAAAAAGGCTATTTGGCATTTTTCCTTATGGTTGATGGTAAAAAAAAAATGACATGCATACATATAAGTCTTTGTTCAGTTTTCATGATAAAAGAAGAAAATCAGAAACATGACTTTTGCAGGTTTTTCAGGCAGCGAAACTTGTGTGTTCTTGACTTTAGTGAATTTCACTTCAATTCTTTTTGGTCAGCTTTTATTTTTTGTAACAAAATTCAAGGTAAAACTGTCTGAGGATGACAAAAGTAGGGATTGAACTGATGAGTTTTATTGATGCTAATATCATCACGCCTGCTTGTTGATCCAATTCTTTGTCAGTGTCCTAATACTAGGCCTGTCACGATAACAAATTTTGCTGGATGATAACTGTCCAATTTTTTTTTCATTTTTTTCATTAATGTTATTATAATATATGTCATAAAAAAGTCAGTACACCATATAAAAAGCAAGATACTTTAATTTCTTAAGGGTATTTAACTGTAATTGGAAGTCAAGATCTTTTAAATAAAGTAAATTAAACAATATAATAAATATAACAAACAAAAAAAGAGAATAAAAAACAATTAAAATGAAATGGACTCTCTTTTAGGAAAAATTGCATGTAAATAAAACTAGTTATACTAATCAAAAACAATAAAAAATAGACCCTGTCTCTGTAAAGAAAAAATGAAATTCCAATAAAAACACACACAAAAATAAAAACAATAAATAAAATGTAGTTTATACAGTTTCTGAATTGTTTGTGACATGTTCTCCATCCCACTCAATCTGTTCTGTCAATGTAGTGAACAACACTGTCTGTGACTGTGCACCATTTTGTGCTGTTTTATTTATATTTACTTTGCCTACCAAACGTCTCAGTTAGCGCTGACTGTCATGCCCAGCTACCAAAATCATGTCGCCCACTGACGTAGCGTTGCGCGTCCATAAATACCTCATTTTGGTCACAGTTGCCGTGGGCCGTCGCTCGGTGACGTCACGTCCGCTCGAGTTTCACCGCGATCATATCATATATCATATAATAGGACGTATAAGCAGACATTATTCCAGCTGTATCCTTTTCACTCTCTTATCAACCACAAAACACTGCAGCTGATGCCCTGCAGCAGCATTATCTGTGAGTTTCCCGCGGTCCTTCTAGGCGGAACTAATGTCCTCATTGACTAATGTTTCCCACACGGACATGGATTGTTACTCTGTAGTCCGAATGAATAACTGTCTGTCCAGGGTACCGTCACACGTGCACACACCGCTGATTGATCAATTTTTTTTTTTACTTTCACATAGCGCGACAAGCTATGTGGTAGTGTGAAAAGCGGCTGGCGCATCGCGGGAGGGTTAGCCCCGCCCCATCGTGGCTGTACATTGACTTTGCATGGAGAGTGATCGGCGAGGTAGTACAAGTAGAGTCCGGTGTTTACGCACCTTCAGGATGAAGGCTCCACTACACCTCCCCTTCTTTGTCACCACTACTTTCAAACAAATACGACACATCAGCTCGTCTGTGTTCATGGGCTCACACCTTGTTCATTCTGTTTAACACCAACACATTCTCACACTGGAGCCATGGCAACCTGCTTAAGAACCGTATCTTTCGTGCCATCATTCATATTAGTGTTTGGTTCCTTGTTACTCCTCAGGACGCTCACTTCAGCTCTCTCCAAGTGTACGCGCGAGTGGTCCCCCTCCAAAGATTGCATGTCTGACAGATGCTCACTTCGCTTTAAATCCGCTGTAGAACCAGTGCACCCCGGTGTTAAGAAAGCTGGACAGAGTGAGCCATCTTGTCATTCAACCCCTTTGGTAGAAAGAGAGGAGGGAAAAAAATCGCATGCTCGTGACAGTTTATTGAGGCCAGCAAACTTACCGAGGATGTTTTTAATTATCGTTTGGTTAATTGCTTTATTGATTATCGTGACAGGCCTACCTAATGCCCTTATCGATTTCAGCAAATTTCCTGCACACAAAAAGCAGGTCTACAGGCTTTACTAGTCAACAGTACCAAAGACATGGCTCTCCTGATACTCAGAGCGATTCTGCCATAAGAATGTTACAGAATTATGCTGATGTTTCAGCCCTGAAATCAAATTAAGTTACCCATTTGACACCAGCAGACTGCCTCTGAAAAGAGCATGACGTCCTTGATTTGCAAGGCAGCAAGATCTTTGTAAGGAACTGATAAGAAAATAAATGAAGGAAATATCCACTTCATACTTCAAATCCAAAATATGAAGCCTCATGAAGCATTTGACACTTTAACCTTTCCAGATCCAGTAACTGACTCTGACTCAGAGGCATTTTATACACATTTAATCCAACAGAAGAACTGCAAATCTAAGAGACAGCTTTTTAACCTGTCCTTGCAACTCACCTAAAGAAAATATTTTACAGGTCCATAAAAGCGTCGAAACCAACATCAAACCTTCTCCTATTTTATTAAAAGGGGCTCCATATATAAAACCACAAGTAAAGGTGATACTGAATACAGAGAGGGAAGAGCAAAGGCATAAAATGTTAATGCACATGTGAAAACCCATGAGACATCCTCCATCCGACTGTCCTCCTTCTCAAACTGCTCCATGCTCTTGATCTCGGGCTTCATCAATCTCCGTCTCCCCCCCTCCCTCACCCCTTCGGTCCCCTTTTACACTGGTTTTTCATCACTCTATACGGCTCCCCATCCCCCCGCTTAGGGCGCTGTGTATTATGCAAGAGAAGAATCTGCTAAATGACGCTCTCGCCGGTAGAAAAGAGCAGCTGCTCTCCGCACAAAACGCACTCAAGAACGGCTGAGACGTACAGATGATAAAGCAAAGGCCCATCTTCCCCGCAGAAGCCTCCCCCTCTGTTCTTTATCGCCCCTTCGCTGCCTTTCAATCTCCTGCCCTGTAGTCAATCTCTCTGCCCTCGCCTCTCTCCCGTCTGTCCTCCAGGGAGAGGACGGAGAAAACAAGGAGACCTGAATGTCTTCTTCTACGCCTCCCTGAAGAGCGAAGACTGCCGCTTCACCTCGAGATCACTTCAGTCCAGATTGAAGGCTGAAATTGAGCCGAGGAAGAGGGAGACCTTTAAAAAGGGACATTAGGGGTCGTGCTTGTCGGGAGCGATGGCCGACATCATAGGGAGGGTATGACAGCAAATTAATTCCCTTTGTTAATGCGCCTTTAATTGTGTTCGCCTTAACGACCATGACACTGCAGTGGTTGTTTTTATTAGAGCACACGCCGCCTCTGAAGGGATGCAGATTAGTGTTTGCACTGACAGGAGTTTGTGTTCTTCAGACAGGATATAAACACATTCAGCTTAGGGCTGGGTTAAAAAAAACAAATTAATCATTTGAATCAATTCTCCTTGAAATGGTTCATAATCGATCCACAAAATCCAAAGACCGATCTTTTAACTTGGGTAGTTTTTTCTTCATTGGATGGTCTGAGAAGCAGCCTGTGGTATCAACCCTGCTAGTTTTGCGTTTAGCGCTGCTTTCCACTGAACAAGATCTCATGAGATGTTGCTGCAAACAGTAAAAAAAACATGGAGGAAGCGAGTAGCACAATAGGGACACCACTGGAGAGTTTAAAAGTTGGACATATTCAGATTTAACAAGCATGAAAGAAAAGCCAAGTTGGACAAAAAACAAGTAACATGCAGAATATGCATTAATGCATATCATTAATATGTGATTAATGTAACTGCTTTGGGTTCAGTTCTTAATGGAAAAACAGTTTTTAATAATGTACCAGGTCAAAAAGTCATTTACAGGATTATTTTTACTGAAATAACCCAGACTGAACAAATTTCGAACCGTGAATCGAATCGATTTGAAACCTTGTAATATCGAATCAAATCGATCCAGAAAATCTGAATCAATACCCAGCCCTAATTCAACTTAATAGATGTGGATTCTGGTTTCTACCAAGTTGTTTTTGCAGCCTTCAGTTTTATTTAAGAATTGGAAATTGACCACAAACATAATTAAGTCTGGCAATCATTGTGTGCTAGCTTGTTGAAATTAGCAAAAATGTTATTTTTGGTTTATTATCTTACAGTGACACCAACAGCAGTTTGAGTATCTGAGCTTTCAGGAGCGAACAGTGTTCAAAATTTGTAGAAGAGGTTAAGTTCTTGCTAAGATTTAGAGGATAAATGTGTCTGAAATGTAAAATGTGCGGGGTGCTGGTTTGGCAGAGTGGTTAGCAACCATGCAGAGTGTCTTCTGCCTATCCACTGTCTCTCTCTTATCAATAAAGGTACAAAATACCCCCAAAAAATACAGGTAAAATGTGTTTAGTTTGCTGTTTCTGAAACATATATTGTTTTTTCACATTATAGCAAAAATCCTAATCACATGATCACAATCACATAATCACATTAATCTTAATAAATGTTGAGATCACGATTATTACAAATTTGAGTAATAAATACATAGAACTAGGGCTGGAAAAATATATCTGTTAAATTGATTAATTCAAATTATTTTCTGCAGAAGATTTTAAAATTAAAAATCAAGATTTTTTTCATTCACTAACTTAAATTATAAGTAGTTGCAAAGTTTGAAAAAATAATAATACTGAAACTTTACAGTTTTCATGATGGTGGCCCTGTCAGGTTTTGCACAAGCACTTTTGTAGGCTTGTATTTATTGTTTTAAATTAGATTAAATATTGATCAGAGAAAAACATGTTAACAAAAATCCCTCAGCTTTTAGTGTTTATGTAGACAAACCTATCTGCTTTAGAACTACATATTAACATTTTATGACACACACTTTAATTTTAAGAGGGCAATTCTGATTGATTTAGGAATATATTTTGACAACATAAAGGTAGAACTTGATTCATGTCATTTCAAGGGCTGGGTATCGATTCAGATGTTCTGGATCGATTCGATTCGATATCACAAGGTCTCAAATCGATTCGATTCATGATTCAATATTTATTCAGTCTGGGATATCTTAGTTTAAATAGTGCTGTAAATTTAAAAAGTGACCTTTTAACCTGGTACATCATTAAAATTGTTTTAACATGAAGAACTAAACCCAAAGCAGTTACATTAATCATATTTTAATGATATGCATTAATGCATATTCTGCATATTACTTGTTTTTGTCCAACTCGTATTTTCCTTTGTACTTGTTAAATCTAAAATACTGTCCATCCAAACATCAGCTTTTAAACTCTCCAGTGGTGCCCATATAGTGCTTCACCATGTTTGTTTGCAGTAACATCTCATGAGATCTTGTTCAGTAGAAAGCAATGCTAAACGCTGATCACACCAGACTAGCAGGGTTGATACCACAGGCTTCCAAAGAAGAAAAAACTACCCAAGTTAAAAGATCCATCTTTGGATTTTATGGATCCATTATAAACCAGTTAAAGGAAAATCGATTTAAATTATTAGGAGTTTTTTGTGTTGAGTGGGGAAAAAAATGAATTAAAATCGTAAATCAAGTTTTTATGAGGATAAAATCTGGGATTTATTTTTAGGCCATATTGTCCAGCCCTAAATAGAACTGTATTTGTAAAAACAGACATAGAAAAGGGGAGAAAAGGCCGATATCATTCGGCACAACAACCCTTTAATCTAGATCAACAGCTGACTACCTTCAAGAGTTTTCATAACTGTGGAAGGCAGAAATCACAATTGAGATTAAAACTTCATTTATTGTCGAGCTCTACATGAAAGATCCTAAATTTTTACCTAATCTGATCTGGCCTAGTCCTGATAAAAAGGAAGCTGTAGTTCCATGATAAAGTTACCATCATAATGTGATCCACTGATCCTGAAAATCCACAACGGGCACTCAGTATCATGTTGATATCATTATTAATTATTACTAATGGTGGTTATCTGGATCACCACCAAAATCTAATCATTTCTAAGTTGGGCCATTACCAACATCTCCTGAAAATTTCAGCTAAATATGTCCAGTAGTTTTTGTGTATTGTTTCTAACAAACAAACAGACCAACACACATACGTCAGAAAGAACATAACCTCCTTAGTGGAGGTAATGGTAAAAGAAAACTACTCTCTACCATGTGGTCTTTTCTCAGGTTCCTTCCAAATGGATAACGTCCTACAAAGCACTGCACTGTCGAATAGATGCAGCTCCAAAAAAAAAAATCAAAGTCGTTTGTCCTATTAAGGCATTGATGGGAAATAAGTACGAGAAGAGCCTTTGTGTAACAACCAGGGATATAACTGACGTCACTGAAAGCCTTGTGTGCCTCGTTTATTTAGTGCACCAACCTTCATGCATCAATATGAAAGCCAAGTGGCAATGACAGCACCATGGTATTCGGCACTTAGTTCATCTATTGGCAGAAAAATGAGGTGTAACCGCTGAAGCCATTTGTTAGGTCTTTGCTAATGTGTGTGTCAGTGTGTTAGTCATAAGTGTGAGAGCAATGATGATGCCTGTTAAATCTGTCTTTTGTGTAAAGCTTCATATGAGGTGATTTCATAGATTTTTAAACATTGTTTAGTAGCCTCCTTAGCAGCCTGAATTTTGAAAAAAGATCATTGTGTGTCCCTCCATACAAATGACTGCGGTGATGAAACTCTTACAGACATTGCATTTAAAGGTAAAACTGACATAAATCACATAGAACCCATCTGTGTTTATACCTGCAGGGGGAGAACAGCAGATCACATCAGAATCAGGGATTTGACCATATTTGAGGAAAATCGCTTCACGGGGAAGCATTTCGGGACGTAAAGGGGGATGAACTCTTTATCTTATAAACCACCTTTCATCTTAACCATCTATCTCTCTCTGCTTTGATCTCCGAGTTCACACAATTTTCTCCCCATTATTTCTGCTGCCACTGCGTGCTTTTACTATCACCTCTATCTCTGCACGGAGACACAGAAGGTGAGGATCTTAGAGGAGTTACAATGCCACATTTTAAAGGCTGCGCTGCACATTCATAAATAATACCAGTAACTTGAACTACTGCTCGGAGAAGTTTGCCATCACAAGGTATAAAAGTTGCCGGAAAGTTAAAATACAAGTTCAAGATGAAGGAATGTGGAGGGTTTTGATAGCCTGACAAGCCAGATGGACAGCTCCATATACCTGCCACAGAAATATTTCACTAGTCCATCTGGGTAGGAGCCCTTTAAATTTGTTTTCAGGGGCAGAACGTTAAAAAAAAAACACAAGCTTGTGATTGGACAACCGTCACATTCATCACAGACCAATCCACATCAAGCAGGGCTGCCTCCTATAATGTAGCATACATAGCGGCTAATGTAGCAGCTAATGGCTGACAACAGTTAAAAACAGTTCACGGATGTTATAACCTTGCATAGCAGATGGGCCTGCCTGATTCAGTTCCTGAAATCCTGCAGATCCCATCTTGTAGTGCTCCGTTGACCAATGGATTCCCTCGGCTAAAATTTTAACGGCCCAATCAGGGAAGAGAGGCGGGAGCAGTAGAATGCGAACGTTACGACAACCGGAAGTTGAAAACCGGAAGTTGAGAACGAAGATGCCGATTAGCCTATTGTCCTCATAGATACATAGTAAAACTTGGCACAATCTGCCCTCCTCAGAAGTTTACTTGTAGGGATTGTCTTTGGCAGGTTCATGTCACATATAAGTGTTAAATGAATCATCTGTGTGGTACAATTTAGTGTAGGACGATAGTATAAGGCCGTTAGCCATTAGCAGCTAAGTTAGTGGCTAACAGCTAACAGTCATTTACTGTCGTTAGCTTTAAGCCGCTAACTTAGCCGCTTAAAGCTAACGACAGTAAATGACTGTTAGCTGTTAGCCGCTAACTTAGCTGCTAACGGCTAACAACAGCTAACAAAAAGGTATGCTATTTTTTTTCTCAATTCTTTATTCAGCCATTTCAAGTAACAAACAGGCACATTTTGCATCACACAGTCTTCAAAAATCACTGAGCAGCATCAGCAACCAATATAAACAAAATAATAAAATAAAATATATATATATATATATATATATATATATATATATATATATATATAAAAAGACAAATCCAATGAAAACATTGCTTCATTATATGAGGCAACCCTGCTTGATGTGGATTGGTCTGTGATGAATGTGACGAGCAGAACGATTGTCCAATCACAAGCTTGTGTTTTTTTTTAAACGTTCTGCCCCTGAAAACAAATTCAAAGGGCTCCTACCCAGATGGACTAGTGAAATATTTCTGTGGCAGATATATGGAGCTGTCCATCTGGGTTGTCAGGTTATGGATGTTAGCCATAGCAGCTAACTTAGCCGCTAACAGCTAACAACAGTTAAAGGGACTGTGAGGAGTTTCCAAGTAATTACAAAAAAGTCTCACTTTTAGATATATGCCTGATGGAAACACACACTTTAAGTTGAGTTTCATAGCATCACAATAGGTTATCTATAAATGCTATTCCTTAGCTGCGCGGTCGGGTCGGACAGGACTGGACTGGCCTGGATACTCAACTTCAGGAACAAGACAATTAAAACTAGTGCAAATTTATATTATTCGGACACATCGTAGAGCGCCGGGCTGTAAGTAGTGATATATAGTGGGCTACAAAACTACAATGCTAAGTTTTCTAAAAATTGCTTGTTGTCACACATCAAAAACTACCGCTACGTAACTAGAAAGAGATACATTACCGCGTCGCTTTGCATCCTGTAAGTTGTTGAAAAAAGAAGTTGTAAAGCAATCCAGAGTTCTGAGGAAGGTCTGAGCAGCATTCATTAGCATCACAACAAACAGTAAGTGATAGCACCAACAACTTGCTGAAGCGTTCATCTGTGCAGCTCGGTATTGGATTTTACGAGTGACATGTGTCTGACGTTGCCGCTGCAAAAATCTGTGAGCCAACAATTGCCAACACAGAAAGTCACCAGGAATCCGTAAGGGAATGATTAAGGAATCACATCAATAGGGAGAATTGCTAACAGAACTGGTATCAATGCCCATCTCTAGATTCTACGGTTTTGACCCACAATGTCAGTGAATATCAGGAGTGGCATGTGTTTGATGTTGTTGCCACTCAACCTTGGCCCACAGGAAAGGTCAACATGAATCGGTAAGGGAAGAAGAATTGTTAATGGCATTATTCTCTACACAATCTCGTTATTCCCTAGATTTCACAGCTTTGGCTTTGACAGACCTCAAAAATCAAACAGAACTATTTCTGAATGACAGTGGACAATTGTGCAAAGTTTGAAGGACATGTCCTCCAGCATTCTTGAAATACTGTGTTACCTAACCTCAGCCATCATGCTCTGATGGCTGTTTCAATCATGTCATACTTATATGAAAGGGCTTGAGGCTGTACTTCCTTTCATCAGAGTACACATTAATTTTTCATCCAGTATTAATTTCAAAAATATTTGCAGGGCGGCAAACCCATCCCTCCTACGTACATCACGCCCTGTTTGATCAATCTGCCCGTTGAAGATTAAACTGAACTCGGACGACCTGCTTTCCCTTCTTCCACACCACTGACTCAGCTCCCCTCGCCGCCTCAACTCACTAATACCACCTATAAAAAATCTATAAGCTTTTATAAGCTCCTGCACAGCCGCTCTGTTTGAGGAAGGGTGTAATCTACGCAGCGCGGCTTCATAGTATTTTGTTTTAACTTCCAAACGTCCAAATGTGTTTGTCAATGTGCTCCTCCTTAGCTTGACTGTGTCAATAGCTCTTCGGCTGATTCAGCTCAGATTCAAAGATCTGTGCACGCCGGAGTGATACAGTTTGAATCATGTGACGGAAAGAGAATGAGAGAGAGAGAGAGAGGTGGAGAAGAGAGGGGAATCAAAGCTAGGAATAATTGACGGATTAGGTTTCACAGACCATTTCCTTGGCAGTCAGGGGGAGAAAAATAGTTGTGAACATGCTCACTCATTCATATAACATACTAAGCAGCATTAGAGTCGCCCCTCAAGGCCAAACAATGTAAACACATATATAGTTGACCTTGGGGGAGGGAAACATACCAACAGTGCAGGTAAGGTGTTTCAGGTTACATGGCCGCTTACTTAAAGGATTTTTTTTGGTTTTAACACCATTATTTTATCTATTTTTTTGCTTTTATGTGTCATTTTCAAATTCAGATTTTATTTGGATCCAAGGTCAAAGCTAGGACAAGTGTATTCTTTAAAGAAGGAATTCATTGTAGATCATTTGGGAGAGTTGTTTCAGTACAAGTGGGAGTTTCATGATTAGGAAGGTGCATTGGAACACATATGAATGCTAGGGATGGGAATCGAAAACCAATTCCAGTTGAACTTTTTTAACAGATCCATCAAAGTATCGAAATCATGAGTCTGCTGCTAATCAATTCCCTTATCAATTCCTTCCACTGACAGGGTTCAGAGGCGGTCAGAGTTGTGGCCTAATATTTTACAAAAGGCACCAACCGAACAACCTTAAGTGAGTGGAAACACCAGCAGCTTGCAGAGGCAGTTATCTATGCTGTGACGTGTGTTTGACACTGAAAATCTACAGGCCAAAAAACAACATTGACACTCCTCTACTAGTATAAGAAGTGGTAGTAGATATAAAAATTATATTACAGCTTCCAGGCAACCGGACTGACAATAAAGAGTCCCATTTTGTGAACAGGTATAATATACAAAGAATATATCGACAGGTTGACATCATCTGCCATCCCTAAAGTACATCATCACAGGACTTCAAAAAGGTATTAAGATGATAACTTATTCTTTAAAAGCTGCTCTCTGCCCTTTGCCTCATTACTAGGGATGTATATCGTTATGATTTTATCGACACAGATACAGATACTAATACTCCTAATCGGTATTGATACTTATCGATACTCTTATCGATACTACAACACATAATTTTGTGTAAAAAAAAAAGACTTCACAAGATATTAAAAGATTCAACCTTTTTTTTACCACAAGGTAATAATAAAGCTTCAACAGAATAGAAGTAATGCATTACAAATGTTTCTTAGAGGAAAAAAGAAAGCTAAGGAGACGGTAAAACCCCTTCATGCCGCCCAACAGACTGCATGTACAGACAGACCCAGATATCTGTGGGGCTAAAATCGATGCTGTAATGATGACTACTAGGGCTCTCACTTTATATTCGATATTCAAATAACCATTCGAATATGGGGATAAATATTTGTAACCAAATAGCAAATAAATACTTGAACGTAAATATTGAGTGTAGCAGCACATCAGGGCGCCTGGAGCAGTGGACCGTTTTATCCAACAGAGGGCGCTGTGAGCGCAGCTTGACCTCAGTAAACAAAGAGTTTCTGCTCCGAGCGGACATTAACCGCTCCGAATCATCTGAGGAGAGCTGTGCCGTCGGCTTTTCATCCAAGTGCAGTTCATCAAGAATTTAACCCCGTGTGACTGTGCTGTTTTCGGCAGGGTTTTTACCGAAGGGGCGGATAATAGAGTCTCTGGCTCTGTCAGTGCTGCAGTCTTTAGTGTTAGCCGAGCTGCTAACTTTACTTGTGTTGCTATATCAATCAAACAGCCCGCACTCCTTTAGCTTTATACTATGCGCGCGCTCCAAGTGTTTGGTGATGTTGCTAGTATTTCCCACCTTGGACGCAACTTCTCTCTGACAAAGATTGCATCGGGCCAAGCTTTCATTAACTTTGCTGAAGTGAGCCCAAACCTTCGAGCGCTTAGCCCTCACTGACATGCTTGAGCCGGACGGCGATAGTGTCATAACTATGTGACAGTTGAAGAGACGTTGAAGTACCCATAACAGTATTGTTTTTCCAGATTCTTAACGGTATTCGGGTACCGACTCGATTAGGGTCCCTAAGGTAGGGTATACATCCCTGTGCATCACTGTCACTTTCTTTGTGGCAGGTCTTACATTGTAGGAAGTTTCCCTGCTATGTATCTGGAGTCTCATGTGGTCTATCGCGGCCATCAAAAGCCCCTCTCCTTCATGTAAAGCGTTTGTATTGCAGGGAGGGTCCCACATTGACAAACATGCTCATCTGTATAATCTTACATAGGACGTTTAATACCCACTATTATCTTTCTTTTATTAGGTTTGGAGGTGCTGGCTTTCTGCCATGTGTGGCTTGACTTCTAATCATACAAACATTGGCAGCAGCATAATTACTATGCATTAAAATCCAATTCCAGCTGAGAATTGATAACAGCTCCCTCAAATCGAAATTTTTTGTCTGTTTTTCTAATCAATTCCTTTGACTTTGTTTTAATTGCTTTGTAAATCAAGACATTTCGCTTTTTTACAATCATCAGTAGAAGTGAGAAACAGAAGTACAAGTCATGGCAGACAGCAAAAATGTATCCATGGAACAGAATATCATGTGTCCTGTTAAGTTAAACACTGTTTCATTGAAAACCAGCATAGGCCAAAATTAGCCCTCAAAGTAGCCAGGTTTACATGCAGACTTTTTTTCATTCTGATTAAAATCACTCTGATTGAAGATCTCAGGTGAACTGTTTACTTTTGACGTGATCTATTCCGATCTGGTGTTTACATGTGCCACAACATTTAATCAGAACAGCTGTTTTACAGACATGTACGCGCAGATCTATTTAAACATCACACGATTTATCAAAGATGGTGGTAGTACACCAAGTAGGGGTTGAATTTAATTATTTGAGGGTTGTGCTGTTCAGCCTAATAATAGCGAGCCTTCAGAGTTTTCCACCGGTTCCTTATTTGTGCAACGTTTTGGGCTATTCCGGCTTCGCTGAGTTATTTGTAGACTTTGTTTAATAGTTCAGTATTTATTGTTTTCCTACCGTCTAAGTATCCGATAATGTTTATTGAAAACAAACTCTCCAACGCAAACCAGTGCTGTGTGCTCCGTTTGGAAGCCGCCATGTTTCCAAGTGAGTAAACGTCACTGCTCGTTTATGTCCAGACTGAGCATGTGCAGACAGAGTCCAGACTGACAACTTTCTGATTCACCATTTACATGACAGGATTTTACTTTTAATCGGTTTGGAAAAAGAATATACTACCCCTGTGCAACCGAATGAAATTCCATTTGGATTTGGCCTTTTTATTCCAGTTAAGGTGTTTATATGGAGCATTTTTATTTGGTTAGGGCTTCTAACCCGATTCTAATCGGAATATTAGGCTCCATGTAAACCTGGCTAGTGAATCATTTAATAAATCAAACTCCTAAGTAGAACCCCTGGTGGCACTGGCATCAACAAAATCGCATCAGTTAATATTGCGAGCAAAGGCATTTGGTCAGCTCTGGCCCTTTTGCCTGGACTTGACTCACTTCAAAATGCTGCAGTGTGAACAGGAAACGATCCAAGCGAAATATGCAAATTAGTCATTTCTTTTCAACTGATATGCCAATCATGTTGCAGTACTACTAAACTTGATATTAGTTCCTAACAGAGGGTGTGTTCAATCAACCAGCGAAATAATTAAAGATTGAACCCAGTTTAAACTATTGTTTTTTTCTTTAGGCTCACAATCCTGGTCAAATACTCAGTCATATGGTAAGTTCACACCAGACGCTACTTGTACTACCTCAGCGATCACTCTCCATTCAAAGTCAATGTACAGCCGCGATGGGGCGGGGCTAACCCACCCGCGATGCAACGGCCACGTACAAGATGATCACTTCACTCGTCGCGCGATGTCAAAGTTAAAAAAAAGTTGATCTATTCAGGCGATGTTGTGTTTGACTGTGCAGCATCAGCCAATCAGCGGTGTGTGTACGTGTGACGGTACCCTAGACAAACAGTTATTCATCCGGACTACAGGGAGGATGAGTTCCGTCTTGGCGGAACTAATGTCAGTGAGGACATTAGTTCCGCCTAGACGGACCGCGGTAAACTCACAGATAATGCAGCTGCAGGGCATCAGCTGCAGTGCTTTGTGTTTGATAAGTGAATGAAAAGGATACACCTGGAATAATATCCGCTTATACATCCTATTATATGATATATGATATGATCGCGGTGAAACTCGAACGGACGTGACGTCACCGAGCGACGGCCGACGACCAAAATGAGGTATTTATGGACACGCGACGCTATGTCAGTGGGCGACGCGATTTTGGTAGCTGGGTCGCTTGCGGTGTGAACGCACCTTTAGAGGCATACTATGTAAAATACTGCCACCAGGGGGCTCTTAACCAATAAAACAACTGGCAATGAAAGCGTATCAGACCAACAGTCACCTAGCCTGCCTTTTTTTTTAATTATTTAGCCTCAATTAAATTACTGCCTTCTATATAGGTATCTATTTGTACCTTTAAGAATCTGCCATAATGTGGTAGCATTTAGTTGTTTATGGTGTATAATGATTTGTCATTATTTTATTGAAGCATTTGTAACCATCCGTCATGTATAAAAATCATAGCACCTTTTCAAAAACACTAAACTATCCCTTAAAAGGTACAAGGCTGCTACATCTACATAGCAATCACAAATTGTGTGCTGAAATGAGGTTGTGGGTGTTTACTGTCTGTTTTTACCTAACAGCCTAAATCTTGTTTTTGCAGTGCTGCTCTACACAAATAAAATTCCAGGCAGAAAATAAACTTTGATGCCATCCACACATCCAAAAACAACACTTAGACGCACTCTATATTTTATGTAAAATGTCACTTTCATACATCAAACTGGCAGCTCCTGGCAGGAAGTTAATCACAATGTTTACCAGGTTTACTGTGTATTAGGCTTTTGAGAATACAAACATAAACACTTTGAGCCTCTCTGTTCCTATATTTAAAAGTGATTGAAGAATTATTGACAGGAAATATCTTTCAGCTAAATATGGCACCTTTTGGACACAAGCTGCACCAGTCTTCACAAACAAAAACACCTCAAACTATATTGATTCCTCTACACACACAGAGCACTATAAAAAGCTTCCATGAAGGGTTTACGTCAGCATGGGCCATCCCAAGCGGCTTAGCTCGCCCTCTGCAAACGAAACAGAGAGATCTGGAAATGGACAAGAGAGCAAGAAGGCCTCTCCCGGGAGAGAGCGAACAAAAGGGATGGAAAAAACAATTCATCCTCATTTTTGATCCCCTAAATAAACTTCACATAGAGCCAGAGTCTGATGTTTTTCTCTTGTCATTGTGGGGCACTTGGTTCCTTGGCAATACTTGGGTTTAAATGCAATTTTGGTGTCATTTATGATGCAACAGACAAGCCTCCATCTCTTCAGAGTATTGCTAAAGCATGTAAGCTAGTGGCAATTGGGCTTCAAAGAGGGAAAAAAGAGAGAAATGGGTTTTGAGTGTCATACCCAAGGTTTATTTTAAGATTTTGGCTGTGTTCCATCTGTTCAAAGATACATTTCCACAGAAACATGACTCCCATAAAAGAAAAATTACACTGTGCCTTGAATATTAAAACTAAATGCTAACTTTTAATGTCATGAACCCAAAAATCAAAGAAGTTTTTACTACAATCTCAACATTTGTCACAGCAACTTGACTCCCAAATATTAGTCCCTCTTCAATTAACCTTAAAAGAGGAGATGTTGACAGGAAGAGGCAGAATATGCAGACAAGGAAGAGGGCTAAACCTAAGAGGGAAGAACAGCAGGGAACATTTTCTCATGCTCCCCTGTCAAACAATGCTAAGTTAGCTGAAGCACTTTATGACTGATGGTGCTGGATTTATTTTTGGATGACAGCTTTATATTTAAGAATGAAAATATGCTGCCTTTTAGTCGAGCTGTCTCTTCAAATTGACAGATACTGTACATGGGTTTTAACAGCAACAAAAGGCCAGTCTTCTTCTGTCAAAAATGCTTAAAATGAAGAGATAGCTTGCTATTGTGGGCTAACTTATTAGACATCAGATATTGTCATTAAGAAAAGATGAATAATAGGTTTTCAAAACAATGCTGAGGATGTTTTCTTTTACCAAAACCCCAACCAAAGATCACCTCATATATACCAATTACTCTTATGCTCACAAATTCTGAAAAATGTGCTTGCAGATTTTGCTAGCTAGCTTATTCTACTATAGAAATAGAAGCAGGATGGTTTGTTTTCTGTCACTGAACAAACTAGAAATAAAAAGTTAGCTTGCAACTGTTGTTGGCTAACTGCATTGTCAAGTATTTTCATAAAGAAAACAAGAAAGGGAGCTAGAGGGGTTTTCACAAACATCATAGGCAAGTTTCATTTAAAGCTGGGGTTGGCGATTTTGGATAACTAGCATGAATTTGAAAGTAGCATCTCCTCAGGGCTCCGCCTAACGGGATTTGATTGGTTTAAAAACAGGTGTCCCGGCATGATTATTGGTTGGGGTTTTCCCGGTTTTACTCCTGCTGTAGATAGCGGATATTTTTCGCTCTTTTTTAAGAACACATTATGAGTTGATTACCATCGGGTCATAAAGACCATTTTAACCAGTATTACAAAAAGTGCATCTAAATCAGATCGCCAACCCCAGCTTTAAACCAAAACTATAAAACATAATAATCAGCTTACTGTTTACTTACATACTGCCAAGTTTTCTTTGGCTGAAACAACTTAAAATGAAGAGTTAGCTTGTAACTAGTGCCGGACAACTTTTTCAACATCAATTTTCCTCATGAAGAATGGAAGAAGAGCAGCCATAAAAGGTTACAGTTTCCTTTAAACCATAGGAAATAAAAATTAGCTTGACTATACTATTTACTCTCATAGTCACAAAATCCAAAGAAGATAGCGTTGCTAGCTTTGTCCACTTCAGGTTTGACAGCCTGCAAAGGTTAGTTTTCTGTGATTGAACAGACTTAAAATGAACAGTTAGCTTGCTGACTATTGGCTAGGGATGTAACAAAATGTCATACCACGAAATTTCGCGAAACAAAAAATGACGAAATAAAATTCAAAGACGCACAAAATAAAAGCACAAAATAAAAAAATGCAAAGGGGCGCTGGTGATTTTTTACCCTCCTTGCCTACCGTAGCAAAACACTCGCTTCAGGATGGAGGAAGACGAGGTCGAGGAATTAGCTGACACTCCTTCCGTCAAATAAATCGGTTGTGTGGACCTATTTTGGCTTCCCATGTAAAAGACGAGAGAACGGTGAAAAGATTGCGGACCACACGAAACCGTGTGCAAAATATGCCGCTACAGTTCGCCGTATGCTGCGGTGAGTACAACAACCAACCACTATGAGCTGGAGACAGGCAGCAACTGTATGTTTGCGTAAGTCTGCATAAAAAACAATATTTGATTTTTGCATCCACTGTTGAGTTGACAGAATTTGATCATACTTGAAGATCAGAAGTATATGCTCTGTTATAGGCTAAATATTATAGTTCACAGTTCAGACATTTATAGGTCTAAACTGCAGCTCTGAGGACTGCTATTTGTTTTCCTTTTCATTCAAGAATGTTCTTATCCTGATTGTTACAACAACAAAGCACTTTTTATTGAGATTTTATGTTTGTATTTGCACTGTAGTCTGAATAAGGGGAAAATACTACAATTTTGTTTTTTTCAAAGAGCATTTATTTTGTACTGATGCAGCAATATTTTTTGTTTGTCTGCATTAGGAAGAAAATAAAGAAAATTTGATTTTTGCACAACTTCCTACTGTTGGGGATTTTCTATAATCTTTATTTCGTATCGTGAGGATTTCGTATCGTGAGCCCTGTTTTGAGTTGACCATTTCGATACACCCCTACTCTTGGCTATTTTTTTTTCTCATCAGGAAAAGAGGAAAGGTCGCAAAAAGTTTTCAAAAGTATGTCACATATATTTTAAACAAAACTCCAGAATTTCTCATCGGATGTTGGTCATGACACAAGAGACGTGATTTGGTGGGCCGAAACCCCTCAGTTAGAAATGTCAGAAATGTCATGGCGGAGGTTTGTAGTGTCAAGTACCTCTTGTTAGAAAGTATTTAATAATGCAAAGGACATTCAATATGTTGAATTCTTTTCAAAAATTGAAAACCTATTGAAGGAAATTGTGATGCATATTCCAGCTCATACTATTGCGATGCATCAGGATATACTGGATTTTCAGCCTGTATAGTGATGTAATCACTGGATTCTTGCCAATACACATCCCTATTGCAAAGTCAAACCCCTTTTGTGATGCATCATATATTTTTAAGTGGGTATATATATTTATATCTTTACCAAGAAATGATTAATTTTCAGTGTGTAACTGCTGACCTAGCCCTGGTGTTGAGAAATCATAGTGTCAGCAAAACAATAAAAAAGAATAAAATATATTTGTTGAGAAATGGCATAACAGCTAAATCATAGTATAGCTTGGCTCTCTTTTTATGTTATTTGCTTTTTATTTAAAAAATGTCAAGCATCAGGTTTAGAAAACTAAAACTCATTATCATTTCCAACAAGCTTTTCTCCTTCATCTGCAACAAAAACTCTTCACAATCACTGTGTTTGTCTGAAGCCATTTCAACAAGAAAGTTTCTGAAGTTAACAGAACAAATGTTCTTAAAAGGTTTCCCACCAAG
Source organism: Scarus forsteni (assembly GCA_036419115.1). Classification (NCBI taxonomy): domain Eukaryota; kingdom Metazoa; phylum Chordata; class Actinopteri; order Labriformes; family Labridae; genus Scarus; species Scarus forsteni. The sequence goes on from JAZDUH010000341.1 coordinate 4,590,597, forward strand.
GTTTGAACGAACAATCACTCAAGGAGAAATACAGGGCCATCAGAAAAAACAACCAAAACATCAATTACTCATCGGAGCATTTAAGCAGAAGCTTTTCTTCTGTTAATATCTGATCTCCAGCTGGTGTTTCCAATACTGGGCAGTTTTAGCAGCTCAAATCGAGCATTACGCTACACTGTGTTGCTGCAGAGCCATCTGCTGAAGACTTGGCAGTGGGTCAAATCTCACAAAATATTCTCAATGCTTCACGCTGATGCTTGACAGCTATCAAACTGACACAATTGTCTGATTTCAGCCAAGGCTCAGACATTGAGGAAAAATTCCTTCTAGCAGATCAGCAAAGACAGAAATGTTGTGCTAAGTAATATTTATACATTGATGGAGGCAAACAGACATAAAGTGAAAATGACTGAGCTGAATTTTAGCACAAAGAAGACAAATATGTGGCTGTTTATGCAGAGAAAATGAGGCCTATATTTAAAGATTCAGAGCAAAATTTCACCACATTATCTGCACACAAAAATACGTGTAGCTTAACACCTTATCTAATGTGTATTACTCGTTCATTTGCTCCGTATTATGTTGTCCCTCCTCAGAATTTGCCCCAGTTAAAACCTTGATGACATCACTAGTACATCCATCAGCTCCTGCCCCTTGGCACTATGTACCTAGTGTCGTAATCCTGGTGTCATGGTGTCATGGGGCTGATAGACAGGGCGGTGATGATGTAACCACAGAGCAGGGAGGGTAGGGTGCACCATGGGAATCTCTATGACTGGGCAATGCTTACAAATCTGAATATTTCTATACCAAAATTAGAAGAAACAACTGAGACACTTAGTTGATAAGAAGAGGTTTTGATGCTCTAGGGTGTCACCTACCCATATGAAATGTTTTTCCCTTTTAAATGAAAAAAGTTGTCACTTAAGTGTGTGCACTAACCGTTGAGGACACAAATCTGGATCATATTTCTACAAAAATATATCAGAAAATAAAAGGCAAATAGTAGCACATAGTTTAATGCTACTTGATGCTACACTATGTTGGTAGTGCACCACTGGCAGTGCAAGGTTCAAGCAGTTTTGAGGTTGTCAAAATTGTTGCTTTGCTTCAGTTAAAGAGGCTATGAGGAGTTTCTAAGTAATTACAAAAAAGTCTCACTTTTAGATATATGCCTGATCGAAATACACACTTTAAGATGTGTTTTATAGCATCAAAATAGGTTATCTATATCTATATCTTATCTATTCCTTAGCTAAGTGGTCGGGTCGGACAGGGCTGGACTGGCCTGGATACTCAACTTTGGGAACAAGACAATTAAAACTAGAGCAAATTTATATTATTCGGACATGTCTTAGAGCACCGGGCTGTAAGTAGCCATATATAGTCAGCTACAAAAATACGATACTAAGTTTTCCAAAAATTGTTTGTTGTCACACATCAGAAACTACCGCTACGTACCTTGGGTCCCGTCTTGTGGTGCATTCCAGTTGTAGTCAGAAGTAGGACTTTCCGAGTTCCGAGTAGGAAACTGCAACTGGAACGTCCCCCAACGTCGGAATTTCCTACTGGGAACTCGGTGAAACCTCGCCACCCCCGAGTTGACAATGGAAGATGGATGCTCCCAGTGTGAACAGTTATTTAGCTCCTGTAATAATCAATTTATTTGCACTTCTGACTGGGGTGTGTCGCTCTAGATCAGCTGTATACATAGTGTTGTTAGACTTATATTTACAAAAATGCTGCCATAGTGATAATTACATTCTTCATACAACAACGCAGGGCGTGCTAACCACAGCTAACAATAGCCTGGTAGATCGGCATGTTTTTTCGACTTCAACTGGAACGCTGATAAGTCGGAGATGATGTCACTCCCAGTTCCGAGGCTACTGGAACGCAGCATTAAGACAGTCGCCGCGCATGCTCATGGGTAGCAGAGTCTTAATGTCGCCGGAAATACATTCTCCTCATAGCACCTTTAAACAAATAAAACCACTAAAACATTGTTATTTCTTGTTAACTAAACATATCCTTCACGTTTCTTTCTGAAAACAACTTGCTAAGCATAGAAATTGCCAAATATCTGTTTGGTTCCTTAAATATACATTAACAAAAATGGCTGCAATGAGGTTGCTGGTTTGAGTCTTTAGTAGGACTGACCCTTTTTGAGTAGACTTCTCCCTGGCCATGTGTGGTATTACTACAGACGCTCCTGTTCCCTACCACAGACCTAAATATACTCATACTCCTTTCAGACTGGCCAGAAAACTTGTTTAAACACAATAACAATCGGCTTCTGTTGGCAGTTTGAAGTGGTTTCCCTTCTGCTTCTCAACGGGGGCAGACACTTTTCTTTTTGCTCCCTGCCCTTATCTGCCCTGCTGTGCTGTCTGTGTCTATTGCAGCCTCTCTCTGCATTTCTTTCCAAAATCTAAAATCATGGAATTAATCAGCTGGTCTCTCAACGCCATCGACCAAATTTCTCGACGAGAAGAGTGGGTAAAGGAGAAACCGCCTGTCCCGATGGTACTTTCCCAGCTGGGTACACGATGGACTCCTGGGAGAAGTGGAGGATCGTGTGCCTGTCGATTCTGTCCATCAAGGACGTGGAAGATGCTTACATAATTGGATTTATGATAACAGGTTTCTTGCTGTTTGGAGTTAGCAGTTTCCGTAGCTATCACGCAGTTAAGAAGACGATTTTTGGCTCTTGAGAAGCTGTCCGTCATGACTGAAGGAATGTGCAGGGCTGTCAACACTCAGACTCAAGCGATTTGTGAGCTCAATCGCAAGCTTGATGCGATTCTCAAACTCGTTCGCAAGCAGGACAATACCTTGGAGAAGTTGACAGCCCAGCTCGGCTGAATGGGCCCACAGATTCGGAACATCATCCTGAGAGACCAAAAGACCAGAAAGGCTGAAGGAAAATTACAGTCGGTCTGACCCAAACTATTCCTTATCTCTTTTTGTCATGGCTTCCCGTCTGTCCTTGGGCAGACACATCTACTATCTCCTGGAATGTTTTGCTAACAGAGGCTGATCCCCCTCTCCACTCCCTCATCCTTTGGACTTTGCTCTGGAACAGAAACTCTCTCTCAAGTCTCACAATGGAGACTTCGTGAGGTCAGCATTTCAACCTGGGTCGATTGACCCTGCAAGGGACACTGGTTTTTATCGGTTAACCTTCAATCGGCTTCAGGTCGACCCACTAATTTACAGATGACATCGGCGTAGCATCCCGACGGCATAACATCATGCCCACCCCCACCATCTGTAACTTTCGTGACATTTTGCCATCTCAGCAACAAATTCCATCTGCCTTTGTATCATCAGCACCGAGTTTAGTACAAGTACAAAAGTACAAAGTACAGAAAACCTTGCCCATTGCCTCTATGCTACTTTCCATTGTTTGCATGGACGTGCTTTGTCGTGCTGATGAAGTCATCAACATGATGACATCAGCTTGATGCGCCAGAGTAAAAGAGACGGCCAGCTCGACTGCTGCTGATTAGACCCAGGTCTGCTGATGGTGGGAAAAGAGTCACTTGCCAATTATAATGGGTGGCCCAATGTTGAAAAAAAAAACAGGTTGACCTGCTTATTTTAGTGTGAAAGCAGTAATAGGGTCAATTCAGTGATCCCCAAAGTTGGCCTATAGCCCCGAGGGTGAGTCGATGGCAACAGCAGGGGGTTTGTGGAAAGACAAGAAAAGGTTAATGTGCACTACTGCCAACACTTATGCAACGTTTAGTAAAAGAGCAGTCAGTTTACCAGGCAGTTTAGCTCCGTCTATCAGGGTTTGGGCAGGAGGCTAGGGTGACTGGTCCTGATCAAAACATACTTGAAAGTTAGCTTGGTAGCTGGGGAGTTGCAAGTCCTCAGTTTAAAGGAGTTGGCATTTCTTGCCTCCAGGCCTCGGCGTATGGTGTTAGCACCCTTGCACTTTTAAACGTCATCGTGCGTATACATCAATAATGCAGTAGGGTTAACGTTGCTGGTGGTGCAATGGTGGAGCAATGGTGAATGCTGAGCAGGCACATGCATGTTGACCTGATAACCTTAGACTTGCATAAAACAATAGTAGACATTGCAACTATCTAAAAGCAACAGAAAAAATAGAAAATGTAAGAGCCATATCTTACCCTTGAATTCACCTGAACTTAAATGTTCTGTTCTTTTTTAAGAAAATATTTGACACAAACTCCAAAGGTAGCCGATAAGGAAATGTTTGGTTAACAAGTGACTGACTGAGGCAACCATCCACATGAAGACAAACCGAGGTCTAAATGCATACGTTTTTTTGCTGAATCTGCGTATCATCCATACAAAGACGGCGTTTTGTGGATCTGTAAACGACCACTTTTGAAACCAGGTTCCAGAGTGGAAAAATTTTGAAATGCTGTATACGCAGCTCCGTGATTACTGGCTCTCCGCAAGTTTTCAGATACGCTTATGTCATAGTTTCATATCTTCATTGTGCCACGCGCGGCAACGACAACAACAATGGCGGTGTACGTGAAGCATATGTGTTGATGAAGCTAGTGACCCTACTATCCCTGTTCCAGCAAAATCTTTTTCTCAATCACTACCGAGTTGAACAAACAATTATCGAGGACACATTACGCCACTTTATGATCACTTTGTCTCAATCTCTGTTTACAACTTTTGCTGAAAGTGCGCATGCCCACTGTGTTTCTGCTTGTCTCTGTCATTTCGTTACAGCGCCCCAAGAGGTCTGGCATGTGTTTTACAGTTTTTTGATGTTTTGATATCTAGTGCATTCATGTAGACCCACACATTTTCTGAAACGCCTTCATCTTTATGACGATTGTTTTGGAAACTGTTCAGCATTTTGTCTTTGTGTGGATGAGGCCTAATTGATATATATTTATTAAAGTGAATGGTGAGAGGTGGTTTCATCAGCCAAAGGGGAAAAGGTTTGGGAACTACTGAGTTAACTGGTGAGTCGCAATTTCCCTCAGGTGTGAATATGAGAGTGGTTGTCTGCCCTTGGCGATCTGTCTAGGATGTTCACTGCCTTAAGCCTCAGCTGGGATGGGTTCCAGGCCCTCCAACTCAAAAATGAAAAACTGTATCGATAACTTAAAAATGGATGGATAATTACAAAGTAAATTAATTGTAATAAACCAAACTGTCTTACCTTACCTTTTGTTTAAAAACAAATTCCCATATCTTGAAAAACTCTACTGCCAAGCTCTAATGTAAAGTGTAAATTTGTATACAATTTTGCATATTAAAATTGCTCAAACTTCACTAGTCAACAATGTAATTTAATGACAAAAGAAATGTAATTAAATTAAGTGGATGAACATTTGTCAGGCAGAGCATTATGCATTTTAAAGTGGATCTGAGTCTAAATTAGAAGTGATGTTTACACAAGCCTTTCTATTCTCTTACACAGTACAATAAATCACACTTCAGCCTAAGTTGAGGCTTTGTGTGATGTTTCAAGAAGACCAGGAAAGCCGATTGGACACGCCGTGCCTGCTCAGATCAGCTCTGCAATGCCTCACAGCCTTAGGTGGACGGCTTTGAACATTACTCTGGGTTGGGTTGTAAAGTTAACCACACCTGACATTTCCCCAGGCAAAGTGTGTGCCTCTGCGTGGATGTGTGTTTGCTGGAGTCTAACAGCGGACATGGAGATTATGTTGGATAGAGATTAATGGGTAACAAATGAACTCCAATAATTCTAAGCTAAGATGATGGTATATGAGCATTGCTTATGAAAGAGGAACATGTAGGCTCCTGTAATCTATAAATAACACCCAAAGCATAAAAGGCCTCAAGCACTGGCCTTGGAATAAACCTTGCTTTTGCAACATAAGCCAGGGCAGAGCATAAAATATATTCTTACTGAGTTTAGAAGCTTGTTGATGTCACAGACCTAATGGGCATTACAAATGCACCTGACAAATATGGATTTTAGTCTTGATTTATTACAAACCTTAAATAAAAGCTAAAGAATATGTGTGTTTAAAGGTAGGGTCTGCAGGATTTTCTTAAAAATAACATATTAACTATTTCAGGAAAAATCCTGCTCAGTGGTCTCCTATGGGTCTCTATTGATGTGTGACGGTGTCTTTGTTTACCTCACTCCCCTCCTCATTCTGTATTTTGACGTTTTGGTTGTCTCAGGACATTTTCGGGTGGAAAGTAACCAGGTTACCCCAGCCAATCACAGCATGCCCTGTGCACAAGTGACTTTGAGTGTTATAAAATGCACGAACAGAACACTACGCAGATCAGCATCAGGTCATGAGGAGTTCAGGGGGAGGGGCCTCGTGTGAATGTTGTGTTTACAAACAGTAATGAAAAAACCCTTAAGTGTAGCACAAACAGGCAAAACACAAGGCTAACAAAAAGCAAGCAAGTTGTGTTAAAGCTACCACATCTGCATCAGATGTCAAAACCTTATTCACACAAACATTTTTATAGGTGCTATGAGGAGAATCTATTACTGGTGAAATAAAGACTCTGCTACCCATGAGCACGCGCGGCGACTGTCTTAATGCTGCGTTCCAGTAACCGCGGAACTCGGAGTGACGTCAACTCCGACTTATCGGCGTTCCAGTTGAAGTCGTAAAAAAACATGCCGATCTACCAGGCTGTTGTTAGCTGTTGTTAGCACGCCCTGCGTCGTTGTTCACAGATATCACATGAAGAATGTGATTATCAATATGGCAGCATTTTTGTAAATATAAGTCCAACAATACTATGTATACAGCTGATCTAGAGCGACACACCCCAGTCAGAAGTGCAAATAAATTGATTATTACAGGAGCTAAATAACTGTTCACACTGGGGGCATCCATCTTCCATTGTCAACTCGGGGGTGGTGAGGTTTCACTGAGTTCCCAGTAGGAAATTCTGACTTTGCACCAAAAGACGTGACTCGAACTAAAGCGTGTGTTTGTTGTGATGCTAATGAATGCAGCTCGGACCTTCTTCAGAACTCTGCATTGCTTTACAACTTCTTTTTTCAACAACTTACAGGATGCAAAGCGACAAGGTAATGTATCTCTTTCTAGTTACGTAGCGGTAGTTTTTGATGTGTGACAACAAGCAATTTTTGGAAAACTTGTAATCATAGTTTTGTAGCCGCCTATACATGGCTACTTACAGCCCGGTGCTCTAAGACGTGTTGTGTGACGTGAATAATATAAATTTGCTCTAGGTTTGTCTTGTTCCCGAAGTTGAGTATCCAGGCCAGTCCAGCCCTGTCCAACCCGACTGGAAGGCTAAGGAATAGCATTTATAGATAACCTATTTTGATGCTATAAAACTCATCTTAAAGTGTGTATTTCCATCAGGCATATATCTAAAAGTGAGACTTTTTTGTAATCACTTAGAAACTCCTCACAGTCCCTTTAAGATCGTCCCCCTAAAAAGTTTGCCAGGTTAGCTTACTACTAATAAGGCTAATCAATTAAGAGAAGCTAACCTTAAAGGTAGCTTGTGAAGCTATTATTGATTTTTTTTTATTATATACTTCATCCCTTTGTATGTACCAAAGGTAGATCATCTGCAGTAAGGCACTGCATATTATTTCAAGCCAATGCACTATCCAAATTTTGATACAAAATAAACACAGGTATGACGGTCAACTTGGATTTAAAAAAAAAAAAAATGAACCTAAACTTCAGCTAAATTAATTTTTAAAATCCATCCAGGCTTCACCTCTAAAATATTTAGTCCTAGCATGAAAAAAGTGAACCACCCTCCTAGCCAACACTGACTTGTCACAGATGCACACAAAGCACAGAGGCACACTGGTGCTCAAAGTGCAACAATCACATTGTCTGCTGAGGGATTTATAACACTAAGCTCTCACGAGGTGAAATCTGCACGACAGATGGATGGACATTTTTTCCATACAGATGGATGGTTCCTATTTTCCAACATCCCTTCTCCCAGAGCTGCAGAGGTGATTAGCTCACTGACCAATGAGAGTCGCAGCAAAACATTATCCAGCCCTTGGAGTATCCAAACATAATACAAAAACATCAGCAGTAACATGTTTTAAATGATGCATTATGTAAAAGTGAGAGCGAATCTGTACACAGAAATTGCTTCACTAGCATCCCTAACACACCTCTAGTCGGGTTTAAATTTGATCTCTTGTTATGGTCAGCTCATCCAACTTAACTTATTTTACATCCCAGCCTTTTCCTGCCAAGGTGTTCCCCAGGGCTCTGTCCTTAAACCCCTTCTGTAGAATTGATTTATTTCCCCCTGGTCATTGCTTTTGTCAGTTTTAACACTAACTAACACAGCTGTGACATCCAGAGTTACCTATCCACCAAGCTGGTAACACAACTTATTGTTATTTGCACCATCTCTTTTTGGTTCTTCCTTCTACTTCTCTAAACTATCTTTCCACTTGACCACCATGAAATATAGCCTTTAGCCACTCTGTTATTATAACCTCCACCACTGGGGTTGTGTCTTTGCTGTCATTTATTGGTTTCTTTGTGTATGAACAGGATAAATCAGAAACTGTAGAATGGTTTTGGAAAAAAAATTTCAGGATGTGATGGTCATGTCATGCAGAAGTAGCGACTGATGCTGATCTTAATCTGTATATTGATCCAGGAGTTTCTTTATGGGCTTGTGAATACTGCGAGATGTAGACATAGTTTTCCATGTTTTTGACCAAAACTCATATGAATGTGGAAATGAGTTGGCAGAGGTTTGTGCTCTCAGAACACTTGTTCTTTTTTAAAAGTAGATTACATAAATTGCTATATGCAAACTTAACAACATCTTATTTATGTTTGATGAAGGTGTCTGCACTACCTTGCCAAGCCATTTAGAAATTTAAAAAAAAGCATGTTGGTTGGCGTTACGTAGGCCTGTCATGATAACAAATCTTGCTTGTCCAAAAAATTATTGACGATAAACAATATTATTGTCAATATTATATCGATTTTTTTCATTAATGTAATTATAGTATATGTTGTAATAAAGGGAGTACACCATATCAAAAGCAAGTAACTTGAATTTCTTAAGAGTATTTCATTGTAATTGGAAGGTCAAGATCTTTTGAATAAAATAGATTTAACAAACAATATAATAAATTTAAACAAAAAAAGAGAAAAAAACAATTGCAATTAAATGGACTCTTTTTTTAGGAAAAATTGCATGTAAATAAAAATAATTATACTAATCAAAAACCATGAAAACAGACCCTGTCTCTGTAAAGAAAAAACGAAACTCCAATAAAAACACACTAAAATAAAAACAACAAATAAAATGGAGTTTATGCAGTTCCGGAATTGTTCGTGACATGTACTTTCTCTTGTCTGTCAAATGTAACATTACTGGCTTTTTAACCGTATTGTAGGGTTGCATTTCTTTTGCAATGCAGCAAATGACACTGTTTGTGTGCGCACACCATTTTGCGCTGTTTTATTTATATATCCTTTGCAGACCAAATGCCTCAGTAAGCGCTGACTGTCAGTGTTAGTTTCCTTGTTACTCCTCATGACGCTCACGTCAGCTCTCTCCATGTGTACATGCAAGCACCCCCCCCCCCCCAAAGACTGCATAAAAGACAGATGCTCACTCCGCTATAAATCAGCTAAATCTGCTTTAGAACCGACGCACCCCGGTGTTAAGAAAGATGGTCAGAGTGAGCTATCTTCTCATTCAGCCTCTTTGGTAGAAAGAGAGGAGGAAAACAAACGTGCATGCACATGTAAGTTTATCGAGGCCGGCAAACTTATCGAGGGCGTCTTTATTTATTGTTCGGTTAATTGATTTATTGGTTATCGTGACAGGCCTAGCGTTAAGCATATTTCTTATTATGTTATTATTTCAGCAGTTCTAATAATAGTACTATCTATCAACACAAATATTTTTCCTTTTCCTTACAATCTAATGATCTTATCAAACTTCCTGAGTCAAACTTCCACAGAGCCCAATCCTCGACAGCCAATAGAGGAATGAATAGTTGACTAATGCTGTCAGAGGCTCCTCTGTGTCTTCAACTTTGACAGACAGTGAAACATACATCTCCTAATCCTAACATTGTTTGCCACCTATATCAAATTATTACTTCCACTACAAATTATTGCCCAAATACATTAATTCAGGGGACATAAGTGAGCCAATATATGATTTTTTTGTCACCTGCAATCTAATGATTACGAATTTCTTTGCCTTCCTTGTCAAAACAGCAAAATTATTGATCAAACACACTAAACTGATTATGCATCTGCATCTTTCAATCCTGTTATTGGTGTAGGGGGAAGGATTCTCCAATATTACTGTTTAAAACATACCTCAAGCAATGTTTTGGCCAAGACTTTGCTGTTTTTAGTGATTTAAGAAGTGTCCAAAGTGATATAGTGGTATAAAGAGCATATTAGTAAACATTACTGACTCTGTTTCGCAATTCCAAACAGTGGTAAATACAAGCTGACCCCTTTTTGTTTTCAAACCGGCCCTCATCACTGGCCAGGTGGCTGACAGTTTTTAGCAGAAATATATCATCTTCAAAGGTTTTAGAAGTTGTGTTAAAGTTACCTTCACAGTAATACTGCTGACAGAGGACGTGCAGAGTTCAAAGCAATTGATTGGAAGGGATCTGCTCTGACAGTTCAATCAAATTATCCACCTGCATTATGCAATCAGTCTGAGTGACGCCAGATGACGAGCTCTGATGGCACTGCCATTTGCAAACACGTTGCAGACATATGTAGATCGCATACTAATGACACACTCTGTGCAGATTGCTCATTAGGCCTACTGTTCCTTTGAGCGAGGCAGAAATGAAATGCATCTATCAAATATTTGAATAATTTACCTCCAACAGGACAGACAAGGCTCTCTGCAGCTAATGCAAGATGAATGCCTGCAGTTATTCAAATGATATCCAAAGACGTACTTTGGAGTATGCAATATCAACTTAAAACATGTCAGCTTAAAGTGTAAAGGACAACGGTGTCATGTTAACACTGTGACAGCCTGCAGACATTAAAAATGAAGTAATGGATGAGCTAAAGTTTGTTAATTTGATTGATTAGGAATAAAGAAGACACACAAATGTTCACCAGGCCAATCCAGTATTCACTATGACATCATCTCATACTCAGATGGTGTTTTCTTTATCAGTGCCATGAGTAAGCCTCTCTCTTTTCACTATATTATACCATCCTCAATATGCTCCGATCCCTATAATCATCTCCTTTATTCTGAATATGACACCTGGCAAGAGAACGTGCAACACAGCAGCCAAAATATAACATCAATCGCAGACTGCTGGCATGTAACATTACAGAGTAGATTCACAGACCTGCACCTAACAATGATGAATCACAACAAAAAAACTCAGAAATAAAAACACAAAAATCATAAAAGAGTATGCTGCTTTTGATCCACAGACAGGTATTTTTGTCAATTTTGAGCACAATTCATAAATGTTCGTGTGTTTCTTTCCAACCACATTCTTGAAATACATGTGAGGGTTTTTTATATTTAACAGAATTTGAAAAGTTATTAAAAAGATATCTGAATGGGTGAATATTTGCAAAAAGAAGTCCCTGTGTGTCTGGCCAGTTACATTATGTCTCAGGTGTATATAAAAAAAGATTTGATTTAAGTAGGCCTAACATGATAATCAACAAATCAATTAAAAGCATTATAAATAAAAACGTCTTCTCCAAGTTTGCCGGCTTCGATAAGTTGACATGTGCATGGACTGCCACAGCCCCAAAGAGGCTGTGAGAAGATTTTGGTTTTCAACAGAACAATTTGTAGCGGATTTGTAGCGGAGTGAACACCAACAAACTGATATGTCGTATTTGTTTGAAAGTAGTGGCGACGAAGAAGGGGAGGTGCAGCGGAGCCTCCGTCCTGACAGTCAGCGCTTACTGAGGCGTTTGGTCGGCAAAGCAAATACAAATAAAGCGGCGCAAAATGGTGTGCGCTCACAGACAGTGTTGTTTGCTACATTGCAAAAGAAATGCAACCATTCAATATGGTTGAAAAGCCAGTAATGTTACGAACGTTTGACAGACAGTATTGATTGACTGGGAGAACGTACTTGTCACAAACAATTCTGGAACTGTATAAACTCCATTTTATTTCTGGTTTTTATTGTTATTTTTTATTTTTTTATTATTTATTTTTTCTTTACAGAGACAGGGTCTATTCTTTATTGTTTTGAGGTTTTTATTGTTATTATTTATTTATTTATTTATTTATTTATTTTTATTTTATTTACAGAGACAGGGTCTATTTTTTATTGTTTTGGTTAGGGGTGTCCCGATACAACTTCTTCACCTCCGATACAATACCAGTATTGCAGTCTTGAGTACTGGCCGATACTGATATTGATCCGATACGATTTCAGCAAGAATCATACAGACTTTTATCACTTATTTGTAGTATGTACTGTAAGAAAAGGCTTGATCAAATGAGATTACTCAAATAGATAACATTAGTCAGCAATAGTAGATATGAGAAAAACTGAGCGATGTGTTGTTAAGCAATGGGTTTAATACATTTTAATCTTAAACACAAGAATATGCTACAATTAAATAAAATAAATGAAATATAAATTAGAAGACCCTGAAAAGTAAAGTGAAGAAATTCAGAAAAATTAAAAAACATATATTTTTAAATTGCAAAATAACCACTGTGTTCAGCTTAAACATAAGTATATTCTACAACTGAATTAAATAAATAAAAAAATAAATTAGAATGGACATCTTGTACCAGAGTGCTTATATAGGATATTTTAGATGCAGGCCGATATATTCCAATATTTGTTTTTTTGCTGATATCGGACCGATATCCGATATCCATATCGGATCGGGACACCCCTAGTGTTGGTTTAGTATTCTGATTTTTATTTACATGCAATTTTTCCCCAAAGAGAATCCATTTCATTTTCATTGATTTTTCCTTTTTTTTGTTAAATTCATTATATTGTTTGTTTATTTTAATAAAAACTCTTGACCTTCCAATTACAGTAAAATATTCTGTAGAAATTAAAGCGTATTGCTTTTGATGCAGTGTACTCACTTTATTATGAAATATAATTACATTAATGAAAAAATGATGTTTCAAAACAATACGGACAATAATATTGTTTATCAGCAATAATTTTTAGACAATCACCGTTCAGCAAAATTTGTTATCATGACAGGCCTAGACTTAAGTTGATCTGTCAACATGAAACATGTAATCTTTGTAGCAGATCAGATTCAGTTCTTTTTCCTTCCCCTTTGGGAACACTTGGATCGGAGGGGAGGCTACTGGAGGCTTTAATAATGAGCTCTGTGCTGATTGGCTGCCCAAACAATGCTAATGTGACAGTTGGATTAGGGGTTACAGGCCAGGAAGCAGACCTACAAAACAGTGACAAGCAGAAAGCACATGTAGGTGGAGCCTGTATGGCTATGACATCATAAACCACAGGCAGAAAACAGGTAGCATTTTAATGCGCTTTTCTTTATGGAGGCATACAGCATTTCTCTGTAAGCTGAGTTTAGGTAAACGTGTCATGTTCTAGGCATTGGACCTATACATAAATATCTTGAATGTATACATTTATTAGACCAAACTTGTTCAAAATTAAAGATATTACTGACATTAGACATACACTTTGAACAGGGATGAGGAATTACAACTTGAATTCATCTTTTTCTTCTCCAAATCAAGTTTCGGGGCTTCTCTGAAAAGTCAGACATGAATCAAGTATAATATTAAACCACAAAAACTATTTTTCATCATTCAGAAATGCAGGTAAATAAGTATAATTTCACATCTTAATCAAGAAATAGTAATCTGATTTACTATGTTTTCAGGTTTTCTTTTGTAAAACAGTAAGTTTGAAAATTCATTTAGCAATAAAAACATACTTTGGTTTATAAAAGCCTCCCCATACTGGTTTAGAAACCATTCAGAAGCATAGTACATTATTTTAGTAATGACAAATGCTGTCATTTACAGGTAGATGTGACATAAACCTCACATTGGGTTAGGGGTGTGCGATATGACGATATTAAATCGTTAAGGATTATAACATGGGGATGATCTCATAAAGCAGAAAGATCGTCAGATCGTCTGTGTGGGCGCAGAGACTTTGACGTGCACGCGACTAACCAATCGTAGCACATTACGCACAGTGCATGGTGGGATCTCCTGTTTGGTTATGTAGCATGAAGCCATGGTGGAAAAAGAAAAGGAGATAAAAGCTTGAAGATGTCTGAACAAAAATCTGTTCTAAAGCAGCTGTATTATTCACTCAGATTATAGACATTGCAGTTAGATAACATTTGTTTTAAACTGTTGCACTTTAAGAGATAATGTTGATATTGTTGTTCATCACCTTTTATGTTTACATTTATTGCACATTTTTATAAAAACTGCACTATTTAAATTAAAACCTGTTCAGAAAGTTTCTTTGGCTTAAATTGTCTTTTTTTTTTCTTTTGGGGTTTTACATGTTTTATATGTTAAACATTGGGAAAAAATGGTCAAACATGCAAATTAGTCCAGAAAAATCAACGTAAAAAAATAATCGTGATAAAATCGTGATATGATATTTTTGCCATATCGCCCACCCCTACATTGGGTAGTGGTCTACATTTCTTAAGCACTGAAGGTCAAAAAGGATTCGTATTTTATTGTATTCTGTTCTTATTTACATTTTACAGAACATCCCAACTTCATTGGAATCGAGCTTTGGTGTGACTCTTTGCTCGAGGCTAATACAAATTTGCTAGCTCACTAAGAATCCCATGACCCAGATCAGGTTCAGAGGCACAAACACTTGATCAGGACTTCTTAGGTGAAGAAAAGGTCCTTCACACCAGCTCAGAACATGTGCTCTCTTGTTGTTCTAACTCTCAAACACAGAAACTAATACCATCTTTCAGGCACACGGCTGGATTACAGACAACAGGGACTGTCTCCACGTCGTGCTCAACTTGTGCATGAAAGCAGCTAATATTGTACCAGGGAGTCAGGAATCACCCGCCAGCTACATCCTCTGAGAAATGAAGCAATTTAAAAGCACTGCACACCAAATGTGATATTCATGATTCGGATTCCAGCGGCAGCAGCGGAGCCAAAGCCGCCCTGTCATAACTGAGCAGACGTGACTGCCATTCAGACGGAGGGGTGGGGAAGCAGGCTAAAAAGCAGAGGACATGAGGGAGGGTCTGGCTCTTGAGTGCTGGAAGAAGGTGGGGGACAGAAAGGAAGGATGGAAAGGAAAGAAAAGACAGGCTGAGTGGAACAATATGTCCACTTCAGTGCCCGGCATCCATCAGCGAGGCATCTTCTTCTCTCTCGGTCCCTCCCACTGTTCACTATCTGCTCGGCAACAAGGGACGAACACGCAAACAGAGCCCGACTTTTGGTGGCTGACAGCAGATGTTTTCCTCAGGAATACAGTCTCAAATGTATCAGGACAAAGACGACTATGAAGCCATGCATTTTTCCAGATGAAACATCAATATTTTTTTCTTTTGAAACCCTGAACAACCATTTTAGGCCTCCAACAAGAGCTGAGGCTGGATGCATTAAATTAAATGGTTATCGACTTGTTTGCCTATTCAATTTTTGTAAATGCAAGAATGCTAGTAGGGATTTTGATCAAACGGCACAATTATCCACTTTGATTCCAGGATGAAACCATTCAATTCTGTAGGACACAAGGTCAAGGTCATGGAGCCTTCTGTTGTATTGGGATGAGAACTGAAAAGATTATAGTGATACCGATGCCATTAGTTTTCAGTGGCGAAAATTAGGGCTGAACAATTAATTGCAAATTAGATTAAATCGCAATATGACTTGTTGCAATTTTCAAATCCCTGCAGTGTAATATTTTTAACCCAAAATGTGTTGAACATTTTGGCATTATGACGTAGTTTCTTGCAATTTCATGCCTATTTTAACCTTTTTTAACCCAGTTTTAACAACTTTATGCCTATCTTGCTCCCATTCATCTTTTTTTTTGGCCACTGTCAGACCATGTTTGGAATTTTTACATGGTTTTTGAAATTTAATCCCAATTTTGCTGCTATGATCAATTTTCCTTAGTCACTTTTCAATTTTTTGCCTTTTTTTTTGCAATTTCATACCTATTTTGCACCTATTAACTTTTTTTCCGCTTTTTTTTTTACCCAGTTTTTACAATTTCATACCTATGTTGCTTCTGTTCTTCGCGTCTCCACTTTTTCTCAAATCTTTTATCCTTAGATTGATTTAATGTCGTATTGGTTATACTATAAAATGATCTACCTACTGTTTAAGAATACATAAGATGAGGAACATTAAAACAATCGCAGAGTAAACTGCAATTGCAATATTGGAGAAAAATATCGCAATTAGATTATCTTCTCAAATCGTTCAGCCCTGGCAAAATGTAAAACACATGCCGTTCCTAATATTCCACAATGTGCTGCATTGATGAAAGTTGTTGGTGTCTGCACTTAATGATACATAGAAAGCCTCTATTTGACAAAACTAAGCTCTACTGTCTGATATTATTTTTTTACTTCATTGTTATAAGTCTGTTGGCCCATGTTCATCCCTTCCATAAACCACCTCAGCTAATATTCTTGACCAATCACTACACTTCCTGAAACTCACTTCTTTACCCAGAGGCCTTTTGTTGCAAAGCAAGAGTCAAATCTGGGGCATTTTGCATAAATGCAAATTGCCTGCATATTAACCACACCCACTCATAACTGTGAATTGGTTCTCATTGTTCACTTAAAAGAGCTGTTGAAAAGACTAAACATGTTCACACAACAAGTCACAACAAACACACAGGACTGTTTAGAGTTGCTGAAGAGTTCGTCTGATGACAGTAGGCAGAGGCAGGCTAGCAATACCCATTGATTCCCAGTGTTTGTGCTAAGCTAAGTAGAAGAGGGTGAGATTTGTCCGTCTTTTTCTTGCTACTGGACACAGAGTCGAAAGATTTGTGTCTATCTGCCTGTCATGAAATCGGGAGTGAGGCAAGACATGAAATGCAAAAAAAAAAAAGAAAAAGGGTATTGCTTTAACTGTTCGTCAGATTCCCTTAACAAGCAATAAAATGCCTTTTTCTAATGTTTCTTGTTCACATTATAAATGCAGGTGTTTCTCTGAGGTCTGACATCATGTTATCTTGTGTTATTTTGAGAAAAAGCCGGAGATATTTTAAGATTAAAGCCGGCAAAGCTTTTAAGGGAGGCAACAGTACATGGAGATCAAGGCTTGAGTAGGTCTGAAGGGTTAGCATAGCGGGTGGAGCTCGTGCTGGCTGCGCTCCAGGCTCATTGATCTAAGAGCATCGGAACATGGAGCGACTGCAGCGCACAACAGGCTCTCGGCTGGATTCTCTGTAATGTATGCATGTGTGTTCGTGGGCACGCTGAATTCCCCCCCCCAACTCGGAGAGCTCTATACGTTCATCCTTGTTTACTCCTGAAGGAGATGAGGCCCGAGCAGGAGGTGGCATACATTCTGCGCTCCAGCTGGTCCGAGGCCAACAGGAGGAAAAAGCAGGGCATGGTGGATGCAGAGCAGAGTCACGGCCAATGCGAAAAAAAATCATGCAAGCTGCCAGTTGGCATACGGTATGTTAGGGTCTGTAGGCATTAGCAAGTACTTTGAATGTAAGAGCAAGGGCTTATTATATCTGTAAGAGCGTGGGA
The DNA here is from genome assembly GCA_036419115.1 of Scarus forsteni. NCBI lineage: Eukaryota > Metazoa > Chordata > Actinopteri > Labriformes > Labridae > Scarus > Scarus forsteni. Next base: position 4,608,281 of record JAZDUH010000341.1, read on the forward strand.
GGCAGTTAGCAGCTGAGGAGCACCTGGAGCCGTATAAGGACCCTGGGAGCTCCACCTCAGGCAACAAGCTTCCTGCCTATCGGACACGCTCGAGCCTGTAAGCACGAACACCTTGCCTACGCCTGTCACTCTCCACGACTCCCTTCTGAACACACAACCACAACCCTCAGACTCGAACACACACTCTTGGCAGCCCTCAAGTGTACACAGAGAAGCTTTGGACAGGGTGGAGCGAACGCCGCGGCCCAGCAGGGAGACGGGTTAAATGGAGGAGAGGCTGATGGTTGGGAGATGGGGGTGAATACTGATTGATCGAGGGTTTTTTAGTGTTGCTGCTGATTACAGAAAAGAAACTGAGTCATGATGAGATAATGGTGAGGAGGAATGAAAAATGAACGGTAAGTGAAGAGGAAGGCGCAGACGAGGGCAATCAAGGCAAAGAAAGGAGATATTCGCCATTCTAATGCAGCCCCCATTTCTCTCATTATATTCAGGGCGGGAGGCTAAACTGATGTCTTACTCCGCCAGTTTTTCACTTTTTTTGGGCTCTGCTGCTCAGGAATCAGAAAGTAGAACCATGATTACCGGAATACAATGAGGGAGTAACTTTAACACAGCTGAATGAAAAAGTTTTCTGCCTTATCTGGAGGACAAAACAAACAAAAAATGCTTTTTTATTTGAGATCTTTAGCTTCCATACACATACAGCTTATGTAGGCATCCATTTTGTGGCAGACATTAGTCAAGTCATAGTGGAATGAACATGCTAGTAGGGATGGGATGAAATATCGTTTGGCAAAATATCTCGATACAGTACGTGACGAAACGCATCGAGTTTGAAAGACATGGATCGCGAAATAAAGACGTCATGTCCAGTAACAGCGCATGTGACCAGGTGTGACGACAGCAAACATTAGCACCAACTACCTTGCCTCCAAAAAGCTGAATGATGGAGTCGAATGAGGTCGAAATTGAGGACGCTCCGCCTAGATACAAGTCATCTGTCTGGCAGTATTTTGGCTTTCTCATTAAAAAAGACGAAGACGGCGAAAACGACGAGCATTGACTTTTTCATTTAAATCTTTGCAAATGTACTCCCTCAGTCTATCAATCAGCTAGAAACAGATGAGCTGATGAAGCAGCAGTGACTAGAAACCCAGCATATTGCAGAGTTTTATATCCAAGTACTCTGGGACCTCTTACTTGCCAGTTTATTCCATTTTTACAGTCTTCATTAAAGCCTGTAATGATGCCTTTATCATTTGGCATATATGTCTATAATTGGTATGATTTTTAGCAGTCAACAATGTCAATATTATCAACTGCAACCAGTGCTTACACTGTGGTTAGTAAGCTTTTGTTTCTGTTTATTAAAAATGTACCGCCAACTCAAAGGTTTAAGAAGATTTCATGATGTCCGACTAACACACCTTGTTAGTCAGTGTTAAATGAGGGGTACTACTAACAGTCACAGGTTAACTAAAATTAGCACTTGGGTGTTTTTGCCACTAATTTGTTCAACACAAATTCAAATGTAGACGTAGCTAGTCAAAATTTAGCAATACTCTTCACAAAACAGTCAAAACTGAGCATGATAAATTCCCTATGGCTTAACACAAGGCCTGCAAGTGAGTAATGTCTGATAGGAGTGTGGCTAACATTAGCAGTGCTAGCATCCCCTACCTTCTTTACTTGTGGGTTAACATCCACATGGCTGATAATTTCCAAACTGCTGACACGACAAGACAATTTATAGTCTAGGTACAGTTATTTATAAGCATACTCTACAATACTATCTGTACACTACACTGGTTTACATCCAGGTAGTAGAACATTATAGCACGATGATAATAGACTTTGGACAAAGCTAAAGGGTCTTAAATGGTGAAAAGGTATTTAAATGGGTATAAAGCTGTGTGCCATGTTGCCAGAATAAATTGTTACAGGAGAAAATCATCAATATGCCTTCTTTCAACTAGGGATGCACAATAATTTGGTACATGATGCAATATATCATGATATATTTTGCAACACAATAAGCAGGGGAATACTTCATATTTGTAATAGCATTAAGGATAAAAATAATAACAAATGGAACAGAGGGGGGGTCAAATTGCCAGCCAACTAGCAGCCAAAAGCTGCAGTAAAATATAAAACAAATGTCCCAACATAAAATAAAATATAATTATACATTGGTATTTCAATATTTCCATACATCCCTAAAGCAAAGAATAGCAGAAATAGCTTTGCAACAATTAGCTCAGGCAGGAGCTAAATAGTTAAACACAAGTCCTTCAATAGCAGTTATCAGTATTTATTGTGACTCTTAAATCCAAGTTGTACTGATCTTTATTCTTCTAGCACAATAAACATCTAACAAATTATATTTAACAAACCACAATAAGGAGGTGTGGCTGGTTATAAACACGTTTTGCACACTGCTAACTCTCAACGCTAAGTAGACAATAACGCTATGACCATGATTTCCCACATACTGGACAGATATAAAGAGATACAGAACAAGCACAATCACTGCTGGTGAAGTCGTGACATACTTTTGTCTTCCAGCCTTTACTAAAACATATAAGTCCTCTTACTGGCCTTTAAAGTGAAACAGCGCTCTATCTTGACCGCCCTGGGTCCATGTTTTAAATAGAAATACCATCACTCCTTTGCTTGTCTTGTCTTTCATTCATTACTGTGGTCATGGTCTGGGGGTTGCATTTAAAGCAGTTGTTTGTTCCAATAGCCATGCTCATGTATAGGACTAGTGACCCCTGCTCTTCAGGAATCTAATGGAACAATAAATCAAGTTGGATTAACAGAAACAGTGAAAATGCAGCCTGGTGGAACAGATGGGACTCACTACGCTCGAGTATGCTACTACGTGCAAACAGATGCAGTTCATGTGACCTTGACAGTGGAACAGGCAGTGCTGTGAACAGATCTGAAGCACACAATGCAAAAGAGGAGCAGATTTTCAGATCCGTGTTTTAAATGAAATCAACAAGAAGGTTCTCTTCTGCACTGGTAGACTTTGAGTTGATGCAAGAAACATGTAACAAGGTTTCTCTCCGGCATAGCAGCATGAGGCAGTACAAGGTGACATTCCTGATACTGGAGGAGCTCGATCAAGATTTTTATTCTGTCTGGGCTGATCTGTAAGGCCTGGGAAGCAGTATTGTTTTCGGGTTACCAAACCTGTAATGTACAGTATAACCCGATATTTTTTCAGTAATAGGTAGCTAGGATTGTCAGAAAGGTCTGCATTTCTTTGACATGATTCTAGTGCAAATTAGTCAACACTGTAACCTGTATGATACCAATAAAACAGAAAAATCAACAAACCTGGGTAAAACCTTTTAGGTTGTTGATCTCTTTCTACACACTTAAAGGTGCTATGAGGAGAATCTATTTGTGGCGACATAAAGACTCTGCTACCCATGAGCACGCGCGGCGACTGTCGTGATGCTGCGTTCCAGTAACCTTAGAAATGGGAGTGACACCATCTCCGACTTATCGGCGTTCCAGTTGAAGTCGGAAAAAAACATGTCGATCTACCAGGCTATCATAATATCACATGAAGAATGTGATTATCACTATGGCAGCATTTTTGTAAATATAAGTCTAGCAATACTATGTATACAGCTGATCTAGAGCGACACACCCCAGTCAGAAGTGCAAATAAATTGATTATTACAGGAGTTAAATAACTGTTCACACTGGGGGCATCCATCTTCCATTGTCAACTCGGGGGTGGCGAGGTTTCATCGAGTTCCCAGTAGGAAATTCAGACTTCGGGGGACGTTCCAGCTGCAGTTTCCTACTCGGAACCCGGAAATTCCTACTTCTGACTACAACTGGAACGCACCAAAAGACGTGACCCAAGCCAAAGCGTTTGTTTGTTGTTATGCTAATAAATGCAGCAGAGCTTCCTCAGAACTTTGCATTGCTTTACAACTTCTTTTTTCAACAACTTACAGGATGCAGCTACTGTAGCTTTTGTTTTATATATTTTACAGCAAATTTATGAAAACTTAGTATTGTAGTTTTGTAGCCGGCTATATATCACTACTTACAGCCTGGTGCTCTAAGACGTGGTAATATAAATAATAAAATAATATAAATTTACTCTAGTTTTAATTGTCTTGTTCCCAAAGTTGAGTATCCAGGCCAGTCCAGCCCTGTCCGACCCGACCGGAAGGCTAAGGAATAGCATTTATAGATAACCTATTTTGATGCTATAAAACTCATCTTAAAGTGTGTATTTCCATCAGGCATATATCTAAAAGTGAGACTTTTTTGTAATTACTTATTAACTCCTCACAGTCCCTTTAAATAACATGTTTAAAAAAACAGAATTACCATCCGTCTAATGAACAGGGTAGAAAGACGTATTGAAGCCGGATGTTGTTATAAATTCCCAAGGATAGAAAGTCCTGTCTAATTTAAACTGTGATACTGGCAACTTTATAACTACATACTTTTCATAAGTTCAATACACTTTAACAAATGTTGCTAATGTTTCTGTGCAGCTTAGGCAGTCTTATGCTTTCCTGAAGTTGTTGCTGAAAAAGGGTTCAATAAAATTTATAAATGCTAAAATTCAATGATTATGATCCATTTAATCTATTATCAATTTATTAGTCTAAAATCAAGCACTTGGAAAATGGTCAGAATTAAACTCTTTTTCTATCACAGCAGCACAGCATCAATGAGTAAATGGGTAGTCAAAAGCAATTTTCACACTGCCTTTACACAAAAGGCTCTGTCATTTTTACACCTCAAGACATTCAGATTAATTCTGTGAGGTTTTAATATCTGCGTCAATTAATTCTGCAGTATCATTTAAATGTGCATGACACAGCACAACCCCAAAATACACACAAAGGCAGAGACACTCGCTGAGTTCTTTCAAACATAATGCGTCTGACTCTACTTCAGAGGCTGAGCTAATTGTCGCAAATGGTGTCGCAGGGGTGTAAATATTACAGCTTGAAACGGCAGTGTGAATGAGGCTAGTGTGAAGTTAGTTAACAGGGTTGATTGTGTCAAATACTAATGTTAGCAATTCTGGCTTTATGCCTAGTTCATATTTCTACACTGAATTAGGTTACTCGATGCCTAGATTTGGAGATAATGTGGGAGTTTAATCTGACAGCAGCCTTAAAACATTGTAATCTCCAATTCTGGGATCAAAATATTGCAAAATCACATGGGTGCTACACGATGCTAACAATGTTATCTATTAATTCATTGTCCTTTGTCATTTGGACTGAAAGGCAGCTACCATTGCACAGACTTACAAGTGGTTACAAGTCATAGTCTGCTGCAGCACAGTCTAGACAGAGGATTTGACCAGGACTTGGGGCCTAATCTTCAAATCAGCTGGAAATGCCAGATTCTAGGTCTTTCATAAGTCTGTCATTCAACCTGCTATGCCCACCTCCAAAGAGGATTTTTTTAATTACAACTTCTAATAAATAACATCAATATTTACAAGATCGGCTTATCTTTTGTCCAATTTAAAATTGATAAATCTTCAAAACTTAGGTTGTGTAGCCCAAGTCTGTATCATTATGAAAACCCGAAACAGAAGCAGCTCACTGTAGCTTTCTGTTTTATATATTTTACAGCAAATTTATAAGAAATAAATGTATCCGGCATTTGAAAAATTAAAATACAACAACAGCACATGGTTAAAAAAACAACTGGAACAAGGTACTAAATTGAATTTTTACATTTAAATTAGCTTGAACTAATATTAGTTATAACATTTGCTCATCTGAGCTCTGCTGCTGCCCAAGAAATAAATTCCATGATTTTACCAACATCTAAATTTTAAATGTTTGACAGTGACACTCCAAATAAACAAGGCTGAAATTTAAGCAAGATAAAATAAATCTCAATTTTATCATTGCTGAGATGTAAACTTGTGTGTAAAGAACAGATAGCACAAGACTCCTTTTTTCACAACGAATAGAATTAACAATGTTATTGGGCACAACCTAAGCTTGCAAAGACTAATGGCCCTTTTTCATTAGACCTAGTCTACTCTACTCTACTCCACTCTACCTGGCTCTACTTGCCTTGTGCTGCTTTTCCATTAGCCCCAGTCATCTGCCCAACAGGGTGCAGTGTCGCTGTAAACAGCTGAGCGGCACTGCGGTAGGGCTGCACGATATTGCAAAAAACTGACATTGCGATTTTTTGGGGGTTTGCGATATATTGCGATATATATTGCGATATTAAAAATGGAAGAATTTTCACCAGATGACTTGAATAGCTCTGTTTGGGAAAAATTTGCTTGACTCACAATGACACCATTGTATTCATATAACACAGTTTAATCCAGGCTAAGGGGGTTCATCTGTGAATGATGAAGATTGCTGTATATAAAAAGGATCCAGGCGGCCATGTCTCTGTACAAAATAGAAGAGGTTTCAATTTCAGTTGCTTTCTTTCATTTCCCCAATAGTCTATCACAAGAGCAAAATGCAGCCTCTATTTCTGTAACAGATTCTGCCAATTAATAACTTGAGTACAGGCGATGTTCAAAGCATATATATTGTGCTCCTCATCACTTCTGACCATCATGCTTCAGCGACACAACTATCTGTGGCTTTTGTCACAAACCGAGTAAAAAAGAAAGCAGAAGAAGGCTGCAGGTGGTAAGAAGAAATACCCCTCGAGAAGCACAGGAGAGTTTTGGAAGCTATACAACAGAATGAAGCCGAGGACGAGAGCAATCCAGCTGCAAAGAAAAGACGTATGAGGGTAAGCTAATGGTAGCTACCCCTAGCATGCTAGGTCGTCGCGCTCGTGACTCATCGATGATGACATTGTCTGACCAATCAGTAGCCGGCCGTCGTTGACGTTGGTACTAAAACTAGTAGGTACTAGCTTGTTTTAGGAGGTACCAGGCTAGTGGAAACAGGCTGCAAATCGAGTAGAGCTGAGTAGAGTAGGGTCAAGACGTGCTAGTGGAAAAAGGCCATAATTCTTGCAAACCTGGTGGCAAAGAAGGGGGAGGCTGCTTTAAGCTTAAGCTAAAGCAATGTTATCAAAACAATTTAATCACTCTATGCCGTGGTAAATGATCTTTTACACAATGATTTTCTCATACAATGCCAGCCTTCAACAAATGACTTTAAGGTTAAGATAATTAAATGATGGTTGCAAGATTTAGATGTTAATTCATCGTATCTACGCCTTTGGAAACATTTTTTAATTCCAATATATTAAGCAGCAGATAAGATATCCCAAGGTCACTTTTCCTTTTAAGTTAAGCCCTGATACAGTAACTATGCTCATTATATTTTACAGCTGAACAGCGGCGAATTAGGGGAAACAGATAGTGTATTTGTCTCAACTTGGATGTTGATTCCTGCTGTAGAATCCTTGTTGCAACCTGTAATAGTCTTTTAATTTGTAAATTGTACATGCTTTTTCAGAAAAAGTGTAAAAACGTATCCCTAATTCAGTGATTTTTTATTATGAAACAGTGCTTTTACTTTTATTTTTTCATGCCAACATGCTCTCATGGCACTTTTGAGAATTCTGCATCAGCTGAGCCTAAAAACAGGTGCATTTCTAAAATCTCATCCGGTGACTTAATGCCAAAGAAGCCACTCAAAACATAGTTAATCCTTGGTGTTTACTCCATCAAAGAAGTGACAGTCCACCTTGGTGCAGAGTTAACAAACCCACCACAGTTAGAATGCATTCCAGGGTCCTAACAATCAATATCCATTAAGCATGCGATTGATTAAATAGGGCAACAACGGAGGGAAAGATGGGAAAAAATTCAGGAGGAGCTTAAATTACCTGTCAGAAAATTAAGCCTGGGCTTGTCAGGGGAGATGTGAAGTTAATCAAAAGCTCACAAAGGCGTCTGATGTTCCACATGTACCATCTATATTTTTGTATTTCTCTCCTTGTTCAGTGTAAATCCAAGAAACTCAGTGCATTTAGTAGAAGCTATCAGGTGGTGTTTATGGTTGCACTGAGCACGCTCAAGAGCTGCAACCCTACAAAGATGAAAAAACTGAGAGCCAAAGCCTTTGCTCAAATAACTGACAATAAAACAACAACAAATGCTATGCTAACACTTTAAAGACAAAGAGAAGCAGGCATGTTAATAAGAGCAAAACGCAGCTATTATTTCTGTAACAGATTCTGCCAATTAATAACGCGGTACAGGAAATTAAAGCAAAATCTCCTCATCACTTCTGGACCATCATGCTTCAATACAATTCCGGGGCTGTTGTAAGACTATTTAAGCAGAAGAAGGCTGCAGGTGGAAAGAAGAAATACCCCTTAAGAAGCACAGGAGAGTTTTGGAAGCTATACAACAGAATGAAGCCGAGGACGAGAGCAATCCAGCTGCAAAGAAAAGATGTATGAGGGTAAGCTAACAGTAGCTACTGCTAGCATGCTAGGTCGTCATGCTCATGACTCATCGATGACGACATTGTCTGACCAATCAGTAGCCGGCAGTCGGTGATGTCATCTGTCAGCTCGCTTGGAACCAGAGCGGAGTAGGTACTAAAACTAGCTTGTTTTAGGAGGTACCAGGCTAGTGGAGACACGCTGCAAATCAAGTAGAGCCGAGTAGAGTAGGGCTATGGCGTGCTCGCGGAAAAGGGACATTGGAGACTTTGTAGCCAAGAAAAATACCGCCACCGTTGTTTGGGCACATTTTGGATTCTGTGCTCAGGACATCAAGCAGAGAGAAGTCAGGGTAAAAATACTGCAGGAAGACCGTTTCAATTATCATCAGTATCACCACTAATGTGTTCCAGCAAAGTATAAAATAATTGTTCATTAATCATTATCGAGGTAAGAGCTTCTATTAATCGTGATATGGAGATTTGGTAATATTGCCCAGCCCTACTCCATACACTGTATTTTTCTTAAAAAAGAGGAAATATGCAAAATATTAAAATGACCTCAAACAATAAAAAAAAACAAAATGGAAAATAGTTATTATTCCATTTTCTTAATTTTGAAAGGCAGTTATTTTAGCAGTAATAAAAATGTTTTTAATTGCCCAGCTGTTCTTGCTTATCATGAAGCTAGTTGGCGCATACTTAACATTAAGCTAGCCTTGCATACTTGGCATTCTTGGCAGGTTGAGAAGTTACATTATGTTTGTTTTTGGTCTTAATTTTTTTTTTTTTGCTAGAAAGTAAAACTTGGTCAAATAAAATATTCAATCATTGCAGCATTGTTAATACTAATTAATCAAACCCACAAATTACTCTTTAGGGTCACCAGATGCATATATAGCCTTATGTTTGCTTCATTGTATTTATTTATTGTCACGTACTAATGTATTAATGTCCTGTTTTCTATCTGTAAACGCTGATAACAGCTCTGAGAAGCATGTGAATGATGCTCTATAAATAAACGTGCTTGCCCTGCTTTGGGAGGATATTACACTGTTTTCTGTCCAAATGTGAGCTATATTTAGACGTGTAAATCCACCGGAGCACACTGATAAAAAACATCTCATTAGGGCCACTGAATGTGTTGTTGAGTCGGTTTTAGGGCAGAAGATGGAGCAACACTGAGGTGGAACAGCCCGTCACATTTTGACGCTGCTAGCATTTAAATAAAGGTCACAGGGAGAAATGATAAAAACCCGGAAGTTGCTTTTTGTTTATTTTATGCTTTACCCTATGAATTTGAAGGTAGGGGTGTTAATATCACGCAGTATGAGGGCTACTTACTCCGCTTTCCTCGCCAAGCCGACCGAGCGGCAGAGCGTGGTGGGAGTCTGCGGAACCAGCGACTTGCAGCACGGGCTCCTCTTGTCCTCCTCCCCGGAGTCGGGGCTTCCTTGGCCGGCTTTGGGAGACTGCGGCGAGGTGGGGACGAGCTGCAGCTGCTGCGGGTGGTGGGAGGACGGCGCAGGAGGGGTCTGGTGCTGCTGCTGCTGAATGGGGATCTGCTGCGGTGGTGGTGGATGCTGCTGCTGCTGCTGAGGCTTCTGCTGGCCGAGGTGAGCCGCAGCCTTCCCGGCGTGCTGCTGGTGGAGGTGGGCCGGCGCTTGGGGACTGACGCTGCGGTGGGTCGAGTGATGCTGCGGCGGGGGCTGGTGGTGGTGGTGGTGTTGTTGTTGTTGTGGTGGTGGTTGGTGGTGGTGGTGTTGCTGCTGAGCGGGCTGCTGCTGGACGTAGTGGTGGGGGTCGCGGAGCTGCCGGTTCTCCCCGATCAGGTCCTCCACCTTCCGCTCGAGCTCGTCGATGCGCTGGCGCTGCGTCTGGATCAGGCTCTGCTGGTTCTGCACGATGGTGGTGAGCTCCTTCAGGTAAAGAACGGCTTTCATTGGGTTATCCAGCAGGCTCTCCATCACTGACTGTGGCTGTGGCCGTGTGCCCGGCTGTGGGGGGTGCTTCCTCGGGTGTTTTGTGGCGCTGCAAACCGTGGATGAGGCCTCTGAACGGTGCGTAACCGGGATGCTGTGGCCGCCGTCTGACGCCTCTGTACGCTCTGCCAGGACTGGGCACTCTCTCTCTTTCTCTCTCCCCCCTCTCTGAGAGGAGATCAGCATCAGCCGTGTGAAGGGGGCGTGGACGTAGTGAACGATGATGTCAACACGTCTCGCACGTTTCCACAGTCTGTGAAACACCGAGCACCACATGTGTTACTGCAAGAAAAGTTGTGCTTCTCTGACCATTTCATGAGAGATTGAACCCCAATAAATAAAAATTCTGACTTGTCAATCTGTGCAGAGAGCACTGCAAACAAGAAACCATATTGTTTATTTGTTTATTAGATTTTGCACTATAAAAGATACATACGATCAAACTAGAAATATTCAGAAAAACAAAGAAATGTGTCAGGAGAGGTCAAGAAGCCATTAGGCTTATGCAAAGGACCTAAACTTTCTATAAGAAAAAGAGAAAGCAGAGAACAGTCAAGATTTCAGTAAGAACACAGAGTAATACATGCATACATGTGTGAAGAAACAAAATGAAATAATAATACTCAACAATAAAACAAACATAAACAGATTTAGCAAAGAAGCCCAAAAAAATATAGAGACCATAATAGAGTTGACAAAATTAGAATAACATTTTAAAACATAGGAAAAAAAAGAAAAAAAAACAAAGTAAAACTAAGCCTTGTGAATTAAATGTAATGAACATAAAACAAATACATTTCAGACAAGAGCAACTATTTCTCACTATATGCATCTTTTAAAACATGCCACGAAAAATTAAACCAACAAGTAGAAGCCCTCATAGTGTACAACCTTCTACAAAGGCATTTTGCAATTCTTTTAATTATTCATGAGTGAAGAAGTCCTCAACAGCCCTCCCTGCAATGTTAACAAAACTAAAAAAAATATATATATATGCATCTGTGTTTGTATCACCGCCAAAATCCAACCGCGTCTTCCTTGTGCAATGATTTGAAATTTGTTCAAACCTCAGAGTCAAATTCTGTTCATAATTTTTGTAGTTTGGACTTAAACCAACCACCCTCCAGCCCCAAAACAAATCCTTCCTTTCTTTTTAATAATTTAAGGATGCAAACATGTAGCCTATTGTTTTGTAGAGCTGAAAAATAAAAAATCCTGTGCTGAAGCTCCACAAAGTTAACCTGATTCACCAGATGGACCGTTCAATATACAAGATTTCACTGGTCAACTTCTGCAAAAGCCTATAAAAGGTGTTTGGGACTGATCAGAACATTTCAAGAGGCAAATCTGGCAAATGACTGGATGATTATTCCATCAATCACATTCATAATGGGCCAAACAGATTATGCAGTAGGCGGGCACTACTGCCACAGTGTAAAAAAAAGTGTCAGCCATTACGTAATAAAAAACTCTCGCCAAGCCAAATCAAAGTACTTCCACAGTTGTTTGTTCCTCATTTAATGTAGGAGTGTAGTCCGGGATGTGATAAAACTGCAACTGAAGGTGTTAGCATCTATGCTAACCCTTTGTAAGCAGTAAGTTGCTAATTGGGCAGTGCCGCTTTGGGTTTTTCATGGTCATTGTGGATTGGAGCTTGGCTGATTTCAGACATTGAATCAGGCAGATCCAGCGGCTGCGCAAGGTTACCACACAGTTTGATTTTTTTAGATTTTAAAGTCACAGTTTGCATTTTGTGAATCCTAATCACCAGATGTACGTTATGTTGGACGGGATCTCTATTTTTGTAACTAGTATATTACATGTTTGTTGCTAGCTTAGCCAGCTGCCTCCGAAAGGCGGGAAAAAAAACTGCTAGGACAAACCGGTTCAGAGACAGTTTCTACCCAACAGCAGCAAGGGTCCTGAACAAAGGCGAAAATCACTACCTCATTTGTCGTCATAATAATCATAATAATTATAGTAATAACCTCATGTCATTAATGCACCTGAACATGGCAGCTATTTTACACCTTATTTTGTACGGTATCATTCCACTCCTCTTACACCTTATTCTGATTACTTACTGTATCAAACTTTATTCCATTTTGCACCTTACACTTATTATTTTATTATATTTTTTTCATCTTATTTTATTTTATTTATCTTATTTTACTTCACTTATGTTTGCACCGTACTTTATCGTATTTGTCTCACACTGTTTTGCACTGACTGAAGTGCTTTTGCAATTTCGTTGTACTTGTTGTAATGACAAATAAAGTTCTATTCTATTCTCAACCATATGTCTTATGATGTCATATAATACTGCTTTCACACTAAAATTAGTGGGTCAACACAGGGTTTTTTTTCAACGCAGGTTAACCCGCTAACAATCAGCAAGTGACTCTTTCCCACTGCCAGCAGACCCAGGTCTAACGAGCTGTGTGGCTGTATTTTTTCCTCTGGTGCATCAAGCTGATGTCATAACGTTGATGACATCATCAGCACAACAAAACACTGCCATGTAAACAATAAAAAGGAGCATGGAAAACGTTGACATGGTTTTCTTGACTTTGTACTTTTGTCCCTCTTTAAAAAATGTATTAACTTGGCAGATGGAATTTGTTGCTGAGACGGCAAAGAGTCACGTAAGTTACAGATAGAGGGGGCGGGTGTTATGTTACGCTGTTGGGACGTTACGCCGATGTTAGTGGGTTGACATGGTTGTGATGTTCCCACTGATGCTGATAGGAGGCGAGCTGATGAGAGCCCGTGTTGCTAACAGGGTCAGTCGACCTGGGTTGAAGTTCCAATTAGACTCTTTCAAACTACCAACAGGAGCCGATTGCTACCAGGTTTAAATGTTTTTTTGGCCAGTCTGAAAGGGGTATAGGTGTGTGTTAACCTGACAAACCAGATGGACAGCTCCATATATCTGCCACAGAAATATTTCACTAGTCCATCTGGGTAGGAGCCCTTTGAATTTGTTTTAAGGAGTAGAACATTCAAAAAAACACAAGCTTGTGATTGGACAATCGTTTGGCTCGACACATTCATCACAGACCAATCCACATCGAGCAGAGTTGCCTCCTATAATAAAGCATACATAGCGGCTAATATAGCGGCTACTGGCTAACAACAGTTAACAACAGTTCATGGATGTTAGCCATAGCAGCTAACTTAGCCACTAACAGCTAACAACAGTTAATGACCATTAGCCGCTAACTTAGCTGCTAACAGCTAATGGCCTTATACTATCGTTTTACACTAAACTGTACCACACTGATGATTCATTTAACACTTACATGTGACATGAACCTCGTCAAAGACAATCCTTACAAGTAAACTTCTGAGGAGGGCAGATTTTGCCAAGTTTCACTAGTTAGCCATGAGGACAATAGGCTAATCAGCATGTCCGTTCTCAACTTCCAGTTCTCAACTTCCGGTTATCGTCGCGTCTGCATTCTGCTGCTCCTGCCTCTCTTCCCTGATTGGGCCGTTAAAGATTCAGCCGAGTGAATTTGTGGGACAACGGAGGCTGGCAAGATGGACCTGCAGGATTTCAGAATCAGGCAGGTCTGTCTGCTCTGCAAGGCTAAGTGTGTGTTGGGTCCATGGATGTATTATAAGAACTGGATAGTGTGGCTCCGCCTTCCACCTTGTTACGGTTTTGAAGCCATAATATCCCCCGTCAGGGTGCCGCCATTGTGCAGCCAGTAGAGAATCTGGACCATATTTCGACGTAGTTGTCGTAAACAGTCGCAAAACTCTGCAGCATACAGCGTACACAATCATTGTGAAACTGCCGTAAACCGTGGTTATTTTTAAACTCTAATAACTGATGAAAAAGAAACTTTTCAGAAAAAAGAGGACTTGGAAAAAACGCAGCCCAATAATATTTTCATATCACCACAGCATACGGATGGGAGAAATATTTCTACGAGGTGTATTAATTATTTGGAGTTTCACTACGGCCCGATCAGATGAATGGGGGAGACAGAGAGTTGACCTATACTGCAGCCAGTCACCAGGGGGAGCAGTTTTTGTGGCAACTTCAATTCGAGCCCAGCGACATGACGTCCATGTTTTTTACAGTCTATGGTTGGGTCTTGGTAACAACAAACTCACAGCCAGGTTTATCAAATGTAGGCTGTATGAAATGTGTCTTGGTAAATCGTCTGCAATAAGTGCATATTTCTCCATTTCTCATTACCTTCTTATCCCATTTAAGGCAGTTAAGTCTTTGTGAAAATCTGGTGAAATTCAGTGCCAGCGCTTTACTTCTGACTTCAGCGGCAGGATCAGGAGGAGCCTGCTCTCCATGTGAACCTGTGAAGTGATTAGAATCGCCCATGGGGATCTTTTTATCACACAGCAGTCCTGGTGTGTGAGCTGGAGATTTTACCCTGAAGGATTGGAAGAAAAGCGAACTGGTGGTGAATCTAAGTCTTTGCTTTTAATAGGGCTCAGTTAGCAGCACAGTTTGAGAATGGTTTAATGATTTTTATGCCTCTTTGCCTCCAACAGATGAAGCAGAGGAGGGATTATTTTTTTGGATTGTATGTCTGAACAGTTCTTTCATCAGATTGTCTTTATATTCGTGTGGATGTCAAAAGATTGAACTGATGTATCTGTAATGTTAAATGTCAAGGTCTTACTGTCACAGTGTTCATCCTGTTTATTTAAATGCAACATTTCAGGAGTGCTTTGTCGTTGTTGTTGAAGGCAACAGGTCATTGTCAACCCTTAAAAATATTTCTGATAAAGTTTAAAGTAAATATCTACTGGTTTTGAACAAGTGTCTACTCTATCTCAGTGATGACCTCATTGGAATTCAAAGTTTATAACCCAAAAGTCAAAATCATGGAGCCTCATATTCTAGCTCGCAAATGTAGCATCCAAGAGAGTCTTTTAGGATTTTTTTTTTTTTATCAAATTTGACACAAACATCTCCATTTACCAAAGAATAAAGTAATAATATTTTGAAGGTCCCATGTCAATCCATGTATGGTTCGTTCTCTCGTTATTCTGTTTCAAAACGAATTAAAAAAATGAAAAAATGGTCTTGTTGTCAAAACAGAAAAATGGAATAACAGAAAAAAAGAAAAAAATAGGTTTTTTTTCTGTTCTGTTTTTAAAAATGGAAAAACGAAAAATAAGAATAATGATTTTGTTTCAATTGTTTGTGTGATATTTTGATATTAAACATGAACCGGAAACGCAGAGGATTGTTTTGATTTCCACCCGCCAAGAATAATACGGATGAGCCATGGATATATTATAATAACTTCTTATAATACATCCATGGGATAAGCACTACACAAGGATAATATGGCAGCACTTGAGCCCTATGTTGGCGTCATGACACAACTTTTTGTGAGCGGCAAGACAAATGCGGAGGTTTGGAAGTCTCAGAAAACGAAATCACGTCTCTGACACTTAGGTGAAAACAGCTGTGATTTCTTCAATCTACCGGGTATGTGATTAAAGTCTTTAAATGAATGTGCCATCTTTATCTGTTGGAGAATATTATTTTATTTGATCTTTTTTAATGTTTTTTATTTTCCGTTTTTCCAGTTTTAAAACCAGAACTTTTGTTATAAACAGAAAAACAACAAAACAAGATAGTTTTTCGTTTTTTTTTTTATTTTGCTCTGAAACAGAATAACAAAAGAACGAACTATACACGGATTCATGTCCTGTGTGTTTGGCAGTTTGACTGTAAGGCAGAAAACACACATGCAGGTGGAGGCTGTATGGCTATGACATCACAAACCCCAGGAAGTCAAAGACAGAGCGTTTTAAAGGACATTTTCTTTAAAGAGCAACACCACATTTCTCTGTGAACTGAGAGGTTAGTAGAAGGTGTCAAATTCTCGTGCTCCCTAAGCCCCTCCCCAAAGAAAACATGGGGACATGGCACCTTAAGGGTCAAATGTAAAAGTCAATATGGTAATCACTTGCTTGATTTAATATCTGAAAAAGTCTTTAAAACATTTGATTTAAGTTTTTTTGCAAATGTTCATCATGTAATAATAATAATGAACTTTTTATAATGTAGAGAGTTACAGGTCAAAATCAAGGTCACAGAGTCTCATGTTCATCATCATCTACCTTAGGAGCTGAGGGCAGCACCTGCTGTTCATATTTTTGAAAGCAAACTCAAGACCTACATTTTTAGTCTGGCTTTTGGCTGATTATATTTACTTTTGTTATGTTATCTTATTTATTCATAGCCTTGCAGAGCAGACAGACCTGCCTGATTCTGAAATCCTGCAGGTCCGTCTTGCCAGCTTCCGTTGCCCAACGAATTCACCCGGCTGAATTCTTAACGGCCCAATCAGGGAAGAGAGGCGGGAGCAGCAGGATGCGGACGTGACGACAACCGAAAGTTGAGAACTGGAAGTTGAGAATGGACATGCCGATTAATGGCTACCAAGTGGAACTTGGCGAAATCTGCCCTCCTCAGAAGTTTACTTGTAGGAATTGTCTTTGACGAGGTTCATGTTACATATAAGCGTTAAATGAATCATCTGTGTGGTACAATTTAGTGTAAGACGATAGTATAAGGCTGTTAGCTGTTAGCAGCTAAGTTAGCGGCTAACGGTCATTAACTGTTGTTAGCTTTTAGTGGCTAAGTTAGCCACTATGGCTAACATCCATGAACTGTTGTTAACTGTTGTTAGCTATTAGCCGCTACATTAGCCGCTATGTATGCTACACTATAGGAGGCAACCCTGCTTGATGTGGATTGGTCTGTGATGAATGTGACGAACCAAACCATTGTCCAATCACAAGCTTGTGGTTTTTTTTTTAATGTTCTGCCCCTGAAAACAAATTCAAAGGGCTCCTACCCAGATGGACTAGTGAAATATTTCTGTGGCAGATATATTGAGCTGTCCATCTGAATTGTCAGGTTAATTTATTTATTTTAACCTTCTTAATCTGTTTTAACTCTAAATTTCAGCTCAGACTTATTGTTTGGAATTTTATTCTCTGTTCAGCAATTTTTTTTTCACTATCCTACTTCAGTAGATGTTTTAACGCATTTGGTGTTTGGCTATTTCATTTACCATTTTTATTATTTCAAATTTTATTTTATTTACTTATTTATGTATTTCCTATGGTATTTTTATTTAACGTCTTAACATGATCCCTTATTGTCATTTAGTTCTAGCATGGTGTTTCATCATTTTTTTTATTCAAGATAGTGTTTCCTCTGTCCTCTAATTCTGTTTCCTTTGACTGTGTGTGTAAATTACTGTAGGTGCTTTACTTGGATTGAAGTTTGATTAATTGAATTAGAGAATGCAAAATCTCAAAAACACTAAGAAGGACTTTCCTTGACCTTTGCACAGATTTGCACTCTGACTGAAGGATCAGCTGATTAGATCAATGTTAAGGTTTATTTGGTCTTTGGGCTCTCTCTTAACTGTAAGATCTCTAACAAAATCACCACCACAAAGACCACCTCAGTCCGTCACCTTGACCCACCATCGATCTTTGATGTAAATATAAGACATTAAAGAGAAAGCACAGCTCTGCCTTAACTGTAAACCTCACAGAGGCATAAAACCTCCACGTGATGGTTGTTTTTTTACATTTGTAGAACATGTACATTTGTTTTTTACATTTACTATCAACCTAATTTGACTGGTTTACAAACATAACACAGTTTAGAGATTTACGTTTATTCTGCCTCTGCTTTTCCAGCCTGCTTTTGGCTATCTACCAAAGGGGAAATATAAAACAAGTCAACCAAAAAGATAGCAGAGAGCAAAGCAAGAAGAGGAAATGGGTTTTTGGTTTGCAGAGATGATCTCTTCGATAAAGACTAAAGTGATGCTTCTCTGAGAGAGTGCTCGGCTCTTCTGGCTGCTGTAGTGTGGTGTTTTAGTTTTCTGCATTGCAAATGTGCAGGAATATTGGCGCAGAAGTTTAATGTCACAGTAACATTTTTCTGTGCAGCAGGCCTCAAAAGTGACAAGATGATTTATAAGGCATCTTTCCTCACATTGGTAAAATCTGTCTTCTTTTTCATGATTGGCAGCTTAATGAGGCAAATGACAGTCTGCCAAATTTATCAGGATATAGAGCGACATTAATGATATGCCGTGAGTAATGATACTTTTATGGGGATTAAGATGACATCTAAGAAAAGTATGATGAGATGGCCAAGTGACATTTGACAATTGAACTTGAAAATTGAATCAGTTAATTCTTGAGTCAGAGAAGCTCCATCTGCAAAGAAATTCCACCTCCAGTTTTCTAAAATATCACATTAACAAGCAAAAGATAATCAGGAATAGGGACAGACATTGCATTTTGTAATTATGCGTATTGATACAATTGATTCTTACCAGTCCCTGTGGATTTTCTTGAGGGTTGGCCAACATTGAATCAATCAGTTATTCAATCAATCTTAAATTTTATAGCGCCAGTTCATAACAAGCATTATTCAAGACACTTCACAATAGAGCAGGCTGAAGCTGTAGTCTTCATTTATAATACTAATATATCCATATATATACAGGGTGGGCCATAAGTTTCCATACATAGGAAAAAGCATATATTTATATGTTTCAGATACCGTTTGACGTATCTCCTAGGGTATCTTTGGTGGCTCTTGAAGGTCATGGTTTATTAGGTGAAGATACGAGACATAAATCATATCAGGGAATGTACACTATATTACCAAAAGTATCCAATCACCTGTCTTGACTTGCATCTGAATTTAAGTGACATCCCATTCCTAATCCATAGGGTTCAATATGACGTCAGTCCACCCTTTGCAGCTATAACAGCTTCAACTCTTCTGGGAAGGCTGTCCACAAGGTTTAGGAGTGTTTATGGGAATTTTTGACCATTCTTCCAGAAGAGCATTTGTGAGGTCACACAGTTATGTTGAATGAGAAGGCCTGGCTCTCAGTCTCTGCTCTAATTCATCCCAAAGGTATTCTATCAGGTTGAGGTCAGGACTCTGTGCAGGTCAGTCAAGTTGATCCACACCAGACTCTGTCCTCCATGTCTTTATGGACCTGCTTTGTGCTCTGGTGCACAGTCATGTTGGAAGAGGAAGGGGCCAGCTCCAAACTGTTCCCACAAAGTTGGAGCATGGAATTGTCCAAAATGTCTTGGTGTGCTGAAGCATTCAGAGTTCCTTTGACTGGAACTAAGGGGCCAAGTCCAGTTCCTGAAAAACACCCCCACACTGTAATCACCCCTCCACCAAACTTTACACTTGGCACAATGTAGTCTGACAAGTATCGTTCTCCTGGCAACCACCAAACCCAGACTTGTCCATCAGAATTGCCAGATGGAGAAGCGTGATTGGTCACTCCAGAGAACGCGTCTCCACTGCTCTAGAGTCCAGTGGTGGCGTGCTTTACACCAGAGCATCGATGCCTTGCATTGCACTTGGTGATGTGAGGCTTGGATGCAGCTGCTCGGCCATGGAAACCCATCCATGAAGCTCTCTGCACTGTTCTTGAGCTAATCTGAAGGCCACATGAAGTTTGGAGGTCTGTAGTGATTGACCCTGCAGAAAGTTGGCGACCTCTTCTCACTATGCGCCTCAGCATCCGCTGACCCCGCTCCGTCACTTTGTGTGGCCTACCACTTGGTGGCTGAGTTGCTGTGGTTCCCAAACACTTCCACGTTCTTATAATCCAGCTGACAGTTGACTGTGGAATATTTAGGAGTGAGGAAATGTCACGACTGGATTTGTTGCACAGGTGGCATCCTATCACAGTTCCACGCTGGAATTCACTGAGCTCCTGAGAGCGACCCATTCTTTCACTAATGTTTGTAAAAGCAGTCTGCATGCCTAGATGATGATTTTATACACCTGTGGACATGGAAGAGACTGGAACACCTGATTCTGATTATTTGGATGGGTGAGCAAATACTTTTGGCAATATAGTGTATCACCAACACCATGACAAGAATAACTTGAACTGTCTTAATGCAAATTCATCAACAGTGGAAAACACAAATTAATGTGCTTTGAAACAATGGTAATCACATAGAGCACATTATATAAATAATAATGGTTGTCCAACATGACTGATTATTTTTCCTATGTATGGAAACTTATCTTATCTTTCTAACTCATGCCTACATACAGAGATGTATCCATCCAAGCAGGGAAGCAGAGGCAAAGGGACTAAAATCAGAATTAATGAACCCATGGACACTCAGACCATAAATCTGTCCTCATGACAATTGTCTCTACTGAACATAGTTTCAAATAATCAATCAATCTTCATTTGTATTTGTCTTCCTTGGCAACCATGTCAAACATGTACCTCCTTTTACTTAATACCATGCATTAGGGAACAAACATGAAGAATTTTCACCCTAGATCTTTGACATATTAAATCTTAAATACTAATGAAGGCCAGGGTAAAAAACATTGTGCCAACTTGAAGAAACATTTTGAATTGTTGCACTCACAAGCAGGCCCAGTACAAACCCGACTCTTAAATCCATGGATAAAAGTAGACATCTGGGCTTTTCTTGAAGATAGTCCCTCAAAACATTATTGGGTAACTGCATTCACTAGCATTGGATGCTATATGCTTGACTATTGACCTAGGGACTGCAAAATCCCATCAGGTCAGCATTCACAAGCAAGATATGAACATAGGACTACATTACCTTGACCTTAGACATATGGTTTTCAAAATTAATGTAGGTATTTTATGTGTCATTGTCAATATTTGTGCTGAGTTTTATGAAAATCCCTCAACGCTCTCTTGAGATATTGCATTCACAAGTCATTGGTGGCCGGCTGGACAGAGGCATAAAATCTGTGTTTGTATGTCTACAGCTGGTTTGCTGGAATGAACTCGCTTAAAACTTTCACGTAGCCTTTTAAAGCCCAGCTCAGTGGAAATATAAATATGTTTTGACCTTGAGACAGAGAAATATTAGGAGCACAGCGGTGTTGCCAGTGTGGGTGCAGCCAGGTCCCTCCTTCCATATGGCTGCTTTACAAGCTGCATGGAGTGAAAAATGGGCTTGTGCACCCGACCAGCGGCACACGGCTGGACGGAGACAAAATAGAGTTTTGCTCTTGGATTGTAAAAATGGAAAAGGTGCCTGGGGTGACTTTGGTGCTGGGAGGTTCAGCATTGCTTATTATGGACTCGGTGCTCCACAAGTTACAGCTAACCTTTAACATTAATTACCCTCCATGAGGCTGAGGCCTTAATGGGTCGCACAGCCTTGATCCGAAACAACAAGAACAGAACATGAAGTGTGATGTGAATGATCAAGTTTTTCACTGTGTTCTGAGCTCAGAAACTCTACTTACTTTTTAAAAAAGAATGAGGCTGGATGAAACTTAAAGATGCACCACAAGGCTGTGCTGATGTATGGAATTTTTTGGCTATACTAATATGGTAATGAAAACCTACCAGCATGTGGAGAGCATGTTGTTTAATGGTTTTAATCTAGCCTGCAATTGTTAGTTAGCCTCAGAGACAAAGTACAGCCAGGGTTGAATGCGACTAGTTTTGCCATATCAGTTAAATCAAACTGTTAAACACACTGTTGCCATGTGACCAGGAAACTTAACAAAATGTATCTTCTGGGTGCCAGGAATGTTTGTTCCAAATTAAATTCCAAACAGTGAAAATTTTTTTAGATATTCTTCCAAAAGCCTACCGTGAGCACCCAAGTATTGCTAGAGCAAAGCTATAGGGATGTTGTTATGAGAAATATTTATCCTCTATAGACCATGAATCAACAAAATCCTGAGAGATATCAAGATGCATACTAAAGGTCTGAGATGTTAGGCCCTCTGCTGTGTAGAAATTAAAGGGACTGTGAGGAGTTTCTAAGTAATTCCAAAAAGGTCTCACTTTTAGATATATGCCTGATGGAAATACACACTTTAAGATGAGTTTTATAGCATCTAAATAGGTTATCTATAAATGCTATTCCTTAGCTTCGCCGTCGGGTCGGACAGAGCTTGACTGGCCTGGATACTCAACTTTGGGAGCAAGACAATTAAAACTAGAGCAAATTTATATTATTCGGACACGTCTTAGAGCACCGGGCTGTAAGTAACAATATATAACCGGCTACAAAACTACGATACTAAGTTTTCCAAAAATTGCTTGTTGTCACACATCAAAAACTACCTCTACGTAACTAGAAAGAGATACATTACCTCGTCACTTTGCATCCTGTAAGTTGTTGAAAAAAGAAGTTGTAAAGCAATGCAGAGTTCTGAGGAAGGTCCGAGCTGCATTCATTAGCATCACAACAAACACATGCTTTGGCTTGGGTCACGTCTTTTGGTGCGTTCCAGTTGTAGTCAGAAGTAGGAATTTCCAGATTCCAAGTCGGAAACTGGCAACTGGAATGCCCCCAAAGTCTGAATTTCCTACTGGGAACTGGGTGAAACCTCGCCACCCCCGAGTTGACAATGGAAGATGGATGCCCCCAGTGTGAACAGTTATTTAGCTCCTGTAATAATCAATTTATTTGCACTTCTGACTGGGGTGTGTCGCTCTAGATCAGCTGCATACATATTATTGTTAGACTTATATTTCCAAAAATGCTGCCATAGTGATAATCACATTCTTCATGTGATATTTGTGAACAACAACAACACAGGGCATGCTAACAGCTAACAATAGCCTGGTAGATCGGCATGTTTTTTTCCGACTTCAACTGGAACGCCGAGATGATGTCACTCCCATAAGCAAAGAAATTGCAGGAGTTTGTAGAATTTATCCTACCAAACTAAAGTAGTGGCAACATAGCAAAGAGTACTTCAATTGGAATTGCCAAACTCTAAAAGGTTAATCCTCTGGTAGCCAAGTATAAGCACAGCAAGGCCATCCACTTGCAGTTGACAACATATTTAGGCTTGGAAGCAAAGGTACGTACCTTGTGATGGCACGAGAACAGAAGTTCAACAAGCCAAGAAGTTAGAAATTATCTCTTGGGCACAATGAATAGGTTCAAGAAATGCAGTGGCAATCTGACAACAACAAAAACCAACAAGTTTCCAAGCTCTATGGTAATATGGCATAAAGGGATGGCAATCTGGCTATGTCAAGAAAGTCAAGAGATCCGAGAAGTAATACATTATTTATAAATGTAAAAGCTACCACATGGCCAACATTGTTACCTGTTAGTTATAGCAAAGCCCAGCACCAACTTAATGGGAATGTATCCTCTTGGTACTATAAATGTCTTAGAAAATGTCGGGCAAACTGGTATCTTTAAATCCAAGGACTCACCAAAGCCGAAACGATTTGTTCTCTTGGAACCATGATTGGACATGTAAAAGCCATCCATTTTACAATAAATAAGATACTTATTAAAAAACAAAGACATGGACCTCCTAGCTGTACTAGCCAAGACGAGTAATCACCACTGAATGCCGGATTTACCCTCTAGGAACCATAAATGAAGACACTTATGACATCTGTCGAAAAGTTGATGGATTTTGCCAAAAGACATCCTACCTCTGATAGTGGTGTAAGTCAAGAGATTACCAAAGATTACACAAAAACATCCACTAGTTACAAAGACAATTTTATATCAATGTGGTTCCAGTCATTTCGTTATAAGCTTACAAATACAAACCCCCCTTTCTATGCCAGCCCAATAAACAATTAATTGCAAAAATCTGTGAATGTTGTCCCTTTGAGTTAAGTTATGGCAGGAAGTGTTTGAAGAGCAGAAACCACCACCAAGGCATTTCCAGCATTGTCCAATGAGTTATAAGCAAAAATATGGAAATGTCTTACTGTGTTAAAGGTGTAATCAGTGATCTTCTAATCTAATGCACTATTTGTCAAAATCACCATATTTCTCCTCTCCATCCACAAGATGTCCCCACTGACAGCATGTTGAAAAAAAGTCTGGTTTCAATACACAGCCTTGGCTCTGAATTTCAGCAGGTAAACACTGCAGCTCGGGCCGAGTTACCAAAACAGGGTACACTCTCCACATCCAGGGGGCGATCATACTCATGCGCAGATCAGACAGAGGGGGGAAGGGGAGTCGTAGTGTGCGCAGTTAGCGTAAGAGAGAGATACAGTATGTGCAGTAGCAATGGATGAAATACAGCCCAAAAGAAAAAGGTCAGAGGAGTGAAAAGTGAAAAAGAAGGGCTATGACCATGAAAGAGCGAAGAGCTGGGTCAACATTGGTGTTGCTTTCCGACGGTGGAGGGAACTCCGTGAACTGAAAGACCTGAAAACGGACGTGGATGTCGCCGTCTTTCTGCTGGATAGGTAAGCAACATTAGCTTTGTGGTACTTCACATAACAGTAACAGCCGTTGGACATTCATCTTATTGTCTAATCTGCCAGAAAGTACTGTTGTTGTGATGTTATCAATAATGAAAGTCCAGTTGACTGACGAGTTGGGGCTACCTTAGCTACGTTGATCAGCTACGCAGTTTCTATGGCCGTTTCCATGACGAGGCACGTCCAACAGCTTTCGGGGGTGGAGCCAGGGGTGAGGTATGAAGGGAGAGGCGGGTCTAAATTCGTTTATCAACAACCTCTCCACTTGTTTTCTCCCACATCGCTGACAACAACTTTAAGTCCTTGAAAAAAAAAATCCTGTATTCGAATCGGGATCCAGATTTCCGTAAATCACATGTTTTGATCTGTGGTCCATTTATGACCTATCCTGGAAATCTCATGAAATTCCATTCATAACTTTTGAGTGACAGTTTTACCAACCAAACAAACTACCAAAAAATGAACCTCCTTGGCAGAGGTAAGCTTCGACATCATGAATCTGACTACTCTAAAAGAAAGACAAACATTGTTATAGACTACGCCAAATGTACAAACTTTGCATGGAACTCTCTCAATTCAATCTGACAATTTCTGAGAGCTCACTGATATTCCAATTCCTTCCTCCCCAGAACGAGAAGTTCGAAAGCCGATTGGCAGTGTTTCAGTTTTGTCCCATCTTCTACATTCAGTCTCAAAACTGTGCTATTTGAACACAGCCTCACTCCCTAGTGAGAATGATGTTAGTTGGATTCTGTTCAAAGTTGAAAGTGCATCGTCTGTACCCTCTCATTATTCTGCTGTTTGATGCAGACTCTAACATATGCAGAGTGAGAACACCTCTGTGAACCCAGAGAAACATTTTGAAATTGGAAAGCTGTCTTTCAAAACAAAGAGCTACTAAGGATTCCTGCATAGGCTTTGAGTAGCAGCACTCAACATTTGCATACAGGGGCTGTTTGGTGAAGCCGGCCAAGCTCTGTTATTGGCTTAAGAGAAAAACAACATGTGGAAAGTAGGTTAAACAAATCTTGATAGAGAACCAAGATCTCATACAGTTGAGGAAGTGCTACCTCGGGCAAATACTGGAACCTTTATACTTGTGTCAAATCGAGAGTTTTCTGCCATCAAAACATCTATGCTCATTAAGACACTCTGTTGTCTTAATGATATATATATATGGATGTCATCTGCATATAGTGGTAGTAAAGTCTATAACTTGTTGTGACAGTGGGCCTGAACAATGTAATTTTTTTATAACTACAGTGTGAACATTTGCAGTAGACTCAAAGCACATCATGCTGCCATTTCTTTGTTGTTCAGTGGAAACCAAACCACTTGTTTTCTTATTTTCAACAATCAAAAATAAAGGTCTGCCTAATATCACTATTGTTTAGCTTTCTAAGAGACAGAACCATGTCATAAGCAAAGTTTGTGTTTACTGCATACAAAATCTACAAGCTCCAAACGGCCCTGGTCACAAATACAGCAGTGTTACACCTGAGATAGTGTTAAATGGTGATCTGTTAGTCTGTTATCCTTCTTTTAGCTTCAACTTTATTTTTTTATTGTATGTGTCTGAGTAAAGACCTAAACAAAGACACATTCGCTAAAACTTTTTCAGTCTTCAAAATCTGACGCACAGCAGCTCAAAATAGCTGAGTTTTCTCTGATTTGTCTGGTTTGGTTCAGTACAGTTCGGTACTGTTTGGAGCGGTAAGCACCTATTGTGCTTGTTTTCTCTGCCAGCTGTACCTTCACCTTGGAGCTGAGGTATGAGCTGAAAAATGAGGTTCTAAGATGTTTTCATCTTAGCTGCTGTTTCACAAAAAATGACAATTCTTACAACAGATCAACAGACTGCCAAAAAATAGGACAGCTTGGATCAGTTATTTGGATACCTCTCCCAATATTTGGCAGTTTTAACAACTATAAATGGGTACTGTACCAAACCGAACTGAACCAAACTGCTTGGTGGATTCACTGCTAATGTCTAAAAACACAAGGCTTCTCCTAAAAAAATAAACTTAAAACATCATAACAAATGGTACAAGTTATGCAATTCATTTCACCTTTTAAATGGTTGACAACTATTTGTATATTGAGTTTCTTGAGAAAAACTTTTAAACATTTTCTAAACATGACATGGAAGCATTTAGGAGGAAAACAGAAGTGGGCCCACGATGGAACCTTGAGGAATTCCACAAAACAAGGATGAGTTTAAAGAAGTGTAGTTCTTCAGGGTTTTAAAGGATAACTTCGGTTTCTACAGCTTTCACATTGTTTATAGAATGAAGTAGAACAATATACTCACCCAGAAGGCTTTCCTGATCCAAACAGTGCTTCGGGAGATATTTAGATCCAAAATCGAGCGGCGGACATCCGTATAATGGTAGCACACGGGGCATGTATAGCGCTGCTACTAAAACTGCATGAATCATCTAAAAACTCATTAGTTTCACCAATATTTCATCATGGTCCGCTCATGCTACTTCTCCAAGACAGTCCGGTGTCGCTCCTCCCATGTTTTCGTGACTGTGCTGACCTCTGAACTGAAGACTGCTCTCTGGCCAGCTGTTCTTCTCTTTGCCTCCGCGTCCTCCTTTCGATGAGCTCCTCATCTGTATACTCTGGCTCGAAACTGTAAGGACACCCATCATATTCAAAGTTCTCCTCCACAACATCTTCATCCGATAGATATCCGTCCATTTTGCACAAAACTGGAAGAAGAAAGGTGTTGAGTAGCCGGCGGTCGCCCCTGAAACAATAAGCCGTACTGCGCATGCACGGCAGCCAGAAACAAACTTTTCAGTTCAGAGGTCAGCACAGTCACGAAAACATGTGTGGAGTGACACAGACTGTCTTGGAGGAGTAGCACGAGCGGACCATGATGAAATATCGGTGAAACTAATGAGTTTTTGGACGAATAATGCAGTTTTAGGAGCGGCGCTATACACGCCACGTGTGCTACCATTATACGGATGTCCGCCGCTCGATTTTGGATCTAAATATCTCCCGAAGCACTGTTTGGATCAGGAAAGCCTTCTGGGTGAGTACACTGTTCTACTTCATTCTATAAACAATGTGAAAGCTGTAGAAACCAAACTTATCCTTTAAGGATTATACATTTGAAAATACATTTTAGCATAAGTTGAACAGAGATATGGAAGATGTCTAAAGGTTAAACCAATTATGTGTGCACATGTTCAAAAAGTTTCCATCTGAAGTTAAAACTCCCAGGCACTCTCTCACTTTTCTAGACTCTACTACAAACAAATCGAAGATAACTGCTTTTTCCTCAGCTTCTTTAGGAGCAGGGACATTTGTTAATATGAATAAATGGGTTGTTTCACTCATGATTCAACTCAGAATAGAAGATTTGAAGCCCTGAAAGGACTCTTAGGTTAGGGACGTTTTATGTGTTGTCATTATCTCTTGGCATGAGAAGTTTTAGGGAGAAAAACACAATGGAAAGGAGACATCTATCACCATGAAGCTGTCATTTCCTTTGAATGATGCCAAAGAGGTCTAATCTGTTCAAGTAGCAGGAATCAGATGGAGAGGGGAAAGTTAAAACTTGATGACAGGAGAGACGAACTGAAACCTTTTTTCAAGGACTTTGGAGCCTTAAGACGCAGTAATAGCAGACGTCACGATAAAGCAATTAATGTCAGGTAAAGATTAATTACTTGCAATGTTACACTTCATTAGCAACCCTCTGCAGAGGTGCCAGTTTAGAGGAGTAAATCAGGGAGACTCTGACATCACTGACATCTGGTGGGAGCAGCTCTTGGAATGATTTAGTCAAGGAGCAACAAGGTGTTAACTCTGTGCTTTTACTGTAAGATTCAACTGTTCTAAATGCCATGATGACAACCATTATGGGGAAATTTAGGGTTGGAAATTTGACCTTTCAGAGCAGCGCTAAATGTAAAAATCAATTTGCTGTAATGCAAGCAATTTTACACAAAAGGGGCTTTTCGACATCAAGAACTTTGCTTTGACCCAACAGCTATGGTCTGGATTAAGTTCCATAGAAGCTGAATTGCCTCCCAAGATGATCCTGCTTTAGAAGGTTTTGATTGGACAAAAACATTTTGCACGGACGTGTTCTAAGAGATGGAAAAGCTGTGTCCAGTAAAGGGAAGTGAAGACAACTTGAAATAAAAATACATGAATTCAAAATAGCCAGAAGTGTATCCAGGGGCTTCTCTTTGAAAGCTTTTCTATCTCATTTTGTCAAAAAACAATCCCTCAAGAGAAGAAGTATTCTATTTAGTAAAACGCATTGAGGGTACTGGTTTGATTGAAGTGACAACTCAACTCCAGGCAAAATTGACCAGGCATGGCACAACAAGTTTTTTCTTTTCATTGATACCAATACCAATACCATTAACAACTCTACTTATTGATCCAATTCTGTAACCATTCATTAATGGATTCCTGATGATTTTCTCACAGGAAAAGGGATAGCATAAGTAGCAGAAATGTCAAACATTGACACTTGTGCAATAAAAAACTTCTTTTCATCCAATACAAATGAATGTGGGGGGAGTAGGCCAGTGGTATGAGCCCCTTTATTCTGTCATACTAATGCCATTGCAACTAATGCAAAGTGACCCAGAATCAGACAATCTATTTATCCAAATGGCAAACCAGTTTTTGCAAACTATGAATACATTTACAAACAAATGAGACATGGGTATGTCTGAGACATTTAGGCCCCATCCACACAAAGACAAATCCAGGTCTAACGGCATACGTTTTTTGCCGAATCTACGTATCATCCATACGAAGGCAGCACTTTGGGGGTCTGTAAAAGATCATTTTTGAAACCAGGTTCCAGGGTGGAAAGATTTTGAAATACCGTTTACGCAGCTCCGTGATTTCTGGCTCTCTGCAAGTTTTCAGATACGCTTACCCCATAGTTTCATATCTTCATTGACACGCATGCGCCACATACGGCAACGTCATCAACAATGGCGGCGTACGTGAAGCATATGTGCTGATGAAGCTAGTGACCCTACTATCCCTGTTGCAGCAAAATCTCCTTCTCAATCACCACCGAGTTGAACAAACAATTATCGAGGACACATTACGGCACTTTATGATCACTTTATCACAATCTTTGTTTACAACTTTTGCCGCAAGTGCGCATGCCCACTGTTTTTTTGTCTGTTTCCGCTTGTTTCCGTCATATTTTGACAGCGCCCCTAGAGGTCTGGCGTGTGTTTTACAGTGTCTTCATGCATATCGAGTGTATACATATAGATGCACACATTTTCTGAGACGCCCTCATCTTTATGACAATTGTTGTTGAAATTGTTAAGCGTTTTGTCTTCGTGTGGATGGGGCCTTAATTAAAGTGGTCAGTGTACAGACAAAAATGCTCACCAGCACTTAGGGAACCTCATGTGACCTCCTAAGGTAAAGAAAACACTTAAGGACATAGCAGATAAATCTGTGTAGAGCTTAGTTTTTGGTTCAGTTTAATGTCCGTGTGTATTGCGAAGTCAGGAAGCCTGTTGTGAAGTATTGCACTGGAAAAGTAGAGATCTTTAGATGTTGGTAACTGCTGCTTAAAAACCAGATGATCTCTTCTGTAAGAATTACCAAGTTCCATGGCAACCTTTAAATTATTTATTGAACTATATCACCCTTAATCATGACCAACATGATTATTTAATATTTCCCTTAAGCAAGGCTGCAAGTGTTGCTGAAGATAATTTAAACTAACCAAAGACAGACTTCAAGTATCAAGTTTTAGCATAAATATTTAATCCAACAAATGTGGGGAAATGCTCAATGACAAAAATATTGCGTTCCATAAGGGGCACTGCTGATGAATGTCCAGATAAAAGTCATTATTTTGCACTGATTTTTTCATAGCGTTTGTGCATCCAAAAAGAAAAGGGGAAGAAATCAGGTTTCAGACTGACTTGTTTGATTAAGAAATGTGGCTCATGATGACGCATTGTAAAACTACTAAAACTGAAAAAAAAAAAAGAAAAGAAAAAAATCTACCATATTCAAGGGCAAGATATAAATAATTGGCTTGGCCACCACTGGCAATATGAATTGTTCATTGTTCCTGACCACTATCTGCCCAGTCTCATGGTCAAAGGGCTGAATTTACAGTCAATTTATTCTTAAGGTCTCGTCAAGGTGGAGTTGTTACCATGGTCACTGAAATGTCAAAGCTTGGTATGCCTCTCAAACAGGCATCAGTGAACATTTCCTGTGGCAATAAAATATTCACTTAAACATGCTGGCTTGTAGAAAACCTAATCAGAGCAAATGTAGGAATAAATAAACTGGTTGAAAAAGGCACCAAAGCAGCAGACTGTATCTTGAATCATGTTGCAGATTGGGTTGTATGCAGATGATGCAGTACAATTTCACTCAGGGTGCTTTTCTGTCTACAGCTCATTGACTGTTCTGATTAAAATAATAAAATGAAAAATTATTCCATTTCAGGTATGGATTTTTTTTGTCTATGCTTTAAAATTGTAGAAGCAAAAAAGAAATCCCCCACTAAATATGGGCTGTCCTTAAGTCATTACAACAAAGCCCGCTGCCCAGTCCAGTGGCAGTCTTTGAAAACAGTTAACTGTTAAGTAGTTAATTAAGACCTATATTATGAGCCTTGTTTGATTTCCAGTGTTTATATCTGTTGTCACAAGGTCTACCATCTTAGGCCCTCCTCACACGGGGACGGCACCGTATTGTCTTAGCGTCGGCATCAAAACATGGATCGCTGTTTACACATCGTATTGTACATAGGCTTGTGTATTTACTTGAGAACGCAAAATCCACACCGGGATGTACCTATGGGTTCCCACGCATGCTCCCAGCCCAAATTGCATGCTGGGTAATGTAGTTCTTGGGTTACTACACTCGTAACATCACAGTTCTGCTCCGAGGTGGATTCCACGTCAATAAGTGCTCATGCACACGTAACACGCTTCATCTCTGCGTGAGACCTTGTTGCTGTTGTTGCTGTAGCTGGTGTTGTTGGTGTTCTGTGAGCAAATGTTGGTATAAAAGTCGTAGCAATATTTATAGCTGCTGGAACAAGATCTGAATCAGCCCGGCTGCCGCCATTGTTGTTGTTGTTGTTGGAGTGTGTGACAGCGTGGGTTGGGGGGCGGGGAGGAGGGGTGCTATGAGGTCACCGTCTTTTCCGGACTTATCTGTTTATACCAACTACGGCATGAAGACAAATACGCAGATATCCACCTGCAGACCCGTTTTCAAAAAAGATGCGGAGTCATGGACAAATACGCGTTTCCATGTGTCAATCTCACCAGATCGATAGTTTATTTTACCGGAGTCTTACAAATTCGTACTCGTATAAAGCCCACCTTAATAGGCAGGTAAAGGTCAACAATTAACACAATCATTCTCTTCAGTCATGACACCTGCTGCAACATCAGCAAAATAATTCTGACAGCAGTTTGTATAAGTAGACACTAAGCTATACAGGGTGACCACGCATTGTCAAGAAATGGTAGCTGGCCCATTACTATTTCTAGTCCTGTTAATGACCAAGCACCAAAAAGCCTATTGATAGCTTTCATGAGATTTTCAATGTCATACATTTATGCTACGGTGGGCGCCTCCCTTTGCTTTAGACACTACGAGGATGTTGACAGTCTCAGAAACTTCTGTAAACCATAACTTTTAGGCACCTAAGGCCCCTATACAGCATGGAAAACATAACTTTAATCACTAGAAGCAATTTAGTTTTGCTAGAATGGCTTTTCAATGCTGATATCAAAGGGTCAAGTTGGAGAATCCTTCCCCTTACAGTATCGCTAGGATAAAAACATTTGAATAGTCTGGATTAACAATTCTGCTGGTTGGTAGGTGGAAAACTAGTAATTGATCAACACAAAGTTAGTTGTTTGCTAACATTAGCTTGTTTTTGTTATATATTGTTGATATCAGGATCACTGCTAGCTGTCTCTTTCAACTTTGTTAAAGGGACTGTGAGGAGTTTCTAAGTAATTGCAAAAAAGTCTCACTTTTATTTATATGCCTGATGGAAATACTTTAAGATGAGTTTCATAACATCAAAATAGGTTATCTATAAATGCTATTCCTTAGCTTCACGGTCGGGTCGGACAGGGCTGGACTGGCCTGGATACTCAACTTCAGGAACAAGACAATTAAAACTAGGGCACATTTATATTATTCGGACATGTCTTAGAGCACCGGGCTGTCAGTAGCCATATATAGCTGGCTACAAAACTACGATACTAAGTTTTCCAAAAATTACTTGTTGTCACACATCAAAAACTACCGCTACTTAACTAGAAAGAGAAACATTAGCTCGTTGCTTTGCATCCTGTAAGTTGTTGAAAAAAGAAGTTGTTAAGCAATGCAGAGTTCTGAGGAAGATCTGAGCTGCATTTATCACAACAAACACACACTTTGGCTTGGGTCACGTCTTTTGGTGCATTCCAGTTGTAGTCAGAAGTAGGAATTTCTGAGTTCCGAGTCAGAAACTGCAGCTGAAGTGTCCCCCGAAGTCAGAATTTCCTAGTGGGAACTCGGTGAAACTTCGCCACCCTGAGTTGACAATGGAAGATGGATGCCCCCAGTGTGAACAGTTATTTAGCTCCTGTAATAATCAATTTATTTGCACTTCTGACTGGGGTGTGTCGCTCTAGATCAGCTGTATACATAGTATTGTTAGACTTATATTTACAAAAATGCTGCCATAGTGATAATCACATTCTTCATACAACAATGCAGGGCGTGCTAACAACAGCTAACAATAGCCTGGTAGATCGGCATGATTTTTTCAGACTTCAACTGGAACACTGATAAGTCGGAGATGATGTCACTCCCAGTTCCAAGGTCACTAGAACGCAGCATTAAGACAGTCGCCGTGCTCATGGGTAGCAGAGTCTTAATGTCGCCGGTAATAGATTCTCCTCACAGTCCCTTTAAAGAAAGTTATGATCTGATGATGTTACCAAAAAACCCCTATATATCATTTTGTTTCAACAGTCTTCTAATCAGGAAAGTACTTTGCACATCTAATTCAAGAGTGGTGCGGGGAAAGAATCTATTTAAACCTGAACAAACAACAGGTTTTGCCTGATGAAGGTCTGAAACAAACATTGCAAATAAATGAATTTCTTGCAAGCCAGACTGTGTGGGAGTCTACCTTCACGTTGAAGTTGCTTCAGTCTTGGTAACTTCCAGAAACAATGGAGCATGTGACAACGTTCATTCGCTATTTGCTCCTCTCTCAGATTTCAACCTAAGATGAGGCTCTGTAGACATTGTCATTGCAAATAAATAGTCAACACGGTTGTCAACATCTCCACAGTGTGAAGCAGCTGCAATATTTTAAGCTTCTAGAAAGGGAAGAAACAAAATTTCCTCTGGAGTGCAACAACAATAGCTCTCAGAGTGTTTTGCAGTGAAGGAGAAGTTGTTTGTTTGCACCTGAGCTTCCATTGTTGCACTTCTTAAACAACTTCCATGGTGGTACATTGCAACATCAGCATCCATAATTTATTGAGGGAGCCTGTTCACACGGTCGCTGCAGGGAGACCTCGGGCGATGTTGGATCAGCCGAGCAAAGTTTCACCCTCTCTGCGTGTCAGAGAGAGTGTTATTAATGTGAGAACCAGCTTCCTCAGTCTGCTTTTATTTTCTGACTCGACTCTAATGCAGAGACTTTAAGGGAGCGCTATTTGTAAATATCTAAATGTAAAAAATGTTTCACTTGTACCGTAAAGCATCTGTTTCAGCTCACAGCCCTTTTTAGAGCTCCCTCCTGATTAAAGGGGAATTTTAATGGCTGCATCTTGTTGACCCCAGTCTGCCTTGGAGTCCAAAACCAATACTCATCAGCCCCATCTGCCTCCCTTTTGGCTCAAAGGAGATCAATAATGAGGAGGGAGTGAAGCCAAGGGCGCCCATTGTAGATTACCTTTAACAGTTAGAGGTGATATGTGGAGCAGAGTGAATGGCGCACTGCTGGGGGTTTGGATCCACTTAAGCTGAATATATTAAGCATCTGACGTGGCCTCTATGCTGTGAGTGCATTTGGAAATTTGGCATGAAAGGTGCCCATGAAAATTTATGTAAATGCTCCCTACTGCTAACTGCTCCTTGTTCCTTTGATATTTATTTTTCCTTTAATTATTGCTCACAAGGTTACTGTTTTTCCTGAACAGACCAAAGACAGACCACTCACAGGTAAGAGGGGGAGTCCAGTATGTTGTAAATTACCACCATGGTTGTTGAAACTGCCCTGAAGCCATTGATATTCCTGTCATTAGCAATGTTAGCACCACCAACCTAGCCTTGCACAGCAGACGGACCTGCCTGATTCTGAAATCCTGCATGTCCCTCTTGCTAACCTCTGTTGTCCAACGACTCACTTGGCTAAATGCTTAACGGCCTAAAGACGGGCAGGAGCTGCGGACGTGACAACAGCAGGAGTGACTGCCAGTCAATTGCTACATCCCTAGCAAGATTGTAGTGGTTTTATAGCACCCTTTATACAAGACTTGACTAGCACAAAGAGCCTGGAGGTCATGTTTTCGGGAGAGTTTGTCTTTCTGTCTGTGAACAAAATAACTCAAAAAGTTATGGATGGATTTTGATGAAATTTTCAGGAAGTGTTCAGCATGGGGAAAGGCAGAACTGATTCAATTTTGGATCTGGATCCGCCATGATAAAAATGCAATTTTGGTAAATAACTACTGAACTAAAATAGATATCATTATGAATCCAGATGCTAATGGTATGTTTTCATGGTCAAGGAATCTAAATATTAAGATGAAATTAAGGTAGGACTAGTATTTATGGTAAAAATCACAATATGGGAGAGGACTGTGGTGCTGGCGGAGGTCTGCGCCTTCTGAGTGCTTTTCGAGTTGGAATTTGTTTTACCAACTACTAAATCTTGTGCCAAGCAGAGAGGGGGGGATATTTATGTATGAGTTGAACCCACGTGGTAATACTTGAGACAGCAGTTGACACATCGTGAAACAAGAAAACTATTGTCTCAAGGTGCTTACTCACTGGGCCCTACTTGTACTACCTTGGTGATCACTCTCCATGCAAAGTCAATGTACAGCCGCGATGGGGCGGGGCTAACGCTCCTGTGATGCGTTAGCCGCGTACAAGAGGATCACTTCACACATCGAGCGATGTCAAAGTTAAAACAAAGTTGATCTTTTCAGGTGATGTCATGTGTGGCTGTACGGCAACAGTCAATCAGCCGTGTGTGCATGTGTGACGGTACCCATGACAGACAGTTTTTCAACCGGACTACAGAGGAACAGTTTATGTCCGTGTGGGAAACATTAGTCAGTGAGGACATTAGTTCCGCCTAGACGGACCGCAGGAACTCCCAGATAATGCTGCTGCAGGGCATCAGCTGCAGTCTTTTGTGGTTGCTAAGTGAGTGAAAAGGATACAGCTGGAATAATGTCCGCTCATACATCCTATTATGATATATGATCGTAACTCGAGCAGACGTGACGTCACCAAGCGATGGCCGACGGCAATGGTGACCAAAATGAGGTATTTATACACTGTGATAAAAAAAATGTAAAAAACCCCCAGTAATTTTCCGGCAGCTGGGGCGCCAATAAAATACAGTGAAATAACAGAAAATTGCTTTCTCATAAAAATACAGTTTCTTTCCATAATTAATATGCAGTTTGCAGTCGTAATTTTAACAAGATTTTGCCTTAATTTAAGGTTCTTTAATGTTTAATTACAAACATTTAACGTTAAAAAACAATTAAATTACCCATAAATATATGGGGTTCCTGGTTGCTAACCACTCCGCCAAACCAGCACCCCTTAATGACATTATTTTATAGAAAAAGTTTTTTTTTAGAGTTGTAAAGTTGAATTTTACAGTTTATTCCCTTAAATAACAGAGAAATATTAGTGAAATTACAATACACTTGTTAACGTATTTTAACAATACATATTTGTATTTGTAACGGGGTTTCTTTGTAAAAGAACAGAAATATTGGTTTTTTTCACAGTTACAGTAATTTCTTGTTATATTACATTTGACATGTAAAAACAGTTTATTTTTGTGAATTGGCATTTTGAAAATACAGAAAAAAACTGTAAAATAAACAGTAAAATACTGTTATACTACTATTTTTTTACAGTGTAGACACGTGACATGACTTTAGTAGGCAACGCAAATTTGACCAGGGAGTCACTCGTGGTGTGAATGCAGCTTTAGACTCTTAAAATGTTTCTGACAATGTTTAACTTCTTGCAAGAACAGACGTATTATTTCAACACAATGAACAAATGTCGTATTCCGATAATGGACTTCACTGCATCTTGTACACTTATACTTATAAAACCTTTTAAAATAGAAATACAGCCAACTTCAGAGATTACCATGCTAATTTCTTGCAGAACAAATCATTTTAAATGTTCAGGAAATAGTGGGATAACATTTATGCTCCATAAAGTCAAGTTCTGGATGATTAAAAACCTCTTGTTTCAGACCAAATGAGATGAAGTTAACCCTTAACCTTTTACTCCAGTCACATGGTTTGGCAATTAATAAGCAATGTGTCTCCATCATTTTGCCCGAGTCATTCCTCTCCTCTACTTGTAAATGTTTGATTGAGGTTGAAAAGAGCTTCACCTCTCACTCTGAATCCAATTAACACTGTTTGACAGAAGAGAACATTTTGCCTATGAAGTGTGTATGTGTGTGTTTCTTGTTAAACCTCCTGAATCCACCTTTCTAATTCTTGTTTTTAAGCTCCTTGTCCTGTGTCATTACCTCAAAATATGAGCAAATATTTAGAGAGGAAACAGGATTTGCCTCAAGCTGCTTATTTCTCACTCCACCACCGCAGGAAGCTGTAAACAGCTACTGTACAGGAGCTACTTAGTCAACCTGAGGTCACATAGGGGCCACAAGTTTACTGCAACACACCATCAGGACGACATTACAGTAAGGAAGAAAATCACTGAATTTCTCCTGTGAATTCCATACAAATAAACAATGTAACCCTTTATTTCTTTTACTTTAACTGAGGCAAATACTTTTTCACATGCTTGTCAAACTTTAGGCTCCAACAACTGCATATTAATACGGACAAAAAATCATAGTTTTCTGCCCAAAAATGAAGCCAACATACACTTGTTTACATATCGCACTACTAAAGTAATGCATATATGAATGAACTTGCTAGTAACCTACTGACTAGATGCTTCTTTCTTTCTTTTTAACAAAAGCACATATTTAAATGTTTCTTTTGGCAACATAAAATAGAAATTTACGCTTCGGATTTTTAAATCATCAGTGTGTTCTTCAGCAAACTGCTAATAAGTGACACGATTGCAGGTAGGACCCAGAAGCAAGCAGTTTGATTAGAACAGTCTTTATTAACCAAGTTCAGAAACAGTTCAGTGCGGGTTGCGAACCCGCGACCAGGAGATCTGTGGACAGGCGCTCTCCTGACTGAGCTAACCCGGAGCTGAACAGCTGTCGGTTCCCACAGCCTTTTCAGGGAAGAGGCTGAGGACGGAGAGGAGCTCAAACAGTCTTTACAGGGGAGTAGCTGATTCTTGAGCGGGGCTTCAACCCGCACCAGCGAACTAAAGAGGTGAACACTCCTCTGATTGCAGCACCTCAGAGGAGTCCAAAACTGACACCCACACCGTTGAAACAGAGAACAGGCTGTGGCTTGAGCGGGGGTCAAACCCGCGACAGCTCGGTCCACAGTCGGACGCCTTACCGACTGAGCCACCCAGGCGATGCAGTGACAGAAGCTCACACAGTCTTTATAGAAAGAGGTGAAGCAGGCTTGACTCACGCACAGACGAGCTGAGGCGCCAGGAACACTTGGAGGAGGGATTCAGGCGAACTCGCGTTGTCGAAGACAGGCAGGAAGTCAGACACCAGGCGATTGGCACAACGTAGAGCAGACTGGGTTCGGCAACTGAAGACGGAAGCAGGGTCAGGTACCAGACGTGGGTCACAACGTAGAGCGGGCTGGATTCGCAACAGGAGACGGAAGCAGGGTCAGATACCAGACTCGGGTCACAACGAGAGCGGGCTGGATTCGCAACAGGAGGCGGAAGCAGGGTCAGATACCAGACGGGGTCACAACGAGAGCGGGCTGGATTCGCAACAGGAGACTTCAGCAGGATCGAAGCCGATTCAGACAGGCGGATGAATACAGGACAGAAGCTAGTCGATACCTTGGAGTCGAGCCGAGGGTCAGGCGTATGAGGCAGAGTCTGGGACGAAACTGGTCGGCAACGGGTGATCAATCCGGGAAACAAGTCTGGACCTTTCAGCATGAGTGCGACAACAGTCTGACGCTGGTTGAGTGTGGAGCTGGGGCTTAAGTAGCTGGCTTGATTACGGAAGATGAGCTGCAGGTGTGAGCGGCGGCACAGGTGAGGTGAGTGAGGACTGATTAAGGTGCAGCTGGGAGTGACAGGCTGTGGGAGAGGCTGAGGCTGCAGACTGAGATGTGACAGAACCCCCCCCTCAAGGGACGGCTCCCGACGTCCACAACATCAACAGGGGTGGGGGGGGTGGGAAGAGTACCTAGTACTCCTCCGAGGCGGAGTCCTCACGGACGTCAGGTGGATGGGGAACCTCCTCCTCCTCTTCAGAGTCCTCCGCGGTGGGAGAGCCTACAGGACTGGCGAGTGAGGGTTGCCGAGCTGGACGTCCCCGCCTTCTTAGGGACGGCTGCTCCGGATGGTCCACGTGAAACTGCCGCACCAAGGCTTTATCAAGGACGTCCCGGGAAGGGACGCATGATCTCTCCTCTGACCATATCCTTCCCAGTCCACGAGGTACTGTAGGCCTCTTCCTCGCCGGCGGGAACGGAGCAGACGACGGATGGTGAATGCCGGACCTCCGTCGATGATGCGTGGAGGAGGAGGAGGGGCCACGACTGGAGACAGGGGACTCACATGGACCGGTTTAATCTTGGAGACGTGGAAGGTGGGATGGACCCTCATGGATCTGGGAAGGGCCAGCCTCACTGCCGTCGGGTTAACGATTCTCTGTATGGAGAAAGGACCAACAAACTTAGGTGCGAGCTTCCTGCTCTCAACCCTAACAGGTAGGTCTTTGGTAGATAACCAAACTTTCTGACCTACCTGATAGGTTGGAGCAGGAGTCCGACGGCGGTTGGCAGAAGAGGAGTGACGATGGACGGCCCTCTGGACTGCACGACAGGCTCGGGCCCATGTGCTGCTGCATCGACGGGGGAAAGCAAGGGCAGACCGGCAGGAGACCTCGTTGGCCAAGAGCGGGAACAACGGGGGCTGGTAGCCGTGAGACACACTGGAATGGGGACAAGCCAGTTGAGGAGGAGACCAGGGAGTTGTGGGCGACTCCACCCATAGGAGCTGCTGAGAACATGTAGAAGGGATCTGGGACAGAGTGCACCGAAGAGCCGCTCTCCATCTCTTGGTTCATCCGCTCCGATTGTCCGTTGGTTTGTGGATGGAAGCCAGAGGATAAGCTGGCGGTGGCTCCCAGGAGGTGGCAGAACTCCTTCCAAAAACTGACGAGAACTGAGGCCCACGATCCGACACCACGCCCACTGGAAGGCCATGGAGGCGAAAGACGGATGGAGGACCAGTTGTGCGGTTTCTTTGGCCGACGGAGCTTCTGCAGGGGAATGAAGTGTGCCATCTTCGAGAATCGGTCAACCACGGTGAGGATGGTGGTGTGACCATCGGAGAGAGGTACTCCGGTGACGAAGTCCAAGGATACATGGGACCAAGGACGATGTGGAATAGGCAGAGGTTGGAGGAGACCGGCAGGAGCCTGGTGAGAGGGCTTGTGTTGGGAGCAAACCTGGCAGGCTTTAACGAAGTCCCGAGTGTCTTCCTCCAGATTGGGCCACCAGAACCTCTGCCGAAGAACCTCCTGAGTGCGAAGGGATCCAGGGTGACAGGTCAGATTCGAGGAGGGGCCCATTGCAGAACTTCAGACCGAAGGGCGTCAGGAACGAAGAGACAGTGAGGAGGACAAGAACTAGGACCAGCCTGATCCTGGGAGGCAGCCTTGACTCTTTCCTCGATGTCCCAGGTGAGGGTAGCGACGACACAGGGGGAAGCCAGAATGGGGGCAGGTTTCTCTGGGTTGTCCTCGTCTCTGAGGTACTGACGAGAGAGGGCGTCAGGTTTGGTGTTGCGGGAGCCAGGTCTATAGGATAAGGTGAAGTTAAACCTGGAGAAAAACAGGGACCACCGGGCTTGACGGGCATTCAGTCTCTTGGCCGCTTTTGATGTACTCCAAATTCTTATGATCGGTCCAAACCAGAACGGATCCTTGGCCCCTCCAGCCAGTGTCTCCACTCCTCCAGGGCTAACTTGACAGCCAGGAGCTCACGGTTGCCGATGTCGTAGTTTCTCTGCCGGGTCAATCGACGAGAGAAGAAGGCGCAGGGATGGAGCTTGTGGTCTGACGGGATCGTTGGGACAGAACACCTCCGACTCCCACATCGGAGGCGTCTACCTCCACCAGGAACTGGAGATCAGGATCAGGCATTTGGAGGATGGGAGCAGTGGTGAATCTTTCCTTCAGGGTGCGAAAGGCAGTGTCTGCATCAGGAGACCAAAGGTAAGTTTTCTTGCTGCTGGTGAGTGCAGTGAGGGGAGCAGCGACAGTGCTGTAGTTTCTGATGAACCTGCGGTAGAAGTTGGCAAAGCCCAGGAACCTTTGAAGTTGCTTATGGACTCAGGGACAGGCCAGGAGGTAACGGCAGAGACCTTAGCCGGGTCCATTTGGATGTGACCTTGTGTAATGATGAAGCCCAGGAAGGAGACTGAGGGGACGTGGAATTCACATTTCTCCGCTTTAACAAAAAGTGAGTTTTCAAGGAGTCTCTGCAGCACGGACTGGACCTGATGCACATGGTCACTGAGGTTCTTCGAGAAGATGAGGATGTCGTCGAGGTAGATGAAGACGTATTTGTTCAGCATGTCCCTGAGTACGTCATTCACCAAGGCCTGAAACACTGCAGGGGCATTGGTTAAACCAAAGGGCATCACCAAGTACTCATAATGTCCTATGGGGGTGTTGAAGGCCGTCTTCCACTCGTCCCCCTCCCTGATGCGGACGAGATGGTAGGCATTCCTGAGGTCAAGTTTGGTGAATACAGTGGCTCCCTGAAGCAACTCGAATGCAGAGGAGATGAGAGGCAGGGGATAACGGTTTTTAACCGTAATGTCGTTAAGTCCTCTGTAGTCGATGCAGGGCCTCAGGGAGTGGTCTTTCTTCTCGACGAAGAAGAACCCTGCACCAGCAGGGGACGAGGAGGGGCGGATGATGCCAGCGCCAGAGAGTTCTCAATGTACTCCTCCATCGCCTTTCTTTCTGGAGCCGAAGGAAAAACAGCCTTCCCTTTCGACGTGAAGTGCCCGGAAGGAGGTCAATGGCACAATCATACGGACGATGAGGGGCAGAGAAGTGGCATTGACCTTGCTAAACACAGCGCTGAAGTCGTGATACTCGGGGGGCACACTGGAGAGTTCAGGCTGGACCTTGGAACAGACAGATGGGTGTGGGGACAAGGCATCCTTCAGGCAGGTGAGATGACAGGAGGACCCCCACCCACGGATGGAGCCAGTTGACCAGTCCAAGACAGGGTTGTGTCGCCGGGCCAGGGATAGCCGAGGACCAGCGGCACCTCAGGATGATCAAGCACGTGGAACTGGATGGTCTCTTTGTGATTTCCTGAGATGAGCATGGTGACAGGGGAAGTTTGGTGACTGATTACCCCCATCTCGTGGCCATCCAAGGCTCTGGCAGGAATGGAGTGATTGAGGGAACCAGACTTAATCCGAGTTGTTCAGCAACCCTTTTGCTGATTAAGCAGGAATCGGACCCAGAGTCAATGAGGGTAGCCAGGGTCTGAGGTCCGCCAGGCAGGAGCAGGCGAGCAGGAAGGGAAGGACGAAGGACTTGAGGAGTCTGGGAGGATGAGCTCACTGCTCCTCCTCCCTTACGAGTGAGCTCTCTCTTTACCGGGCAGTCTTTGACAAAATGTCCTTGTCCTCCACAGTAAAGGCAGAGTTGAGAGGAGACTCGCTTCCTCTCGGCTGGGGTGAGGGAGGTACGGCCCAGTTGCATGGGTTCGGGGTCCCTCACCAAGGGAGCAGAAGCCTGTTGGGGTGCACTCCTGTGTGGTGGGCAGGTGATGGACAGGTGAGTCGGAACGGAGCTCCTAACTCCTCTTCTGGCCCTGATGCGGAGATCGATCCGGGTGGCGAGGTCGATGATGCCATCCAGGGTCAAGGGAGTTCATGGGAAACCAGAGCGTCTTTGATGTAGTCTGCCAGTCCATGAACAAAGGCATCAATTTGGGCCGAAGAGTTCCACCCACTGCGGCTGGCTTGGGTGCGGAAATCTATGGAGAATTCAGCCACCGACCGCCGACCTTGTTGAAGCTTCAGAAGGCCCGCTGCAACTCCTGCCCTATCAGGATTCAGTCCAAACACTTTGCGAAGTTCAGAGGTGAATGTGAGGAAACTGGAACAGGCAGGAGATTGACGATCCCACTCAGCGGTTCCCCAGAGTCTCGCACGCCCAGTCAGGTGATTGATGGTGTAGGCAACCTTTGCAGCTTCAGAGGAGAAGGTGCGGGGCTGTAGAGCGAAGAGCAGGGTGCAGTTGGTGATGAAGGCAGAACAGGTCTCAGGTTCACCATCATATCGTTCAGGAGAGCCCACTCGTGGTTCTGGCGAAGCAGGCGATACAGCAGGCTGAGGAACAGGTGCAGGGGTTGGAGTTGGTGGTGACTCTCGAAGCCTGGAGGCGAGATCAGTGACAGTCCGGGTGAGAGTATCCACAGCACTCTGAAGGTGGCTAGATGACGTGGCAATTAGCCCCTCATGATGAGCCAGCAACCCTTCAACTCTTTCCAGTCTGTCCATTGCTGATGGTGAACTGCTCGCTGGGTCCATCTTCTGGTCAGACTGTACTGACACGATTGCAGGTAGGACCCAGAAGCAAGCAGTTTGATTAGAACAGTCTTTATTAACCAAGTTCAGAAACAGTTCAGTGCGGGTTGCGAACCCGCGACCAGGAGATCTGTGGACAGGCGCTCTCCTGACTGAGCTAACCCGGAGCTGAACAGCTGTCGGTTCCCACAGCCTTTTCAGGGAAGAGGCTGAGGACGGAGAGGAGCTCAAACAGTCTTTACAGGGGAGTAGCTGATTCTTGAGCGGGGCTTCAACCCGCACCAGCGAACTAAAGAGGTGAACACTCCTCTGATTGCAGCACCTCAGAGGAGTCCAAAACTGACACCCACACCGTTGAAACAGAGAACAGGCTGTGGCTTGAGCGGGGGTCGAACCCGCGACAGCTCGGACCACAGTCGGACGCCTTACCGACTGAGCCACCCAGGCAATGCAGTGACAGAAGCTCACACAGTCTTTATAGAAAGAGGTGAAGCAGGCTTGACTCACGCACAGACGAGCTGAGGCGCCAGGAACACTTGGAGGAGGGATTCAGGCGAACTCGCGTTGTCGAAGACAGGCAGGAAGTCAGACACCAGGCGATTGGCACAACGAGAGCAGACTGGGTTCGCAACTGGAGACGGAAGCAGGGTCAGGTACCAGACGGGTCACAACGTAGAGCGGGCTGGATTCGGCAACAGGAGACGGAAGCAGGGTC
Source organism: Scarus forsteni (assembly GCA_036419115.1). Lineage (NCBI taxonomy): Eukaryota > Metazoa > Chordata > Actinopteri > Labriformes > Labridae > Scarus > Scarus forsteni. Next base: position 4,652,598 of record JAZDUH010000341.1, read on the forward strand.
AGATACCAGACTCGGGTCACAACGTAGAGCGGGCTGGATTCGGCAACAGGAGGCGGAAGCAGGGTCAGATACCAGACGTGGGTCACAACGTAGAGCGGGCTGGATTCGGCAACAGGAGACTTCAGCAGGATCGAAAGCCGGGGATTCAGACAGGCGGATGAATACAGGACAGAAGCTAGTCGATACCTTGGAGTCGAGCCGAGGGTCAGGCGTATGAGGCAGAGTCTGGGACGAAACTGGTCGGCAACGGGTGATCAATCCGGGAAACAAGTCTGGACCTTTCAGCATGAGTGCGACAACAGTCTGACGCTGGTTGAGTGTGGAGCTGGGGCTTAAGTAGCTGGCTTGATTACGGAAGATGAGCTGCAGGTGTGAGCGGCGGCACAGGTGAGGTGAGTGAGGACTGATTAAGGTGCAGCTGGGAGTGACAGGCTGTGGGAGAGGCTGAGGCTGCAGACTGAGATGTGACAATAAGAACTACAAAAATGGCAGGGATCTTTTTTCTCGCCCATAAAATGTCACCTAACAAGCCTGTGGTTGCTTTATTTCTTTTTTATTTGATCTTTTTTTGGACGTGATAAACTGATGAATGTAAAATATCTTTTGGGTCCATACAATACCAACGTAAATATGTCAGATTTAGCACAATGCTAATTTTCATCTGTAGTCCCAACCGGAAAACAAAAATATATCTTAAAAAAAACAAATATTCAGACACAAAAACAGTACAATACCACCAACAATAACAGACACAGTTACATTACAGGCTGGGTTAAGTCTACCCTAGAATACATACATCACCAATAATGAAATCTAGAATCCTAAAAGTGCATCCAGTCTCAAAAACTATTTTTTAAAGTGCATATATGAAGACACTGGAGTTATTGGCTGTTCCTGTACAAGTTAGAATGCTACATAACTCATAAAATGTTAAATATTTTACAAGTTTCAAAAGGAAAAAAAGGATTTCTCAAGGATACTGCAGCAGTGATATGAGAAACTTTTCTCCTTTTTACATCTTTTTTGAGAATGATTTGGAATATAAGGAGAATAATATTGATGCCAGACTGATGCATTAAAATTATGCATGTAGGGACAGATTAAAAAGAATGCAGAAGGAGCAATGATAAACGAGCTCTTTCATATATGAGATCAGTAATGTCAAACTTTGAAGAATTAAAAGACAACAACTTGTACTAAGAAACCACAAGCAAAATATATGTATATTTCTACATTCATCCCACAGCTGCTTAACTCTTTAACTTCCAGATCAACTGCTTGGTCGACCAAACTTTGAGTAACTGTATCCTATCCATAGATGTATCAACCTCCTTAAAATGATAGGATCATTTATATTTGGTGGGGGTTAAACATAATGCACAAAATAAACATAATGTAAACCTAGCATTATAATAAAAACAGTCATGAAAATCAAATTAGCATATATAAAATGAATATGATATCCAAAAAGGGTCTTCTTTTTCCTCAAAAAATACTTTGATTTTTTCTCTTTACACTTTTACAATGGATTTATTTATTTGACTATAAACTCCTAGCTCAACCATTTGGCAGAGATTAATGATTTACAAATATTTAGGCGTTTAAAAAATTTTTTGCATTAGTGCCCTTATTTGCCATAAATGACATTTTCATGCTCATTTTGTAAAGGAAGTAAAGAGAAAGGGTTAGGGTTAGTCTGATATTACGCTCTACCGTCAGTCATAAGATTCAAGCCTTGTTCCAGCTGTCACATGTACATGTGTCCTTGGGCAAGACACTTGACCCCAAGTTGCTACCACTGCTGCCTCAATGTTGTGTAAAGGTACAAAAGACTTGTGTAAAAGAGCTATGAGAGTCAGAAAGACTAGAAAAGGGCTTCATAAGCTCAAGTCCATTTACCATTAACCATTCCTTTAGATATTTCTGCTCCTGCAGTTATTTGAGCTGCTCCCGGAAGCAGGTTCTGTCTCAGACTTAAAACCAGAATTGTGTTTTTATTGCCGAGTATTTGGAATTTGACTCTGGCAGTTGTTTCTTTTGTACAATGGAGGTAAGAATAAAAATAAAAATAAACAAATAAAATAAAACTAAGGAACATACACAAACATCCAGGAATATTTAAAGGTGCTATGAGGAGAATATATTAGCGGGGACATTAAGACTCTGCTACCCATGAGCACGCGCGGCGACTGTCGTAATGCTGCATTCCAGTAACCTCGGAAATGGGAATGACATCATCTCCGACTTATCGGCGTTCCAGTTTAAGTAAAAAAAAAAACATGCCAATCTACCAGGCTATTGTTAGCTGTTGTTAGCACGCCCCACATTGTCGTTCACAAATATCACATGAAGAATGTGATTATCACTATGGCAGCATTTTTGTAAATATAAGTCTAACAATACTATGTATACAGCTGATCTAGAGTGACACACCCCAGTCAGAAGTGCAAATAAATGGATTATTACAGGAGCTAAATAACTGTTCACACTGGGGGCATCCATCTTCCATTGTCAACTCGGGGTGGCGAGGTTTCACCGAGTTCCCAGTAGGAAATTCCGACTTCGGGCAACGTTCCAGTTGCAGTTTCCTATTTGGAACCCGGAAATTCCTACTTGTGACTACAACTGGAACGCACCAAAAGACGTGATGCTAATAATAATGCAGCTCGGACCTTCCTCAGAACTCTGCATTGCTTTATAACTTCTTTTTTCAACAACTTACAGGATGCAAAGCGATGAGGTAATGTATCTCTTCCTAGTTACGTAGCGGTAGTTTTTGATGTGTGACAACAAGCAGTTTTTGGAAAACTTAGAATCGTAGTTTTGTAGCCGGCTATATATCCCTACTTACAGCCCGGTGCTCTAACACACGTCCAAATAATATAGATTTGCTCTTGTTTTAATTGTTTTGTTCCTGAAGTTGGGTATCCAGGCCAGTCCAGCCCTGTCCGACCCCACTGCGAAGCTAAGGAATAGCATTTATAGATAACCTATTTTGTTGCTATAAAACTCATCTTAAAGTGTGTATTTCCATCAGGCATATATCTAAAAGTGAGACTTTTTTGTAATTTCTTAGAAACTCCTCACAGTCCCTTTAAGCTGTTGGGAGGAAAAAGTGCAGCCAGTTTGTGTGCAGCTATTGTACGGTTGTGCAAACAGTTTAAGTTAAAATCAACTTACACTTGACTTGTGTTTATAACTTGTTCATCTTGTTGTGTTTGCCTGCGGGTTATAAATGTTGGCCTGTTTTTTAATTACAGTCTCCATAAAGTGACTCTCATTAGGACTGATCTGCCTGAGGTCCTGGATTTGGGTCCTCCCTTGATGCCATGTAAATGAAGTGCAGCAGACTTTAATATTTCCTGTCAAGTACTTTAAAATGATCAAGGATGGTACTTTTTTGTGTTCTGTCTTTGTGTATTTTGTTCTATCACATAACTGTAGATAAATTCTGACTGCAGCCCTACTCTCATTTTGCTGAAGTGGAACATGTGATTGTCTTCATCCGAATGCAAACGCTTTAGGTCACACAGAGGTCGGTCTAATCATCGGCCCCACCTCTGTTACTGTCAAATATATTCCAATAACGTCGTCTCCGAGTCCCTGCAGTCATAAATACCGAGCTTGTGCTGCATGTTAAAGATTAATGACATCAATCATGCCCTCATCAGGCCACACACATGCACACTGCAGACAATGTAATCCGCCTCTGTGTTTTATTCCCAGCCTCACCCTCATTTTTCGTCTCCTTTGGGGGGTTTCCATGAGTGAAATGAACTAATGCTGCTTAGAGCCATCGGTAATTACTGAATGTCAGGCTTGACTTCTTCTTGTTTTTCATAGAGCTAAAGCACTTTAGGATATTTCCTCTGAAACAAAAAATAGACAGTGTTGGAAATCTGCAGTTAAATGGTACATGATTGAAACTAAAGGAGTTCAGTTCTCTTAACAGTTTGGTCTAACTGGAGTCATGTCATCCTCTGAAGATGCTGAATTTATTGTTGCTATTACATTTGTTCAGTTGTGCTTGTTTTATTTTAAAAGGGTGCAAGCTTGAGTCTGCAGCTCATTTATGTCAAATCAGTGTTGAAGTCACGACTGTCACGAAGCACATGCTCTCAAACGTTCAACTCCAGGTCTTTTTAAATAAATAAATAAATGAATTAATAAGAGATTATTTAAATATCTAAAACTAATTACTTTAATTGATAACCTTTAAAGATCTATGAACTAATGCCATTAAAGCAAATTTTCTTAATAAAGAGCAACAAACTTGTGCCAAGGCATTTCCGACATTTACAGCCGAGTCATCGTCAAAATCTGGAAAACTGTCCTATCCTACAAATTTAACCAATCCTGTAAAGAAATCCTAGATCTTAATCCAGATTGTCACCATCAACAAAATCTAATACATTCTTCCCTAGTGTTCTGACCATAGACTGTAAAAAACATGGACGTCATGTCGCTGGGCTTTTGTGAAGTCGCCACAAAAACTGCTCCCCCTGGTGACTGGCTGCAGTATAGGTCAACTCTCCGTCTCCCCCATTCATCTGAACGGGCCGTAGTGAAACTTCAAAAAAGTAATACACCTCGTAGAAATATTTCCCCCGTCTGTATGCTGTGGTGATATGAAAGCATTATTGGGCTGCGTTTTTTCCAACTCCTCTTTTTTCTGAAAAGTTTCTTTTTCATCAGTTATTAGAGTTTAAAAAATAACTGCGGTTTACGGCAGTTTCACAATGATTGTGTACGCTGTATGCTGGGGAGTTTTGCAACAGTTTACGACAACTACGTCGAAATATGGTCCAGATTCTCTACTGGCTGCACAATGGCGGCGCCCTGACGGGGGATATTATGGCTTCAAAACCGTTACAAGGTGGAAGGTGGAGCCACGCTATCCAGTTCTTATAATACATCCATGGTTCTGACCAATATTTGCTGAAACCTTAACCAAGATCTATTGAGGGCTTTTTGCCTAATTAGTGAAAATGTAGAAAAATTGACACCTAAAATGACCCCCAACTAGATTCAGATCACCACCAAAACTAAAATACTTCTTTCTTGTGTCATGACCAACATTTCATGAAAACTTCATTAACATCTGTTTCAAACGTACGAGTTATTGGCAAAAAAATGCCTTTAACAGCAAAGTTGGCAAATCTTTAAATCTTTGTGCAGATCCCATCATCACTAAAATCTGATCCCCACTCTCTTGTCCAATGACCGACATTTCTGGAAAATGTATGTTGAAAACTGTTGAGTCATAGCTGCCCTAAATTAGCCTTGCAGAGCAGACGGACCTGCCTGATTCTGAAATCCTGCAGGTCCGTCTTGCCAGCCTCTGTTGTCCAACAAATTTACTCGGCTGAATTCTTAACAGCCCAATCAGGTAAGAGAGGCGGGAGCTGCCGAATGCAGACGTGACGATAACCAGAAGCTGAGAACAAACATGCCGATTAGCCTATTGTCCTCATGGCTACCTCGTGAAATTTGGCGAAATCTGCCCTCCTCAGAAGTTTACGTGTAGGGATTGTCTTTGACGAGGTTCATGTCACATAAAAGTGTTAAATGAATCATCTGTGTGGTACAATTTACTGTAAGACAATAGTAAAAGGCCGTTAGCTGTTAGCGGCTAAGTTAGCGGCTATGGCTAACATCAATGAACTGTTGTTAACTGTTGTTAGCCATTAGCCGCTACATTAGCTGCTATGTATGCTACATTATAGGGGGCAACCCTGCTTGATGTGGATTGGTTTATGATGAATTTGACGAGCCAAACGATTGACCAATCACCCCTGCCCCTGAAAACAAATTCAAAGGGCTCCTACCCAGATGGACCAGAGAAATATTTCTGTGGCAGATATATTGAGCTGTCCATCTGGCTTGTCAGGTTAGCCCTAAATTGCAAGTCCTGGTTGTGCTTCCAGATTCCGATCACCACCAATGAATGACTATTTCTGCCTTTTCCTCTGACAATTTCTTCAGAATCTGTAGAAAACTTTTAGAGTTATTAGCAAAAATGTGGAATGCCCTAAATTGTAATGTTGAAAACTTCTTTAAGAAAATCTGTGACCTACTTGGTGGAGGCACAAAACTTTTGAGGGCATTTTAAAAATACCTCGTATTTTCAAAAGTTCTTCTTTTGTTTGGGCTTTAATCAATTTTGGAAGAGACAAAGATGTTGAATATATGCAAGCACAAACAGTTCAAAAGAAAAAAGCTATACTTTAAATACTTTTTCTGTTTATCACTAACTTTTTTTTTTCCAATTTCTCCTTATAAACCAGTTTTATAGATCGGGTAATTTATATTTCAGTTTTCTCATCTGAACAGGAGTTAATCAAACATTCATCAGCAGAGGTGTCTTTAGGCTTTGTAAAGTCATTTTTCACTCCATTTTGTCTACGTCTTGCAAATGTGTATTATTCATAAGGCTCTCTCAGCCAAACAACTCTAAAAACTTATGTTTGAAAACATTCCCACACCCCAAACACTCACTCCTCAGTTACCTTTTAGATGTTTGAGCAGACCTGTCAGCTTCTCTGATTGTTGACTGCCCCCCAGTGGCACAAACACTGAATCACAGTTTGTTCCCCACAGGCGGCAGTGACAGTGTTGGTGTGAGTTTTGACACATGGCACTGTCACACTTTAATATGTCTGACGCCTTGACAAGGTCTCCAGAAGACTCTAGAGTTGTGACCTTTTCATCGTGTAAACAGTCACTCTGTGGTGTTGACGTGAGTGAATCTAGCACATCTGGGCCATTTGTTCTATGAAGGTCATTCATCAGGCTCTATTTATAGATACAGGGTGTTGAGCTGCTTTTCATTATTTGAGCATATGGGCACACAAGAGCATGACCAGGCACATATCATAAACACACAAGGGCTGAGGTCTTGGACTTCTAAATAGGATTTGACTTTTCAACATCCATGACTCATATAATCAGGGCTTGGTTAGGTCACCAACTCAATTATCCTCAAGTAAACAACTGGAATGTCTTTTGTTTTTGCCCTTACTGTTGGGCAACTCAACAAACTATGCACATATTCAGCACAACCCGTAACACAAGAAAATACTGTGTTCAACGTAAAACACATTAAAGCTGTAAGCTTTCATTCCCTAAGTGTAAAGGTCTCAAGCCTCTGCTGCTGCTACACCTTAAGCTTGTCCAAATGTAGTAGGGGAGAGTGGGGTAAGATGAGCCAACTCTTGTTGTCACTGAGGCAAGGAAAATGCAACAGAAATTAAATGAAAACATAAATTCTTTTTTAAGAATGTTTGCTATCAACTGAGGTTGTAAGGATGTATCAACGACAAAGAGCCTGGAAACTGTGGCCTTTCAAAATAAAGTTCTCCTGTGGCTCAACTTACCCCAGGTCAGAGGTAAGTTAAGCCAAGTCTGTGGGTAAATTGATCATGTGACTTCATAACTTTAAATCTGAGAAGTATTAAAAGATAATGTATTGCTGTCAAAAGAGTGATTTCACAAGAAATTGTTCACTTCACAAATAGTCACATTTATTTTCTTAACCCTAACTTAAACACCTTAGAAAAACAATCAGTAATTCCAAAATCGTAATACCATAAGTTTACACATTTTGCAGTTTTTGGGAAGATTAGATACTCGTATAAAGTAAAATGAGAGCCAGCAAAGCTTTGAACAAGAAACAGAAACAAGATCAGTACTTGGCAGAAAGAAAACTTTTATTCCTACTGGAAAAGTTACATTTACTCGTATGCTTTAATTTTTTTTCAAGTTCAGACTTGCTAAAGCAAGCAAGTTTAAACTTCCCTCTTCTTCATTTACCTCTGCAGGGTTGACCTGTCACTATTTCACTTCTTTGCGACGGATCTGAGCGACTTTTCACACATGACTTCCTTCATTACTTTTTCTCCATCTCAGCAGGGGGTGTAAAGCCCCGGTTGGTTTTCCTCTTGTTCACTCTTAGCATGATTATTTTCAGTTTTTTTCAGTGTATATCGCCCCCTGCTTTGAAACAGCAGGGGGCGATATACACGTAGCTGTTTACCAAACCTGCTACGGAGGAGAACGAAGAAGAGACTACTATGGTAACCATTTTCTACACCAGACAACCAATGTTTACGTTTCACTCTGTTCTACATTTTCCTTCAAATGTTTTTTTTTATGGTGTTTGAGACGGCATCAGCGACCTTCTGGACCCTCGTAAATCATCGTAATTCTCAACCAGAAGAAACAAATCAACAAATTGAGTAAGCAAAAGATTCAACTGCGGGATTAACAGGAAGTAGATAATGAAGAACTTTACCCATAATTCAGTGCTTTCAATACCCATAAAGCATCAAAAGTACATCGGTTCCGACCACTTTGTTTCACACCAGTGAAACTGCACCAAATGTAGGGAGATGGAGCGGATCGAGACCACCCCTTCATGGAGGTCTCGGACCGGCTGATTTGGTGTGCACCAAAGTGCGGTGGTTGCATTCACATTGATACTAACGTACCAAACCCTGGGCCAAAACTTCTTTGGTGCCCAGTAGATATGGTTGGTGTGAAAGCATCTTAAGTCTCATATGATAGAACTGAATCTAAAGTTATCAAGACTGGAGATAGCACATGAACCACATTAACAGTTTTCTGAACTTTATAAACTTTTTGTAGTTTAGGATGTCATTAGCAAAATAAATAGCAAAGTAATAAAACAGTGTAAGAATTATTCTGTTAATCACTTAAGAAGCTTTTTCCAAGTCTAACTCTATGTTAAGAATAAAAAATTTAACACAAAATTAAAGTTAAATCATAGTATAGACATGACTTGGCTTTTGGTTCTTGTTTTTGTTTTTGAAGATCTAGGCTGAATGGAAAAGGCAACAAATGTTAGCATGTTCGTTTTAGCCCAGGAGAAATCTATCAGCCTTCAAGTCAGTATTTGAAATGAATAGGGCATATACTACATTCTAAGCACTGTAAATATATCAACTAATAAGAGGTATAGGTAGCTTTTGCTGAAAATGCCTTTGTTAAACAATTTTAAGTACACATATTTTCTAGCTAAGCCAAACACTATGTTAGCTTAATACTATATCTCACTTTTGAGGCTTTTTTTAAGGACACTGTTCCAAATTTTCATCAGCGTTTTTTAGGGAAGTTAAATATCAAGACAACACTTAAATTAAATGATTAAAAAAACATTTAATAGACCTTCCTTTGATATTAAAACTTATTGTAGTTGGAGATTGTCTTTTGTCTGTGTTTAAATTGATGAAAGTCCAGTACAACAATGTAGAAAGTTATGCTGAAGTTAGCAGTAGATAGCTAAGATGGGAGACCTTACCATGTAAACAAACAAAAAAGACATGGACAACTAAAAAACAGAACAAAAATGTACTGTTAGCTTGTTGTTGTTAGCCGAAATAGCACCTGCTTGATCAAAACTACTTTAGCATCCATTAGCTACCACAGTGTAAATCTAGCAGTAAGTAAAATGTGAACTTTTATTCTGGTATCTATGGATAATGGACAAAAGTAAATGGATTAAAGTGTTCAGAAGAACAATTTTTGATTAATTTTGTTAAAACAAATACATGACACTTATGGTAAAAGGCCAAAAGACTCAAAGGTCTACCTCTGAGCACGAGGCAGTGTCAGGGTTCAACTGTTAACAGCCTTCCACCCGTCATCAAAATTTTTTTCCTGCATACTGCACAAGTGTATATATGCATCCTTAACATGCCATGAGTTACGTGCCAGCTGTCTAAACCCACCTTTCCATAAACAGCCCATAAAAGAAAACAATACACCAACTGACCTGCACTTCCAGGGATCTTGAAGCTATTGTTGGAGTAAAAGTCATGCTTGAAATAACACCAGGTTTCAGCGGCGGCAGCCAGTCAACCCACTGACAAACCGAAGAAGCAGATGTATGTGCCGGATAACAATGCCTGTTGGTTGTATTGTCCCTCTCTTGAAGGCTTTGGAGCTACTGAGGACAACATAGCAGCTAAAAATAGCTAGCTTAGGTGTTCAAGTGTGTAAGATTTGTCTTTTATCCGAAAACTGGTCTCTAACCATAACACACGTCTTGCCCTGTTAATTTCCAAACTTGACCCTCATGGCCTTTTCAGAGTATGACAGCAAATTTATCATTATATTTTTACAGCCCTTGCAAACTTAGATTTAATATGTTTTGTCTACTGCACCCAAGTTCTATTTAAACATGAGGTTGTGCTGGTACACCTGTTGTCCCCCTCCCATCCTACTTTTTTAAATCCATCATGAGTTAAGCTGCTTTCCATCCTCGTACATGCCGGACATAAACCAGCGCCTGCCAGCACAATGAAACACGATAAAGTCAAATACAGATTCAGGGCATCAAAGATTAAAACAGAGTTTATTCATATCCACTTTAACCATGTAAAGATGCCATAAGAAAACACTTTGGTAATAAAAAACAAACCATGGATCTACACTCGCATTACACTTTCCTTTAAGTGCTTTGAGTCATTGCACCATCTGGTAAATGAAGGCACAGCTGAAGGACTTGTGTGTCATTCCAACAGATTTTAAGTAGTCTAACCTTTTCCTACTCCTTATTTTTTGTCCTGCCACATATTTTTTCCTTTTCTTAGTTCTTTCCTGGGGAGTCTTACTGGGCTCCACCACCTGTGTCGAACATCTTCTTGCGTCCTTCCATGCCAGACATGGCCTCCACGTTTTTACGCCAGTCGCCAACTTCAGTAGTGAGTACCTAGGAACATTAAACACCAAAATTAGCCATGAACAAACAAAAACACACCTTCTTCAGTCATTGCATGGGGTTTGGAGGATAGCAGACTAAACATATTGTCATGACAATTCTCAAGGACCCACTATGCTTCAATAACTTTAACTAGGGTTATTTGAAAGAAGCTGGTTGAATGAAACAGATGCTGCTCTTAGAGAGTTGTAGGATGGAAGACTCTGGAAACAATAAGAGATGAAGTAAAGCTGGGCATACAGTGTGCGTTATTTTAAATCGTTTGATTCAGCTCCATCTCAAACTGCATGACTAGATCGCTGAGATCAAAAGTTTGCAGCCCACGAATCACCTTCTCACATTATACGACCTGTTGCTCTGTGCAACCTCACTGCTCACACTATACGCCCATTTACCACACGTCGGACTCTGTATCCTTCTTCTTCTATGGTGTTTGGGAGCTGGGCTCATGTAGCTCCAGAACCGCAACGTCAAAAAGAGGTAGGAGAAGAAGAAAAGGATCCCGGAAGTGGAAGACGCACACCGAAGATGCACTACAAACAAAAGCGCATTGTCTTGGCAATTTGTACCATTCTTTGTGGGGAAACAACAAGAACAAAAAAAAGAAGAAGACGTGTATGGGTGGGGAATTGGCTGGGCAGATGTGGGCAATACGGTCTCTCAATACTTAAGCGAGAATTAGAGGTAAGCAGCACTTGTTCTGACATCACTTCAGAGATCGCAAGGCGAGTCGGCTCATGGCATTGCTTCTACTGTACGATACCTTCACGAGGAGCGACCAGGATTTAAAACATGTTTGAATTTCTTGCAATCAACCATCTTGTGATCGGGAGCACATCGTGAGGTGTTAATCTCTTCTCCTTACCCCACGTATACTGCACGAAGCATCACACATGAGCAGAAATTTGGCCTGATTCAAAAAGTAGACACACAAGTGGTAAATCGGCTCAAAATGACCTATAAACCACACAGTGTATGACCGGCTTTAAGGATTTTTTAAAAACATCCCTTAGCCAGAGGTTTATGTTGCACGGGAACAGCCAGTGGTCCAGAGTGTGCTGATTAGGAAAGACGTCATTGCAGGACCATGACGAAACAAACTGCTGACTGGCGTTTTGCATTGCAGAGAGACTGTGACACATCGTTGTACAAGTATAAATGCACAAGACAATGCCCAGCACTGCAGCACATGTACAGCACATACTCATTTAACAGTGTAAACCAGGCTTTAGCTCTACTCAACCATGGCAGCATGGCAGTGTGGCATCACTGATACCTTGTCTTGTTTCACGTCCTCCTTCTTCACAGACTTCAGGTTGGCTCGGAGATCCATGGAGCCCTTGTGTTTGGAGCCCAGCAGAGCCCTCATCATCTCATCAGCTGACACTCTCACCTTTCTTAAGGCTGGCTTTTTGAACTTGCCGCCAAGGTCCTGAACCTTCAGTTTCAGCTCATGGATCTAAAAGGTAAGACAAACTACAACACTTAGTGTGAGCATTTGCATTTTGGAAGAACTCAATTCTAAATATGCTAATGTCAAGGCCAGAAAACAACTTTTAATCTCAGAGAGAGGTTGATGTGGATGTCCCCACAGGCTTGAAAAATCTATGTTTTTATTCTTTGGAGCGAGTCATAGTGGACAACCACACCTCCTGACAGAAAGTCTAACATGTTTGAATTTCCTCTGCACACAGTGTTCTGTTCTGTTGTTGAAGGTTTCTAACCAGTGTAAATAGAACACTGGCACTTTAATCTCTATTAATAATAAATAAACTAGAAAAGCACTCGGACAGCGCAGACCTCCACCAGCACCACAGTCCTCTCTCATATTGTGATTTTCACCATAAATATTAGTCCTACCTTTATTTCAAGTAAATATTTAGATTCCTTGACCATGAAAACATACCATTAGCAATTGGTTTCATAATTATATCTATTTTGGTTCAGTAGTTATTCACCAAAATTGCATTTTTTGTCATGGCGGATCCAGACGGTGATCTGGATCAACACCAAAATTGAATCACTTCTTCCTTTTCCCATGCTGAACATTTCCTGAAAATTTCATCAAAATCCATCCATAACTTTTTGAGTTATTTTGTTCACAGACAGACAAACTCTCCCAAAAACATAACATCCTGGTGGAGGTAATGAATGAATAGGTCAATTAATATAATTTCCCGTTATTTACTTAATTGAGCTGCATGTATGAACAATACACGTATGACAGGGGAAAAGTTTGTCAAGCACTAGCAACAGAATCCTTTCAATTGACTTGTAAATGGCAAGTATCTACCATTAGCGTTTGTCTATTCAGTCTAATATTCGAATAGACAAACCAATACAGCATGGTGCAGTAAATACAGTTTATTTGCTTACAGTCTCGTTTACAGATGCTGCCTATATCTCTCCTCTATCCAAAAACTTTGTGTAGTCTGACCTTGGCATAAGACATAACAAATTCATAAGCAGCAGTGTAAGAAATAGTACATTGTGTTTGCCATTTTAATATATGATTTTGACCAAAAAACTCTTCTTTACAGCTGAAATATCGATTTAACCACGCAATGCAGTGGATGCAAGATGTTGTTCGTGAACTTACATCTTTGTTGTGCTTGCCGACTTTGGATTCACAGTCGTATCTCTCCTCATCCACAACATCAATTTTAGAATGAAGCTGTCTGCAAAGACTCTGAGGCGGAAAAATGTACTCTGTAACCACATAATTCATACATGATTTGGCAGCAGAGAGGCTTCCTCTCAGTGTTTTCTGACTCTTACTTTTAGCTCATCAAGGGGTAATCCGGACAGCTGCAGAGGGGGCAACTTCTCTCCTAAGTAGCGCACTTTCTCCTCCTCCCTCTCCTGCCTCTCCCTCTCCAAGTCCTCACAAGCCCTCTGGAGGAGAAGCATCTGATGGCACAAAACATATATTTACAGCTTTAGAGCACTTTCAACAGAGGTAAAGTACCAAACAGTCAGATGTACAGCTTATCAAAATGCAATGCAGGGTAGTTCGTAGGACTTGAGGCTTGAACAGCTGCACTTTTACCAAGTGGTCCAGCATAGTCTGCAGTCATTTGCCTTCCAACTATCAAAAGTTGAGAAAAATGTGAATGTATCCGTGTTACTCTCTTTTTGGCATCTTTCTCCTCGCATACCTACCCGAGAGAGCAGCTAGCTACAGAGCAGCCGGCAGAGCAAGAGTAAAGCTGGCAGTAGATAAGCATGCATTAGCAAAGTTCACCATGCATCTAAACTGTGCTGAGCCAAGCTGGACTTCTTAATGGAAACCAAAAGCTGCCCAAAAAGTAGTGTGATCTCAATAAGTTATCTTGATACCTTTACTAACTTTAATCTGAATCTTATTTGACCAAACTGGACAACTTGGTGGAAACATGCCAATTCCATGACGGCCCAAGTCAAACACATCAAATCCAAAAAAGTCGAGTAACCAAAATGTCTACAACATCAGGGCTGACGGCTAAAGAAATACCAGCAAGATCTGAGAATTGTAAAGAATAGTAATGAACCAAACTGGACCACTTCTAAAACCTTCCAAATATGTTTGAGATTTGCCAGATTCAGTATCTGTCATCAGGCAGATTGATCTTGCAAAGCCTCAGGCAGATACAATCTGACACTCCAACAATGAAAGTGAAAAAAACCCATATGTGAAACATGTGAAATGAATATGTGAAACATACTCATGGGGCATATTTCATACATTTATTTGGTGTGCTAGGTTACTCTTTGGTAAAAACACATCAAAACCACTTCAAACCACTCGAACCAATGTTTACTGCTTTAAATAAGTTAAGTGAGAGTGACCAACCAAAAAATGACAGTCTGACCCCATACAATCTAAGAAAGTGCTTTGTGTTTGGTATGAGACCAGTTTTTCCTACATTTTATTTCTTGAGTTTTTTCTCTTTTTGAATGTGTATCCTCGGGTTGCAAAATTGCATTAATTTTCATAGTTAGAAACATTCCATGGAAATCAATGATTGGAAAAAACAGGATTAAACCTGGAGAATATCTCTGCCATTCCTTTAACACATGCACATAGCACACTGCTTACTACAAGGGTATTGCATCCACTACGTAAAGTGAGGTTGAAATTGACTAAACTAAATAAAGTTCTCCTAACAAAAAATACATAGGATATGTAATGTTTATAACTAATTATTTAGCATTGAAGTCTGCCTATGACAAGACAAAACGTTTTTATATATGTTTCCACATGATACAGTTCATTTAAATTACTACCAGTTTCCATTTAAAGCTATGGTCTACGATTTGGAAGCGTGGTACGTCTTAATAACACCGTTTATAAGGCTGTTATGGTCCTATGGTCCGATCTATGCAATATAAAGACCAAAAAGAATGAAAAAAATCCATTCAGTATATTCGCTGCAAAGTGACATAATAGTTGACCAATCCAAACCGCCGTTCCCTGCAGTTCGGATTGGTCTGTGAGTCCATCCAATCCCCTGTCTTCCCTGCTCCACACTGTCCCGCCCATGGTCCCGCCTCCTCCCCACTACCTCCCTCATCTACAGCTGCTGAAGCATCATGGAGCCGGAGAAGACCAGCACCAAAACCGGGAGGCCACTTGTGTTACCTTCCATATCGAAGGAAAGGAAACATAAAAGTTTCAAAGAAAAGGCTGAAGTAAGGAAGAAATATGAGCAATACAGGTCCCAATGGAGACTCAACATTGAAGAATCGTACGGTGGAAAAAGCTGCAGAATGTTTTGGGACTGAAAACTGACGCTGAGACAGCCGAATTTCTGTTGAACAGGTAATTACTTTGTTTACTACAGTGGGAGATGTCTGCTGAATAACTCTGGTTAGTCTGTGCCTACACTGGCTCATGACTGAACGCTGTTGGTCGGAACGGGTAGGCTCTGTCAATAGATTTTAGCATAAGTTAGCTACACATCGTTAGCATTGTAAACTGAGCTGGTGAAGACACGCCAAGAAACGTAATTCCTCGCCCACAATCGGCTCTGCTCTGATCGGCTAACAGTGGCGACGCCAGACCCGCTTCACCACCGGACCAATTGAAATGGCCGCTGTGTGTTACAAGGGGGATGACTGTCATGTTCGTTACTTTCAGCTATGAGAAATCTGACATTCTGAGTTGTTTTTGAAGTTGTTGTTGTTGCTGGTATTTTCTGCCGGCCGGCTTCTTGCTCTATCGGATGTTATGTTGTTAGGAGGCGACACGAGCTGGGGGGCGGGATCTTGGAACACTGAGGGGAGGGGTGAGTGAAGGGGGGCAGGCTGCGTTTTTCAAATCTGTCTCAACAGCCAAACTGGTCTTCAGATCATAGACCCTAGCTTTAATACCCATAAATATTCATACATTTCCATAATTCTAATGGAAATTTTCAAATTTTGAATATTTCCAACATTCTGCAGCTTAACTGCCCTTGGAAAGTTTCTGGAAGTTTTCCAGAAATTTCCACCAGTTTAGAACCCAAGTGCATCCACTCTGTTGCTTTGTTCATTTTCATTTTCTTTTTGTCTCGTAACTCAATGGTGATTCTTTATTAGAATGTCCAATGCAGGAGTCCAAAATGCTGGTAAAACCTTCACCTTCAGTGTTCATGAATTGTTGCTGCTGTTTAGTCTTCCTCCTTTAAAGATCAGACGTGTTTGTGACTGCTGGTGTTTTGTCTTTACCCTGCAAAGCAGCTGGATTTTCCAGCTTCCATGTATCAAGCAGATCCATATTGGAAAACTTATATTGAAAGGGGTGTTTCGGACAGGAAACAAGGCTTCTCAGCATTCTATTGAGAACAAGAACTGCTAGATTAGTTGTGTTGGAACAAAAGCGAGGACTGCAGGCCTCTCGATGGACCTCTGTGAATGTTATAGACACAACATTTAGTCCATTTCCCTCCAGATTTTCTTAAAAGGTATTGCCCCTCCCAATCACTTCCTGTGAGATGTTGCCCAGATGTTCTGTTCTAACAATTCCCAAGGATATGTTAAAACACTCCGTCTGGTGAGTCTGGTCAGTCCTTCTTTCTGTTTTTTCTTTTTTTTGGCCAAGCAACAAACCTAGAAAGTATACTTACCTTGAGGGAGAGCTTGCGGGACGCCGAAATCTTTGACTTCGGCTGTGGAGAAAAAAGAATTAATATTATTGTACAGCACACTGGTCAACAACATATAAAGGATGCTTTGTCAAAATTACTGGGATTATTGGATATTTTAAAAAGTATTCATGAATTTCTGATGCAGAGCTTTTTGGTATAACTTCCAGAAAGCATGAAGTCAAAAGAGCTCCAACAGAGGACTTAAAACTTAAGTGTTTGGTTATTTTTGAACTCCCTTGGACTAATAGAGGCATTAGTTGCATCTGAATATTAAGATACAGTAGAACATTTTTAACTCCCCGAGCATCCTGTCAGCTCCATATAAAGTCAAACATGTCCAGAAGGAGCTTTGAGTGTTGAACTCAACACTCCCAGCAGCCACATGTAGAAAGATAATGCTTTATTATTAGGATGAAGTCAAGGGGAAAGCTCTCAGTGCTGCTGATAACTCTGACAGATAACCACTGCCAGATCTGTGCTGTGTGTCCAGAAGGACGATGTGTCCCCTCTCCATGCATGCAGGATTAACACCACAGAAAGTAGCTGGCTCACCTTTTCCCCTCTGGGATTCATGTCTGCCGAGCTGTTGGGCTCCTGAAACAACAAATGAGGGAGATGATGCTCAGTATAAATGAAGCTTATGAGGGATAATCAAAAGACAGGGGATTTATCATTTAAAAATAGCTGCGTGGGTTATATTAGCACAAAGATGGACCAAGATGGAGGCAGTGAGGGATGAAGAGTTACAATTTTCTTACCTCAGTTCAGCTAAAAAGACAAAGAGAAAACACACAATAGGAACATTATTACAAAATTTAAGCGTACAACATCCACCAATAAACCACATTCTAATCCGACTGTTCAATCAATCAATCAAACTTTATTTGTATGGCACTTTTCATGCAGGACTTTGTAATGCAAAGTGCTTTACATGAGAAAAAGATCAAATAAAATATAAGTGGAATAAAAAGCAGAAAATTGCATAAATGCATAAAATGAAAACATAAGACCCCTACAATTCCCCCTCCCCCAAACCACAATCAGTATACACACTCACTAACTCAAACACACAAAGACATAAAAAGACATTTCTGACAGAAAACAGAATTAGAGGACTGAGGAAACACAGGAGCTAAAACTAAAATAATACTTAAAAATACTTGAAAATACTAGAGGGTAAGATAAATAAATGTGTAAATACATAAATAAATAAAATAATATAACAGTATAGAATAAAAGTTAGATAAATAATATGGTTAAATGAGAAAGTGTAACATCAGGTGCATAATAAAATCAGCTAAAATAGGATAATAAAAGGAAAAGCATTTAACAAAGCATAACATCTCAAATAAAATAAGCTGAACTGAAATGTGGTAATAAATAAGTTAACATATAACATAAAATAAT
Source organism: Scarus forsteni (assembly GCA_036419115.1). Classification (NCBI taxonomy): domain Eukaryota; kingdom Metazoa; phylum Chordata; class Actinopteri; order Labriformes; family Labridae; genus Scarus; species Scarus forsteni. The sequence continues at coordinate 4,670,853 of JAZDUH010000341.1, forward strand.
ATGAAATACAATCAGCTAAAAGCCAGATTAAAAAGGTAGGTCTTGAGTTTTCTTTTATTTCAACTGTAATTGTTATTTCACAGTAAATTTGAAGCAATATCTTGACTAGAATTGACCCGTACATAATACTTAGGAAATTTTTGTTCTATTTTCTTGCATTGTGACATAATGTTTCGGTCTGACTAAAAGTATTTTTCCTTCACAAAAGAGAAAAAACTCTCAAAGCAGAATATATTATTGCATTAAATTGAAAAATAAAGCACATTTTCTCACTTTTCAGGCTCAAAATGTCTAAAATCCAGAAATAACACATGCCTTTTAAATATTTTTAAGAAGGGGAGGATTCACACAAACATTTAAGATGCAATTTTAAATCTTATTCTTATGGGAAAGAAGAAAAATAACTTGGTAAAATTCAAAGAGTAATCCAGGAAAAGATGATAAATATCCTAAAATAAAAAGAATAATAGAAAAAAGAGCATCATTTACCTGTGAATTGTTGTTGGTTGTGGTGCACAGCCTCCAACAGCCTCCGCTGAAGACAATAGGCAGCTTTTTATGAGAGCCCCGAAGCGCATGGACAGCAGATATAACGGCTGGTCCCAAGAATGTGCTGGCAGGGGACCAAACATGAGACATCACCACGGCTGACGCTGAGACGACTCCAGAGGACTGATAATAAATCGAGGGGCATTACTTTAATGGGATTGTCCTGATATCGCCTCTTGCTGCTTAAAGCTGTCAGATTGTTGCCCCTTTGACCTCCAAGTAGAAACATAAACAACTCCACACAACAAGTCTGGACAATGAGGGTAATATATACCATATATAATGATGTCCGATCAGCAATAGCCTTAGTTGTACATGATATAGTAACTGTTTCAGACATTTTTGATGTAAGAGCATCACTTATCAGGATTTGAACCAGACTTTTCCTGAGCAAATAACATTAACTTTGTTTTGTTTAAAATTGCTGATAACTTCTTTAAATCAAACCATTTTAAATACTTTTAATTCTCTTTGCATTGTACAAAGAAGCAGACCACTGTTTACCAGAGTTTTGTGGCAAATCAGAAGAAGACTTTATTAATCCTTTGTGTGGGAAATTCAATTATCTACACTCTGTTGTTGAGACATAACCTGACAAGCCAGATGGACAGCTCAATATATCTGCCACAGAGATATTTCACTAGTCCATCTGAGTAGGAGCCCTTTGAATTTGTTTTTAGGGGAAGAACATTTTAAAAAAAAACACAAGCTTGTGATTGGATAATCGTTCTGCTCGTCACATTCATCACAGACCAATCCACATCAAGCAGGGTTGCCTCATATAATGAAGCAATGTTTTCATTGAATTTGTCATTTTTTTTTCTTTTATATATACATTTTATTTTATTGTTTTGTTTATATTGGCTGCTGATGCTGCTCAGTGATTTTTGAAGAATGTATGGTGCAAAATGTGCCTGTTTGGTACTAGAAATGGCTGAATAAAGAATTTTTAAAAAAAGCATACTTTTTTGTTAGCTGTTGTCAGCTGTTAGCCGCTAACTTAACTGCTAACAGCTAACAACAGCTAATGACTGTTAGCCGTTAGCAGCTAACTTAGCTGCTAACGGCTAACGAAAGCAAATGACCGTAAGCGGCTAACGGCTAACGGCCTTATACTATCGTTTTACACTATATCGTACCACACAGATGATTCATTTAACACTTATATGTGACATGAACCTCGTCAAAGACGATCCCTACAAGTAAACTTCTGAGGAGGGCAGATTTCGCCAAGTTTTACCAAGTATCTATGAGGACGATAGGCTAATGAGCATCTCCGTTCTCAACTTCCGGTTGTCGTCACGTCCGCATTCTGCAGCTCCCGCCTCTCTTCCCTGATTGGGCCATTAAAATTTTAGCCGAGGGAATCCATTGGTCAACGGAGCGCTACAAGATGGGATCTGCAGGATTTCAGGAACTGAATCAGGCAGGCCCATCTGCTATTGCAAGGTTAGTTGAGACATGCTACACAAAAAACAGTTGCTTAAAGCTGGGGTAGGCGATTTTGGAAAACTAGCATGAATTTGAAAGTAGCATCTCCTCAGGGCTCCGCCTAGCCCCACCCCCCGCTCACATGCACGCGCGCAGCCGCTATATCCAGAAGACTGATTCAACTCCAAACTCTCAGCACAACGTGTTTGTTTTACATTACACCAAGTCATGTCTCAGTCAGCGGTAAGAAAACACCAAACAAACATGTAAAGTTAGTTAGTACTCACAGCCCGATGTTGATCGGGTATAGGTAGTTCCTCTGACATTCTCCACATAGCTGTCAAATCTCCCGTTTTGGCCATGAAACTACTGTATTTTCCGTATATTATCCTTTTTCCTGACGACCTCCTGTATCAGTATTCTCCTGTAAATCTCCCGTCTGACGATATAATAATAAAAACATTCCTCTGCCTCTCCAAACTGAGCTCCGTCTCTAGCCTGAATGGGGCGGTAATGCTCCAAAATGATGGATGCCAACCACCGAAGAAGAAGTCTCGCGAGAACTGCCACCTGCAGCATGGATGGCAGTTCTCGCGAGATTAGAGCCAACAGCGGAACAAACTTAGAAAAATAAAGAGGTTATTTTAGATTTCTTGTACATCTGTCTTAAAATGTGAGGGATACTGGAGCTTGGTTGGTGTTGTGGGACGGCTCACAGCGGACTTCCCTTATTTTCAAAGACAAAACTTGAAAGGTAAGCATTCTCCAGCGGAGTCTGTTCCCTACACGCTACATGCTACATGCTACACGCGCTGTCTGTGCACGCCAGGAAAATGCACGCGCAGCAGGCACGCAGAATGGCGACGGGATTTGATTGGTGTAAAAGAAGGTATCCCGGCAAGATTATTGGTTGGTGTTTTCCCTGTTTTACTCCTGCTGTAGATAGCGGATATTTTTCGCTCTGTTTTAAGAACACATTATGAGTTGATTACCATCAGGTCATAAAGACCATTTTAACCAGTATTACAAAAAGTGTATCTAAATCAAATCACCAACCCCAGCTTTAAATGCACAAGCACAAACAGGTCCTGCGATAATGCACTTAATATCTTTAGTTTTAGTCATTATTTAGTCATCTGAATTGTTTAAATTTTAGTCTAATTTTAGTTGATGGAACTTCACAACATTTAAAGCTGTGGTCTACGATTTGAAACCGCAGCCTGCCCCTCCCTCCCTCACCTCTCCCCTCCGTGTTCCAAGATCCCGCCCCCAGCTCGTGTTGGCTCATATAAGCCCCCTCCGGCAGAGCTACGAGCGACTAGCACAATATATCAGCAGCAAACTCAATCAAAAACAGCTCAGCTCAACTGAAAGTATCAAACACGACAGACATCTCCCTTGTAACACACAGCAGTAGCCATTTCAACTGGACCGGCGGCAATGCGGGTTTGGCGCCGCCAGAGCGGAGCCGAGTGTGGGGGAGGATTTATCTTTCTCAGCCTGTCCTCCCCAGCTCAGCTTACAGTGCTAACGATTAGCGGCTAACAGGCTAACCCGCTCTCCTACAAGTTATTAGCCCGTACAGGCACAAACTAACCAGAGTTATTCAGCAGACATCTCCCACTGTAGTAAACAAAGCCATTACCTGATCAACCAGGGGCGAAACGGCCGATGCTGAAGGTCACTCTCGGGCAGAGCTCCGGGCCAGGAGAGGGGAGAGGAGAAGGTTGGACTGCAGCCAGACTGTCATGGGAGAGGGACGGATTCCCGGTTCGGCGCTAGGCTTTTCCTGCTCCATGATAGTTCAGTAGCTAACGCTGCTAGCTGCTCACCGGAGGTAGAGGGAGGAGGCGACCATGGGCAAGATGCTGCGCATGCGAGTGAGGGAGACGAGGATTGGATGGACTCATGGACTAACTCACGGACCAATTAATAGTTGCAGGTTCTTAGGCTTGATTGGTCAGCTAGTATGCAGCTTTTCAGCAGATATACTGAATGGATTTTTTTTCATTCTTTTTGGTCTTTATACTGTGTAGATAGGACCATAGGACCATAACAGCCTTATAAACGGTGTTATTAATATGTACAAAGCTTCCAAATCATAGACCATAGCTTTAAGTTGACAAAATGTACTGTAAAATTAGTCGACTAAAATATGAGGCGTAAAGTATAAGGCAGTTTCCTTGAGTTTCTGAAGTCATGTTTCACACTTGGATCCTGCCACCATGCATCTAAGGCAGTTGTGATTGATTGTCCCTCTCAACTTATCCAACCTTTCTACACAACTAAAGTAGCCATGACTAAATACTATCTAACTTTTTTATTATATTATTATTTAACCTTGATTTAACCAGGTTAGTCCCATTGAGATCAGCAGATCTCTTTTCCAAGGGGGGACCTGACCAAGAATGGCAGCAAAACACAGTTTCAACAGTCACACAGACTCAATACAGAACAAAGAAGAGAGGAGAACAATAAAAGCCATCAGTTAAACAGTGACATTCAGAACTTCTGTATTCCAGAGCTTTCATTGCAGATTTAAAGACATTCAGAGACACCAAGCTCTGCAGCTTAAATTCAGTATGCAGATTATTCCATGCAGAAGGTGCAAAGAACCTAAAAGCCTTCTTTCCCAATTCAGTTCAGACTCTGGGAACAACAAACTGTATAAAGCTCATTGATCTCAGGTTATGTAATCCATCCTTCAAGGTTAATAAGAAGGAAAGGTAGTCTTGTCCCTACTTTCTTCATGTCGAAAATGATGTTTGACTGGATTTAGTCTCTGTCAAACATTTTAGTTTAATGTTTACTTGTTGACGAAAATGTCAATTAGTTGAGTTTTTGTCCATGTGCACTTGGGTTTTTTTAGTAATAGTCTAGTTTTCTTCGGATGAAAAAAAGATTATTGATGAAAACTCTGACGAAAATGATAAGTCAACAAATGTAACACTGCTCACCAGCTACCAAACCAACTTACAACATGGTTTGGCTTGGACCTGAGCTGATCACCATCCAGTCCACTTCCCAGGTCCTTCCAGACTGAGCAACTGCCCCCCAAATGCAACAGTAATGGAAGAAAATAATCATATAGGTCACTGATATGAAATACAAACAGCTGGGGGCCTAAAACGGAGCTTTGAGGGACTCCACAAGTGAGTTTCATGAGGAAACTTTTCATCTATAAATATGCTAATGCTCTTATCCAATATTTCTCTCCCAAATGCATTCTTACAAAGTCAATCAATACACGAAAAGTATAACCTGTGGTAGTTATTTCAGTGGGCATTGTTGTGTCCTTGGCTTTGGGCCTGGCCTACCTCTAGGCGTCACCTTTTATGTGAAGCCTAGATTATGTAGATGAACAAGAAACCACATATACCCCATTCAGGCTTATGCAGTAATGTTTCATGGAAGTCAAATTATCCCAATTCTTATATCACTCAGGATCATCATTATGATCATCATTGTCATCCTTTTGTACAATAAATCAACATTTTCTTGCGGTTAGTGCTGGGTCGCTCGTTACAAGAATACAATGACTCTGCTAAGATGGGGGTGGTTACAGAAAGTTGATTATACTTATGGAAGTGTCTGAGGAAAGCTGTTTATACGTGCAACAAATAGCTCATCTGAGTTCAATGGATACAGCTTAATCAGATTTGTAGGTCAGCTAAGAGCTAATGTGCTACTTGTCAGATTGGAGGTTGGGATGCTTATTACCAGAGTGGAGCCGAGACTGCTTCTTATTTGCATTGAGTCAGAGAATTGTGAAAAGAGATGCAGGCCGAACTTCTTCATCAACTTACCAAAAATAAACTACTACAATATCCTTCACAAGTTTTTAGCACTGCCACTGTTGTAGGGCTGGGTATTTCCAGCAACTCCACGATATGATACATATCCTGTTACACATAAATTGTAAACATTGACTGCGCTTTTAACAGAAAATAAAACAGCGCACATGTCTTATTACATGAAGAAAAAGAACAAGGATGAGTTTGAAATAATTCTTCAACTTAAGAACTTTAATTCAGGCCCCCAAAGATCGTAGACCTACGTTTAAATTTGGGACATGTGTTTTATCTTGTAGCTTGGCTTCTACTTTGAACTGTGCCATTGTTAATTTTACCCAAAGTGTATTTACAACAACTGTTCAAACATTGAGGCTGTATCGATTCTGAAGGATCCATATCGATACACGTATCCCCAAGAAGTCCATGACGACATTTTGCCATATCGATATTTTGAGCACAGGCCTACACTGCTGTAGACCCATTAGTCTAAAGTCATATTTCCAATTATGAAGTAAACATTGTTTGTTTATGGAGTTAACAAAGTCAACAAACACTTTTCAACTTTCTGTGTGAGGTAGAAAAATAAAGATAATGACTTTTAATAAAAAAGAGAACTCTGTCTTCACTTTTCAGATGGAAGAAACAATATTTTTTGCAGACAGATGATATAAATCCGATCTTTCCAAAATCATTAAAATTGACACCAATATAGATACTGATACTTTGTGTAAAGGGCACAAAGTTGCCACTTAACTAAAATTGACCTGTTTCTTTGATGATTACTGTCCGTTTGTGTTGGAGACAGATGTGAGGCGAGAAAAAATATTTTATTCTTTAATAAATTACAATTTGGATTCACAAAAATGGACAGATATGATTCGGTAACGAGGTACATATTTGCCAGTACTGCAGACAGTATATGGGATTTTAATGGCAAATACATTTGGTTAAAGTAACAGCTGTAAACAGCTTTTTAGAGAATGTCTGCAGATACCGATATTGGTCCAATAATATTGTGAATCTCTAAGAAGAAGCATTTGCTACATTGGTTATTTCAGAGGAAATTACCTCAGTTTGGTAGGATAAGGATTGTTTCTCTTTCTTATCATTGCTAAAATATTTAAAGTTGAATGTTGAAGGCTTTCATTTTCCTGTCTATATACTAGTTAGGGAAGGCTTTTAATGTTCATGATATGAGGAAAGTGGTCTGTGATTCGTGCTGTACTAGAACGAGTGCTCTTGTGACCATATCATGTGGACGTGATGTCTCACGGCGAGCCAATCAGAAGACGAATATCAAAGAGCTTCCGTATCCCCAAAAACTTGTGTCTGAATTGTACATCATGGCTACTGATAGCGACCAACCAGATTGGAGACCCTCTCCCGTCGCTGAAATCTCCTGTTTGGGAACACTTTGGCTTCCTGGTGAAATATGGCAGACAGGTGGATAAAACGACGACAGTGTGCCGATACTGTTCAGCTGAAATTGGGTTTTTTAGACAGCATGTCAAACATTCCAGCTCACCTGAAACGGCACCACTCAAGTGTAAAGATTTCCATGGTAAGGAAAAAAAAACTCTGTAGTGCAAAATCAACTGTCGTCTGCATTAAAGCAGCCTCTCCCAGACATTTTAGATCGGGCCAAAGTGATAACAGCATCCATCAGTGTTTTTATAGCATAGGATCTAAGACCATATTCAGCTGTGGAAAATTGCTGGTTTTAAACACATGCTAAAGGTGATTGAGCCCCGGTATAAAGTACCCAGTCGTCCACATTTAAGCCAGGAATTTAAAAAGAAACTTATTTTTAACTTCATACATTTGTTTTTTATTTATTTTATTTAACTTATTAGTATTACCAAGCAGCACATGGAATTTATTTTGGTTTTAAGTATGTAAGTATTTAATAAATGTGTTAAACAAGCAAATGGTTTTGCGTTGTTCCCATACTGTACCGAAAATGGACCAACTGGTTAGCATGCTAATTGTTGAATTATGTTTTGAATAATAGTTAAAGCTCAACAATGATTACTATAGGTATACTAATCATTGTTGGTAGGTATAGTAATCACTACCTCTATAGGTAGTAGAGGTTTAGTTGTAATTAATATGAGGACACTTGATGGTAAGTGAAGAATCAACACAAAAATGAAGAAATAGCGATAAGGCTACGTTGTATTAAAAAAGAGCTTAATCTTTAGCATATCATATGCAGTACAATCAGTTTTCTTTATCCTGTCAGTGCTGTGTGTGGTAGTGTCATCGAACATTTTCGGCAGTTGTTTTGCCAATTGCTACTCAATTTTCACATTGTCAGCTAAATGTAGTTTTTGTTGTAAAATATTCTTGAGCAAACTAATTCAGCAGAGCTAGCAATTAGCATCAGGGCTCTAAAACAGAAAAAGGCCATCTAAGCTTTTGTCTGATGCAGTATTTTGGAGCTAGCTAACCCTTCAGACCCAATTTAATTTGAGAGCTAATCTTAAATAGAGCCAACTTAGCAAATATGATGGGTTTTTGCTTACTGCTGAAAATGGTATTGTTAGCAAGGATGGCCAAAGCAACAAATAAAACTCTTTTTTTTTTTTAACATAGGTTTAAATGGTTATTAAGATATTTTTGTTTGTTTTTTTCATTTCAAACTTTGACATAGACAACCTTATCACATATACCTTTCTCTTTTAAAACAGAGAAAGAGTATCATTTAAGGTCATATTTGCTCTTTTTCTCTCTCCACCTCTTTTGTTTCCCTCCTTGTCCATTCTCAGTCTGAATCAAATTGTATATCATCACTGCAGCAGCTTTGCAAACATGTTCCGCCTACGCCTCTTCCGATGAACTTGCAGCCGTTGTTGCACAAGAGGATCAACCCCCTGTTATTCAGGGACTCGGGATAATCACACCAACCAGTATTTTTGTAATAATAACTGTAATTATAATAGATTGAATGTCAGAGGAGCTAATTCCTGTTATTTAACCTTGATAATGTCATTGTGCACTACATTTAGCCCTCCAGAGAAATCTAAGTGGAGTGAAACTAGCTAACAGCCACTGATGCACAGATGTGAGGTCTCTGAAATGAACTTTGCATGAGGAGTTACAGTTAAGTTTGATCAGATGATCCATCTAAATGTCTCATTTCTGATTAAGATCTCAGGCATTATTACTAAGTTTGTGTCACTCCTGCAGTTCATCACGGGTGAGGGCTCAGCTTATTCTTAGAACGTGATCCTGTGCTTCTGCTATGCGAGGGGGGTTAAGTGTGCCCTGTGGTAGTGTGGATTTATTTAGCTTAACTTGCTACTGTTTTAGGTCATTATTCATGTTATTATAATGCCTCCACGCAGGAAACAGCAGAGGCCAAAGCTCATTATAAATTCATGTTGTTCATCTGTAAGTATGTGTGTTTGCATATATGAACCGGTCTAATGGTCTTCGCTGAGAGAAAGTAATATCTCAAACAGTCTTTGAGTTATGTTCTCCAATTTATGGCCACATGTTCAAATGGAGTTAAGGATGAACTAGTAAGATTTCAGAGCTCATACTTCAGTCATCAAGGTCATGGAGTCCCTTGGTCATCCTCTTCTTGTGCATGCACTATCTAAAGAATGCTTAAGGGATTTTTAACCAAAGTCAAAGTCACAAAAGCTCTCGTTGACTTATTGTTCATGAATACTGTTCTCACTCCTGTCAGCAGATAAATGTTTGTATCCCCTCAGTGATGGTTTTTGTTACTGCACCTTTATTTATTTATTTATTTATTTAATGTTTATTTTACAGGACGATACATACAACATTGCCACCATGGGAAAATGTGAACGTATAAAGACGTCTAGCATCAGCTAATTTGCAGTCTTTGTCCCTGGTCAGGATTTACAGTACAATAAATTATACAGAATACAGATACAATTTTACAAATAGAGTAATACAGTGAATACAGTCAATAAGTACCATGAATAAATAGACACAGTTGTAGTAAATTAGAGCTGCCTTCCACTGAGAGGGATGACTGCCCAAATGTTGTCCTGCACCTTTGGATTTGACAGTTTTGTTTTATGTTCCTTGTTATTGTCCTACAGCTGTCTGTCTTTGTAAAGTTCTGAGACATCACTTGTGGAGCCAGTCCATTTAAGCACTTGAAAACAACTTTCAGAAAAGATCATTTTATAAAGTTGGAAAAGGTCAACAAATTATATTTCTCAATAATTTTAGGGACCAATCGCACACATGCAGGCTGCGCTTCTCCACAGAAAGTTGTGTTTTTGCATCCTTGGAGTAAAGGTCCATCATCAGTGAGAATAGTTCTGTACACGCTGGATGGTGTGTATGCTTGTGATTTCTGTTGATAAAAAAAGGGCTAAGTACGCTAATGCTAATCGCGAGCTGACGATTAGCATAAGCTAATTCAATGCACTGTTATGTTTCTTTTGCTAATGTATGTAATAGGCCTGTGCTCAAAATATCTATACACCAAAATATGGTCACGCGTATCAATATGGATTCCACATATACAAAACAAAGGCCAAGCTACACGATGGAGCACATGCTTCGTGAATTATTCAACTTCTATCCACCTATATCCTTACAGAGAAGATGTATGGTTTCATGTATGCAGTGCTATATATTTCTGTACCTCTACAATTCACTTTTCTTCGTCCATGTGTCGTGTTGCCTCTGGGACCCTCTGACCGACTGCTGACCTGATGCTCGTGACTCCGCTTTTGACGTAATGACTAACAATTGAGGAAAATTACATGCAAGATTCTGTGCGTTGTGTTTTATTTTAAAACTTCCGGTTACTCCACACAGTGACTTCCTGTCTGGTGCTTTCTTAACGACAGTGAATTTACGAGGTTTGGAAGCGGCCGCGCAGAAAATGGACCTGAAGCGTATCTCGCGCGCCGGCACTTTTGCGTCCAGTGGAATTTGCCCGAGAGACTACAATGGGAGCGAAGAGCTCCGCAGTACGTTACAAGGACGCTGCGTGGCACAACGCTGCATTTTGGCGTTCAGTGGAATTTGGGGGTTATAGTTAATTTCCAGTGCCACTTTCAGATTTGAATATATCATGCTAATGTTTATGTGCTAAATTTAATGCTTTAGTAGCTCCTGATAAATGTAGCTTGATGTTTACATAACAGTAGAAACAGACAGAAATAGCCGACCTGTCTCCATAAAAAGCTTCATAAGAATCACAGAGCACATCCCAAGCTCTGGTTTTGGTCAAAGAATAATGCGGTTGTTATCTCTTGCAGTGTTATAAACAGAAATTAATGTCTTTTACAGTCTTTTGAAAAGATGCTATTGTGCGTAGTTTGAGCATTCTGGATGTTCGAGCCAGCTGGTTACTTACTCACAATGGTTTGCTAACCACCTACCGCCTTAAAGGAAACATGCCAGCCAAAGATAAGTGTGACTTTATCACCTCAGTTCCCACTTTCATGTTGTTGGGTGTATTTTTGTTTTAATGTTTGCTGTCAGGGACATCTTGGCCGGCCCTCATGAAGATTTCAGAGCATGAACACTTATCTCACTTTAAGCTCTGACACTTCCTGCTAATCGCTTTACCCCCAAGTATCAAGTTTCTCTTCTTTCCACAGGCTTATCCTGGAATAAGCTGGCCCCGGCGCTAAGATGTTTTTGGTAAACCTGGCTTTGGTTACAAGGGCATCTTGAGAGGAGACACGGAGTGGGGAAGAGTTTAAGCTGAAAGTTAGCTCTGGGTGAGTTGAAAGGGCTTCTCGGAGATTCAAGACAAGGATGAAGATGAATCAGAAGATTTGTTTGCAACTCTTACAGAATGATGAAACTTTGTCGAGGGATTTCTTGTTTATCTCTTACTGAGCTGCAGTTTTCATCTCGAATCTAAAGTAATCTATCATCTGTACATTTCTGTACACAGAACTAAATAAAAGCTGATTTTTAAAACAAATTCACTTCAACAACTCCCAAACAGACCTGCTCTACACTCTATTCAAAATGATATGCATGGATCGTTTGATCTTTTTTAGAGGACAGGGGAGTGGATAAGTTAGGAAATTGGAAATGATATGAAGGAAAGGAGCCATGGGTCAGATTCTAAACTGGGTTCCCCATGTTGGAAAAAGATCTTCCATATTGTGAGGCAAACTCAGACAGCTTGTTTTTCCATATGTTATAATTTTAGGGTAAAATTTGGACCTTTTTCAAAGATGGACAATTTTGGCTCGAATTTGACGACAGGTCTGGAGTCATCTCTTTTTAGGGCCAACAAGACTTTTTCCCAAAGATGGATGATTTCAAGGGACTGTGAGGAGAATCTGTTTCCGTCGACATTAAGGGCTCTAATTTCGGAGACCAGGCGCAAGCGCACCTGCCCTGCACCGGCCTTCGCTGCCGGGACAGGGTGTGACCAGCGCACTTTGCAAGTTTCCTGCAGTGCCAAGAAAGGTGCACACAAGGGCGCAGAGGAGCGCAGAGAGGCACATCCACACCTTCGTCTTGCCCCTCCGCGCAAGTGGCAGAGAGGGAGGAGAAAAGGCATGAGTGGGTTTAACACAGCCGAGTGCTGTCTTCACCAATCAAAGACCGCCTCTCCTTGCCTTTAAATGCGCTGCGGGCGAGGCGCAGCGTCTGATTGGTCTGAATGATCCCCGCCACCGTGGAAACAGTGTGCTGGAAAGACCCGGTAGCGGAGACGGTTAGAGCCGCGGTCCCTTCAGCAGGAGAATGGACAGCGGGGCGCTCATCAGAGGCCACAAAGCGCGTCACCGTGTGGGCCAGCTCCAGATGTAATCTGTTCCTTTGCCATTAATAGGAGTAAAAAATTAAGAGACAGTTACACAGCAGCTGGCTCATCCATTCAGAATACTTTTGATCCACCTGCACTCCTGGTTTGTCATCGCCAAATAGCAGAGCCTTTAGTGATATACTGTATACTCTCCCGGTGTCTCCGCCTCATCCTCCTTGCAATAATGTACTGCATCTTTTTAGATCACGTTAAAGATAAAGACTAAAATAGAGAAATATGGGATATCACAGGTAGGCTAAATTCTTAGTGACATACATTTATTTTCTCTTTTTTCTTTGTCTTTTTTCTGCCTCTTTTCTTTGAATTAAATGAAATGAGAGAAGCCAGATATTTACTCAGTATCAGATCTTAAGGGTGTTTATTGTTGACTTGTAAGATGTGCATCAAACTTCCAGATGCCATCAGGTTAAGTTTCCATCAGAAGAAACTGCTTTAATCCGACATCAGATGTGACGGAACAGTTAATATATACAAATGTATATGCTGGTTCAGACGGTTACATTAAATAGTGATTTCTGTGATTGTTTATTGCATTAAAATGTGCCTGACACTCTGGAAACCTGCCTCTGAGGCTTTGTTGCTGTGTGCGCACATGTGCGCTTGTCACCAAATTACAACTGCGGAGGGTGCGCTCCACTTGCGCCGAGAATAGACCAGGTTGGAGCTGGCGAGCTTCCAGCACACCTTCCGCACAGTTTTTTGGCACGAAATTGTCACTGCGCCAACCTGAATCTGTCGGCACCTCCCCCTGGTGTGCCATCACACCCATCTCTGAGCAAACAGTCTACCAAATTGTCAAATTGGCAGCGCACGGCGGTGCGCCGGACGAAATTAACACTGCACGAGGTGCACCAGGCTTGCACCCCCTGCGCTGCGCCACGAAATTAGAGCCCTAGGACTCTGCTACACATGAGCATGTGCGGCGACTTTCGTAATGCTGCATTCCAGTAACCCCGGAACTGGGAGTGACATCATCTCTGACTTACCGGCGATCCAGTTGAAGTTGGAAAAAAACATGCCGATCTACCAGGCTATTGTTGGCTGTTGTTAGCATGCCCTGTGTTGTTGTATGAAGAATGTGATTATCACTATGGCAGCATTTTTGTAAATATAAGTCTAACAATACTATGTATACAGCTGATATAGAGCGACACACCCCAGTCAGAAGTGCAAATAAATGGATTATTGCAGGAGCTAAATAACTGTTCACACTGGGGGCATCCATCTTCCATTGTCAACTCGGAGGTGGCGAGGTTTCACCGAGTTCCCAGTAGGAAATTCAGACTTTGAGGGACGTTCCAGTTGCAGTTTCCTACTCGGAACTCGGAAATTCCTACTTCTGACTACAACTTGAACGCACCACAAGCCAAAGACTGTGTTTGTTGATGCTAATAAAAATGCAGCTCTGACCTTCCTGAGAACTCTGCATTGCTTTACAACTTCTTTTTTCAACAACTTACAGGATGCAAAGTGACGAGGTAATGTATCTCTTTCTAGTTATGTAGCGGTATTTTTTGATGTGTGACAACAAGCATTTTTTGGAAAACTTATTATCGTAGTTTTGTAGCCGGCTATATATGGCTACTTACAGCCCGGTGCTCTAAGACGTGCCTGAATAATATAAATTTGCTCTAGTTTTAATTGTCTTATTTCCAAAGTTGAGTATCCAGGCCAGTCCAGCCCTGTCCGACCCGACTGTGAAGCTAAGGAATAGCATTTATAGATAACCTATTTTGATGCTATAAAACTCATCTTAAAGTGTGTATTTCGATGTGTGAAGTGTTTCGATCAGGCATATAAATAAAAGTGAGACTTTTTTGTAAGTACTTAGAAACTCCTCATAGAATTAAGGTCTATCCAAACAGTAAATTGGTGGGTCTAAGAAATGTTTTATTATCCAGCATGTGGGGTCAAAAGAGGTCTCAATTGCCCCCCTCATGATCCTGTATTTACTCCTTTTAGTGATCCAATCATAGGGTCATTATATCACCAACACAGCGTGGTTTCAAATGATAACAGACGCTCCAAAGTCATCTCATGGCTGTGCCTGCTGGGCCCTGATGACAGCGGCCTACGATGGATTATGTAGTAGACAACTGACAGAACAAATAACCTTTGAGGGAGCAGGTGAGGATCAGGCATCAGCGACCCACCTTGAAAAAATAACACTTCTTCCTCGGTCCTCGGTTTCAAAATGAGCTCAATTGTTCAGATTTACGACCACATAAGGAGAACGGCAGGGCGACACATTGAGCTGTCACCCGTCTATTTATGAAAGCTGCAACAGTAGAAAGTGCATTACAAGCACTTCCCCGATACCAAGGCCTCCCTGTGTTTCCCTCTTTGTGTGTGTGTGTATGTGTGTGTGTTGGTGAGGAGACAGAGTGGGGTTAGGTTGCATCAGGAATAGCGCTCCCACCTGCCGAGGATCACTGAAAAAAATGACAGAACATTTGTTGTCCCCCGCGTCTTCCTCCTTTTATTGCCTCACTTTGCCGGCTGCAGTATTGTCTCCTTAGCTCCCTCTGTTCAGTTAAATAACATCAAATTGTGTTTGACACTGAGGTACTGAACATCTGGAAGTTGTGAGAAGCCAAATAGATAAAATGACTCGCACAAATAAGTAGCTTGATGGGAAATAAACTGACACAAAACTTCTGAGGAAGTAAAGAACTCCAGAAAATTACAAAGACATGAACCATGAAAAGATAAACCATCTTTGTGGTTTGACTTAATTACTAAACCACTCTCAGAATGCACTATGAATTTAACATCATTCACTGTTGCCAACAAAACAACACAAATGAATTCACTGGAGCCTAAATTGCTAACAGATGGCAGATGGAATGAATTATTCTTATTATATGGCAGAACTATTGCAACACTTTACCCAGGCAGTGATGCTCTTTTATTACACACTGGAAAACATTACAGTGACTCTTTACCTCACAAATAGATTATGGGTGACCAGTTTGGTGTATTAGCTTGATGCTGACACATGGTTGTTATAAATAGGTGAACAGATTTAGCATTTTAATGAAAGTAAGAGACTATCACAACATGACCGAGTGATCGGTTAAATAGATTATTCCTAAGTTAAAGGTGGTAGGTTAGTGTCAGTCGTCTCACCTGACTGTAATGCTTCTCTTTTTCTTGTTAATATAGGCTAGCAAACAGATTTTAGATGTGCTATTGATAGCTTCCCATCATTTTGTTGGATGGGCAAAGAATGAAAACAGTGTAAATGAGCACCAACTGCTATGTGGAGCTGCAGCACAGGCTTTCCCATTCTATCTCTTCCAAATAACACATATTTACATCCTATGAAAGGCATTAAGAAAGACATTAATTAAATCACTTAAACTGTCTTTGCCACAACACAACTGCGTGCACGTTCACTCACTATCAGGATATCAGTCTATGAAGTGTATGTATTATTTAGTGCTGTCAGACGATTAAAAAAATAATCTAATGAATCACCAGATTTATACTTAATTAATCTAATTAATCACATTTTAATCTCATATCTGCTTAAAGTCCCCACATAAAGAATTTGAATTCTAGAATATGTAGTGCAGGACTAATCAAATGAATACACTAAGAAGTGAAGATTTGTAAATCCACATATTTATTGGTGACTAAATAAAACCAAAGTCAGGGCATCTTGTCCAGAAAATTCTAAACTCAATCACGAAACTCAAATTACACTTTAAGTGGGTTTCATAAATCAAATTCAAAATAAGAAAAAGGTCGAGGACATCCAGCAAACCAATTAGGCCTGATGCATTATTAAAGAATGTAGTACAAATATAGATAAATAAATTCAAAAATAAAATAAGACTAAGTCTTGAATATGCCGTTCCTGTTGTCACCTGGGCTTTGTTTGGTTTGACGAGAGACGCATGTGTGAAGTGACATGTGCCACTGCCATGTACGGGTCCTCCAGCTGGACAATATCAAAATGTTTGTGTGCTATGATTAATCTGTGATTAATTTTTAGAACGCATTAATTTGTGGTGTAATTAATTAATCTAATTAATGCACTTAAGTGACAGCCTTAGTATTATTACTTTATTTATATCAGTAATTTTGCTATATTAAAAAATAACTGTCTTCTAAAAGAATAAAAACAAACCCAAATAAAACATGTAGTTTTCAACCTAGACCATCAACTTTGCAATTGTTTAAAAGCAGAGAGAAGCATTTCTTGTTCACCAAAGGAGCATTTCAGAAATATGTTAAGTCGCATGAAAGCCACTGACTGGTACAGTACTTTAGAAAAGTAAAAATTTCAACTTTAGCTCAAAAAAGAATGACTCCACACGTGTCTCCAATCTGGAGTCAAAAATGTCTTCCTTTTAAAAAGTCCAAAATTAGCCCAAAAGTCGATGTCTCCAGCCCTGTCACAAATTGAAGTCAAAATCATCCATCTTTGAAAACTGTCCAGTTTTAGAACAAAACCATGACCACAGACATGTCAGAAATTTGATTTTAAATTTACCATCTTCGTATTGGCCCAATAAAGTATGACTCTAGATCGATCGCCAAATTGGAGTCGTAATTGTCCATCTTGGAATAAAGTGATAAAATGATGACCTGGACCTGTCCCAAATTGGAGCCAAAATTGTCCATCTTTAAAAAAAAATGCCTCAATTTGGAACTAAAAACTGACTCCTGACTTGTCGCCAAATTAGATTTTAAAGAGACTGTGAGGAGTTTCTAAGGAATTACAAAAAAGTCTCACTTTTAGATATATGCCTGATGGAAATACACACTTTAAGATGAGTTTTATAGCATCAAAATAGGTTATCTATAAATGCTATTCCTTAGCTTCTTGGTCGGGTTGGACAGGGCTGGACTGGCCTGGATACTCAACTTCGGGGACAAGACAATTAAAACTAGAGCAAATTTAGATTATTCGGACACGTCTTAGAGCACCGGACTGTAAGTAGAGATATATAGCTGGCTACAAAACTACGATAATAAGTTTTCCAAAAACTGCTTGTTGTCACACATCAAAAACTACCGCTACGTAACTAGAAAGAGATACATTACCTCGTCGCTTTGCATCCTGTAAGTTGCTGAAAAAAGAAGTTGTAAAGCAATGCAGAGTTCTGAGGAAGGTCCGAGCTGCATTTTTATTAGCATCAACAAACACAGTCTTTGGCTTGGGTCACGTCTTTTGGTGCGTTCCAGTTGTAGTCAGAAGTAGGAATTTCCAAGTTCCGTGTAGGAAGCTGTAAGTGGAACGTCCCCCAAAGTCTGAATTTCCTACTGGGAACTCGGTGAAACCTCGCCACCACCGAGTTGACAATAGAAGATGGATGCCCCCAGTGTGAACAGTTATTTAGCTCCTGTAATAATCAATTTATTTGCACTTCTGACTGGGGTGTGTCGCTCTAGATCAGCTGTATACATAGTATTGTTAGAATTATATTTATAAAAATGCTGCCATAGTGATAATCACATTCTTCATGTGATATTTGTGAACAACGCAGGGCGTGCTAACAGCAGCTAACAATAACCTGGTAGATCAGCATGTTTTTTTCCGACTTCAACTGGAACGCCGATAAGTCGGAGATGATGTCACTCCCAGTTCCGAGGTTACTGGAATGCAGCATTACGACAGTCGCCGCGCGTGCTCATGGGTAGCAGAGTCTTATTATCCCCAGAAATAGATTCCCCTCATAGCACCTTTAAGTTACCTTGTTTGATAAACTCTTAAACAATGATGAAGTTGCCAGAATGTTCAATAATAAGACTTTGCGGGAGCAACTGCACAGTGAACTTAATAGCATATTCAAGAAAACAGTGGTTTTAAAACAATTTTCAATTAGTTGTAAAGGCCCAAAATGCGTCAAGAAGCTATCCCCACCAGCTTGAACTTGGGTTACGAGCAAAGATGGACCCATACTTTCTTGTTATTTATGCCAATCCTGACTCCATCATCCGAATGTTGCAGTAGAAATAGATGCTCCTTGGACCAAATTTTTCCAATCATCTATTTTTAACAAGGAAGCACTTGGACAACCCGCCAAGGTAGCTCACATATTTACACAATAGTTCCATGATAAAGTTACCACAGACACTGCCTGGCCAAAAGAAAAGTCGCCAACTGGATTTAACCAAGCAAATAGGTACGAGCCTTCTATTTAGGAATTACTGCATCGGCGATTATATTTCAGCTGGAAACAAGTTATTTAACCCCAGCTGATGAAATTAGAAGCTTCTCATTTCTTAACCATTTGGAAAGACACATCCTGTGGTAGTGGAAAAGATGTTAGTCTGTTTAAGAAGGGTCAAATCATTGGTATCAAGCAGAGAAAACATCTAAGGAGATTGAAGAAACTACTAGAACTGGGTTAAGAACTGTCCAACACATTATTAAGGAAAAATGTACTAAATGGCGCAATTATTAGGATTAAACAACACTTATTACAGCGCACGAGCTGGAGGAAAATAGGCACGTAGGACCTTTAGCCTTCGGCTCTGTCTGTTAACCATTTGGAAAGACACATCCTGTGGTAGTGGAGATGTTAGTCTGTTTAAGAAGGGTCAAATCATTGGCATCAAGCAGAGAAAACATCTAAGGAGATTGAAGAAACTACTAAAACTGGGTTAAGAACTGTCCAACACATTATTAAAAACTGGAAGGATGGTGGGGAACAATCGTCTTCAAGGAAGAAACATGGTCGGAATAAAATCCTGAATGATCGGCCAATCACTTTCACATTTGGCCAAACCAAATTGAAGAAAAACAACAGTAGAACTCTGGGGTGTGTTAAATAGTGAAAGTAAGAGCTTTTCTACATGCACAATACCAAGGGAAGTCAAGGGATTGGGACTGAACAGCTGTGTAGCCTTAAGAAAACCATTAATCAGTAAGACTAACTGGAAAAAAAGCTTCCGTTTTCTATGGAGCATAATGATTGGACTCTGGAGGACCAGAAGAAGGTGATGTGGTCTAATGAGTCCAGATTGACCCTGTTCCAGAGTGATGGGAGCGTCAGGGTAAGAAGAGAGGCAGGTGAAGTGATGCACCCATCATGCCTAGTGCCTACTGTACAAGCCTGTGGGAGCAGTGCTGTGATCTGAGAAAAATCTGTGACATTGAAGAAGCTTATAAAAACAAATACAGCAAATTCATGCTGTAATAAAAGCTAAAGGCAGTCCAGCAAAACATTGGAGTGTGAACTTTTTTTTTGGTGGTGACTTTTTTTTGGCCAGGCCTTCAATGTCACAAAACTGCCCGTTTAGACTTTGCCAGGGAGCATCAAACATGGGACATTGAAAGGTGGAAAAAAGTTTTATTCTCTGATGAGAAAAAATGTAACCTTGACGGTCCAGATGGCTTCAACGTTACTGGCATGACAAGGAGATCCCACCTGAGATGTTTTCTACCCGGCACAGTGGAGGGGGTCCATCATGATCTGGGTGCTTTTTCATTCAGTGAACACTGGAGCTTCAGGTGGTGCAGGGTCATCAAACGGCGGCTGGTTACGTGCAGATGTTGCAGCGGGCATCCCTCATGACTGAGGGCCCTCGTCTGTGTGGTAACAGCTGGGTTTTTCAACAGGACAACGCTGCAGTTCACAATGCTCGCTTGACCAAGGACTTCTTCAGGGAGAATAACATCACTCTTTTGGACCATCCCGCATGTTCCCCTGATTTAAATCCCATAGAGAACATTTGGGGATGGATGGCAAGGGAAGTTTATAAAAATGGCCGTCAGTTCCAGACAGTTGATGCCCTTCATGAAGCCATCTTCACCACTTGGAGCAATGTTCCCAAAAGCTTCCTGGAAACACTCTCATCAAGCATGCCCAAACCAATTTATGAAGTGATTAACAAGAACGGTGGAGCAACTCATTACTGAGTCCTACTGAGAAACATTTTTGTTTTGGTTTGGAGAGTTTTTTATAATTTTTTGAGCAATGGTCTTAAAGGAACACTACACCCAAACAACGATTTGGCCTCATTTTCTACTCACCCTCATGCTGAACAACACTGTGGAGTAGTTTTGGAACATCTAGGATGCAGCCGGAGATCTGGGGGTATACTCGCTGTCCACTGACATTGATATCATGACTTAGATAAGAGCCCGAACGAACAGTGTCCTTAAAAGTCCACAAAAAGTCGGCAATATTCCTCCATACTGCTCATGCGCTGTAATCCAAGTGTCCTCGTGGGTAACGTCCACCATTTACTCGAAACGACATCATTTAGCACATGTTTATAGCCTAAACAGTACTACTTGGCATTTCTATGATACACTTACGGGTGCCTACGGGAGCCGCGGCTGACCAAACCAAAGGAACGCGCACTCTGCAATAACTAGGAGCGTAGAACAAGAAATCCCACATTCTGCTGTGAGCGACGGAGCCGTGGACAGACACAAGAGGGGTCAGCAGAATGTGGGATTTCTTGTGTTCTTGTTTCTTGTTCTACGCTCCTAGTTATTGCAGAGTGCGCGTTCCTTTGGTTTGGTCAGCCGCGGCTCCTGTAGGCACCCGTAAGTGTATCATAGAAATGCCAAGTAGTACTGTTTAGGCTATAAACATGTGCTAAATGATGTTGTTTCAAGTAAATGGTGGATGTTACCCGCTCAGGACACTTGGATTACAGCGCATGAGCAGTATGGAGGAATATTGCCCACTTTTTGTGGACTTTTTGTGGACTTTTAAGGACACTGTTCGTTCGGGCTCTTATCTAAGTCATGATGTCAATGTCAGTGGACAGCGAGTATACCCCCAGATCTCCGGCTGCATCCTAGATGTTCCAAAACTACTCCACAGTGTTGTTCAGCATGAGGGTGAGTAGAAAATGAGGCCAAATCGTTGTTTGGGTGTAGTGTTCCTTTAAACTTTTGATCAGCTGATAAACAGCCTATTTCAGTTTACTTGTTGTTTTCGATAAATTACTTTTTCAAAGTGCTTTTTATCACACCCCCTTTCTTACTTTTGCATATTGTAGCTCTACTTAAAACCTTGTTTAGGTCCAAATGTGCAAAATGCATACTGGTATTCCAGCAATTTTTCAACTGGTCTGAAGATTTTGATCAGGTCTGTATTGCTGTGACATCTATAAGCAACAGCTCCATGTTAAAGCTATTACACTAATATGAGTCCTTGACCATGAAAACCCACTACTACACTCAGAATCATATTGATATCATTATTAGACGGTTGTTCACTAAAAAAAAAAAAAACAGTTGTTCATTTTTAAGTTGGGCCATTACCAACATCTCCTGAAAATGTCAGCAAAAGTTTTTGTGTAATCTTACAAACAAACAAACATACATCAGAAAAAGCATACCCTCATTGGTGGAGGTGATAATATCATATATGACTTTAAAATGGTGAAATTCAAACAGTGATTAAAATAAGACAGAAATAGATTCCAAAATTATATTTAATTAAATATAAATTATTGTGCCAAATCTGATGGGCACCTTTTAACTCTCTTGGATGTAAACTATCAAAAATATTTATCATTTTATTCTATCATATTCTAAGCTGTCGTTGAACTGTGACTAGGATTTACTCTAACGCTCCATCTTGTTTCTTAGTTGGGACACAGGGCACCGAGGAAGCAGCTGATCCAGACTGCAGCCAAGTTAGCCGCGATGGCATCCCTCTGCCCGCTGCTCTGACCTTAACGCTGCCCTCCCAGTTTCCCAACAGGCCAACATTTCTCAGCTGGCTGGGGCTCTATCGGCTCTTATATCCTGACGGAGGAATGGACGGGGGTGTGGGATGTTATTTCTTTGTGTGTGAACATGGCTGTGGGCAACTTTGACTAATTTGTATTTTCATCTGGTTCATGAATTACTGTATGTAAGGTGTTTAGTTCCAGTGATACCAGATTAAAAGACATCTATCTATTCATTTGATAAAATAAGTAAAGCTTGTTTAGGGTTGAACAACATGTTCACATGGCTAGGCGAGGGAGGAGATGCACTAAGAGTGAGGTGATGCAGAGACCACAACGCAAGCAGGAACACTAGAAACTCAAAATTTCGACTTTTTATCTTATATTTATGACTTAATTATCTCATTATGACTTTTTTTTCCCCTTTTTTTTTCCCTGGCGGAAATGGGCTTCTATAGCCCTGAGTGCCTCCACCAACATCAGATTTTTGTTTTTGGAGGGAAGAAAAAAAAGCATGTATTAAAGGGGGTACCAGCTTTGTCCACAAGAGGTCAGAATTTGATCTGGGCTCCAGTGAAATCAGATCTTGATAGAATAAAAAGTGATTTCAGCCAAAGAATCCACTGTCACAGTAATTAAGAGCTTACTCTGACTGGGAAAAAATCTAAAGAAAACAAAGATGGTGAATGCTGTGTTGTCAGTGTGGTGTTTTGGTTTAAGGCTGTGAAAGTGCAAAGCAATCTTGCACTTTTTAATGTGTTATGTGAAATGTCCAGCAGGGGTCAGCAGAGACTTCGATTACAGATCTCTGTGGGGAGCCGAAGGCCAGACCAACACAGGGAGTCAAGCCAGCGAGATCGGAACAGGATTCAGGAGTAGATTCATCAAAATAAAACTCCCGTTCAGTCCATCCATGAGTTTGTGAATAAAACAAGCTCGATTAAAGTGATTTTAATCCACTTAAGAACATAAATAATGCAAACAATCCACAAAAAATTCCAGTTTGGAATCAAGTTTGATGAAGGAACAGGTTTCTTAGGGGTAAAATTAAGATATTTTAAATAAGCATCCAGGAGTGTGGGGATGGATTTCTTTAAATCCACATTCATCTGCAGCTGTCCACACTGAGCTCAAAGTGTTTGCTAATACAAACACTGCACTTTGGCCAAGATCTCCTTTGATATTAATTAGATTAATTAATTACAACGCAAATTAATGCGTTATAAAAATGAATGGCAACATTAATCATAGCACACAAACATTTTGATATTGTCCAGCTGGAGGACCCGTACATGGCAGTGGCACATGTCACTTCACACATGCGTCTCTCGTCAAACCAAACAAAGCCCAGGTGACAACAGAAATGGCATATTTAAGACTTAGTCTGATTTTATTTTTGAATTTATTTATCTATATTTGTACTACATTCTTTAATAATGCATCAGGCCTAATTGTTTTGCTGGAGGTCCTCGACCTTTTTCTTATTTTGAATTTGATTTATGAAACACATTTAAAGTGTAATTTGAGTTGCCTGATTGAGCTTAGAATTTTCTGGACAAGTTGCCCTGACTTTGGTTTTATTTATTCACCAATAAAAATGTGGATTTACAAATCTTCACTTCTTAGTGTATTCATTTGATTTATCATGCACTACAATTTAATAATATCCTAGAATTCAAATTCTTTATTTGGGGACTTTAAGCAGATATGAGATTAAAATATGATTTATTAGATTAATCAATTATAAATCTGGTAATTAATTAGATTATTTTTTAATTGTCTGACAGCACTAATATATATATACATATAAATAAATATATATATGATTATAATTAACCTGCGTGTTGTTTAAAACGTTACTGCATACTGTAAAACTTTTACGCTTGCTTAATTAAGATAAATGTTTGACAAATTGACATTTTTACAGTTAAAAAAATGTAATCAAATAAACGTAGAAAAAAATGAACTTTGAAAAGAGGATATAAGTGTCTGAGGAAAATCATAAAAATTTGGTTAGCCTACTGCAACACCAAAGTTATGTTGTAGTTACTAATGTGTGACATTTAACTAAGAAACATTTGAATATGTATTGAAGGGATTGGAATATCAAATATTATTTTTTCCAGTCAAGTTTTAATATAAACATCAGCTCACAGCTTCAGAACAACTCTATAAATAATTAGAATTTTTATAGAAATGAAAAAGCCCGCTTTATATGTGAGTTTGAATAACATCTGTTTTCAGACATGAGACTTAACTAAATTTTCATCGTTAAAACTTTCATTTTCACTAAACAACATTTACTCTTTGGTCAAGGTTTGGAAAAATATAAACAAAATACAAATCAAATCCATCTGCTGACTTTCTGTTGAGTTTTTAGGCCAAAAATAATTGCAAGCACATAACTTTTGATCCTTCTTCACTTCACAATTGCATATTAATACCATAGCTTTTTTGGTTTATTAAAAAATAACACTCTTCTGTGCAACTTTTGGGTCAGTTTTCATGCACAATTGTGCGCACACGTCACCAAACCCTCAGAGGCAGGTATCCAGACTGTCAGGCACATTTTAATGCAATAAACAATCACAGCAACACTTGTATCTATATTAACTGTCCCGTCACATCTGGTGTTGGATCAAAGCCGTTTGTCATAATGGAAACTTAACCTGACGGCAGTTAGAAGTTTGATGCACATCTTACGAGTCAACAATAAACAGACTTAACATCTGATACTGAGGATATATCTGACTTCTCTCATCTCATTAAATTCAAAGAAAAGAGGGAGAAAAAGAGAAAATAAATGTATGTCACTCAGGATTTACCTGTGATTTACCATATTTCTCTGTTTTAGTCTTTATTTTTGACGTGCTCTAAAAAGATGGAGTACATTATTGCAAGGAGGATGAGGAGGAGACACCGGGAGAGTAAACAGTTTATCACTAAAGGCTCTGCTATTTGGATTCAGATTCAGACAACTTTATTTATCCCACAATGGGCAATTCATTTGTAGCTTCCCGGTGTCTATGCATTCACAGGGGCAGACTTACCATTAGGCAAACAAAGGCAATTGCCTGGGGCCCCAAGATGTCCAGGGGCCCCCAAACATCTCACAAAAATGTATTATTAAAGTTTTCATTGATTCTGAAAAATAGTAAATTCTTAGGCTGGTAGGATAGTGCAAATCACTGTGGAGAGTCGGTCAGAACTCTGGTGGTAGTTGAAGAAAGAGTTGGATCACTATTGATTGAAGTTCCTTTGGACAGGATTTAGGTGGAATAAGTGTGTGGTTTCTATAATAAACAGAAGAAACAAATACAACTGAAATGAGTATGAAGCTTAGCGAAAGTTCAGTCAGAGAGACCTGTATGCTCATTCAATCTCCTGTCATGCTTCAATCTGCCTACCTGCTCAGGTGATCCAAATCTCAGCTGATGAGGGGTGTGCTCTCACTCAACCACTGAGCCAACCAGATCCTGCCACACACAACTGCTTGGCCAATCATTCTGAAGCAGCCTTATTTTAAACCATGTCTTTGCTCCTTCACAGTCAGTGCGGTGGCGCCGTGCTGATGATCGCGGCAACCCTCCTCCACCCCAGGCACCTCCATTAATCTCACCAGTGTCCAGGTCCAACTCCTTAGAATAGTGGTTCTTTCACCTCAGCAGCAACCGAGATCGCATCAGGGTCCCAGCAGCAGAAGTCTACAACTCATCCTTTATCCTCACCACCACCACCAGTGTCTAGACTCCGGGGGGTATCCTATCTCTAATTCGCCCTCAGTACCCCTGAAGTACACAAAGGCAGCGCGATGGAGTCTAAGCGCCAAAAGAGATACAACCAGAGACTTTGCACATTTTCATTCATATCTACCTGTCAATAAATACTTTCAATACTTTCAATTTTGGTCTCTCCTGATTGAAATGCTATTATCTAATACAAAACTGAAAATGCGCACCCTGCCTTTAATATAGTCACATGACTTAATACTATGCATTTGCGTGTCATACATGATCTCTCTTTCACTTATTGGCTATACTAAACATCCCTAACAGGGTAGCTATCAAAGGATTGTACTTAAATTACCTTCAAACATAGCTACATGCTAACATGTGAACAGCATGAGTTAGCTCAGTTCTTACAATAAACTCAAAAGAAAACCACAAGCACTTACTTGTTTCATGAACGCACAAATCCCACTCCTATCAAACTCTAAACAGACTAACTTAGATGCCTTTTGAAGCGAGGAACGAAGGCCAGTCTCTCTATCTCTCAGCAGCACGCAGAAGCACGTTTTCCTCTGGCTCTCTGCCAGCAGTCTGCCGTCTTAAAGGGGCGGGCTCTTGATAGCAGTCTTAAAGGGGCGGGCTCTTGATAGCAGTCTTAAAGGGGCGGGCTCTTGATAGCAGTCTTAAAGGGGCGGGCTCTTGATAGCAGTCTTAAAGGGGCAGGCTCTTGATAGCAGTCTTAAAGGGGCAGGCTCCTAGAATTGGATGATTAACAAGAGCCTTTTTAACAGATTCAGAACAGTTATTATTATTTTAGTCTTAATTTACATTTACTAAATCATAACTTTTCAAACTATATGACACTCAGGATAAAAAGCTCACGGCCCATGCACTGGATAATTTTACGTGTGCATGATAAACCTCTTATTTATTTTTTGCCGATGTCCCATCAGGGGCTCCATAATCAAAAACATTTAGATTCAAAATCTTTTTTTGGTTATAAGTATAATTTCCCTGGATGTGGAGGACATATAAACATGGGTATGTAACTTGTAACTTAAGCTGTCAGATAACTGGAACAGATTTCAAAAGCAGGACTAATTAACATGCACGCCTAAGTCAAAATTAAACTAAATAACAGAATTTAAGGAAATTCATTTAGTTTAAAATCAGCATGCTGAAAACCAAGAAAATACTTAGTTATTGACCCTGTTTGCTTTTCATGTTATTTAATCTAATTTCATTTTAGTTATTTTTGATTTTATTTACTACCCTCCATTTCTTCAACTTCTGCCCTTTACCCCTCTTCTTGTTTGATATCTTTAATTTCCTTGTTTATTTTTTCTCTGCACCCATTCCATAAGTTGGAAAAATGAATAAAAATAATTTAAAAAATGTATCAGCACAGTACAGGGAAGGGCCCCAATGGCTGGGTTTGCCTTGGGCCCCCATATGACTAAATCCGCCCCTGTGCATTCATACAGTCAGTCAAAAACGTAAATAAATAAATAAATAATCATCAAGGAAACATATTTAAGCAGGCATGGGACAGATAGATATGTCGGACATTGCAAGTAGCCTACCTATGCAAATCGTGGAGCAAGACAAGGTAAGATAAATATGATGATACTAAAAAGAGATCTAAACACAAACTTTAAAACCGGGGGAAAGCAGATAAGACAATAAATAAATCAATATCCTCTAGAAATAGTCATTTAAAGTGGGTGCAGTCTGTATTTAGGAGCTGAATAGCGGGAATGCAGGTGGATCACAAGCATTGTGAATGGATAAGCCTGCTGCTGTGTAACCCCACGCGGTGACGCGCTTTGTGTCCTCCGATGCGCGCTCCGATGGCCAGTCCATTCTCCCAGTTGCTGAAGGGGCAGCAGCTCTGACCGTCTCCACTACCGGCACACTGTTTCCGTGTTCCGTGGGAACATTCAGACCAAGAGAGAGGCAAGAGAGGGAGAGGCGTTCATTTGATTGGTGAAGAGAACACTTGGCTGTGTAAACCCACTCACGCCTTTTCTCCTCCCTCTGTGGCACAGGGACGGAGGCGTGGGTGCGAGCCTGCGCCTTTCTATTGCACCTGCTTGGATGCGCACGGAGCGCTGCTTATGAGCACCAGGGACGATGTCGGGGCGATGTCACCGGGGGAAGCTGTCGGTGTTGGCCGTCCTGTGCTTCCTGGTGCTCTGCTGGTTCTACGTTTTCCCCGTATACAGATACCCCCACGTCGAAGACATGTTGGAGGATGTGCTGAGGCAGGGGGAGGCATGGGAGAAGAACCAGACCGGCATCGATTTGTACAGGTTTGTCTCTGGCAGGGGCACTTTCTCTTCTTTATTATTTATTTATCTCTTATGAATGACAGTTGTTGGCTTGATATGGGGGTATTGTGGGGCTTTCTTCAGTGGAGAAACTGAAATGTGCCAAATTAGAGGAAAGAAAGAAATTGCTTCTTTATTCAAATGTTAAAAGTGCAACAACAAAAAAAAAGCAATGACTGTCAACTTTGTGCAGTTTACACAGTTTAGTATAGTATTGCTTTCTGAAATAAATCTTTAACTCATAGCTCATAAATTCAGGAAATTTTAATGAGTTAACAAACATAACATCACATTGTTTGGTAAATTAATGTTTTAGGATTAAGAAAAAAGGACAAACCCAAAAACTGATTTTCTTTGAGTGGGTTTTTAAAGGTTTAAAAAGATAAAAGCTATTATTATTACCATCATTTTTATTTTAAATACTTAACCATTTACTGAAATCTATCTATCTATCTATCTATCTATCTATCTATCTATCTATCTATCTATCTATCTATCTATCTATCTATCTATCTATCTATTTTATCTTCAAACATATTTCCTTTTCTAATTGATTTTGTTCATAATATTTCTGCATTTTTGTCACCACATAACAAATCGTTCAAGCCTTTTAAACCCTAAACCAAAGATATGTTTTTTGTAGTTTTCTCTGTTCCCTGAAATGTTAACTGAAGCAAACAATGATTTGATTTGTTGTTTTCAAAACATAAATTATTCCTGAATTGATTGATGGCCTCTGCCAAGCAGTTAAGCAGGTAGTTCAAGGGTTAATCTGTGTTACATAGTGATGGTTGAGAACAATGGGTAGGTGTGCCAAAGTTTACTTCATTAATTACTTGCCAAGCGGGCTAAGTAAGATTTTCATCATGATGTTTCCTGGCCAGTGGAAAAAAAATATAATTGAATGCAAAGGACATTTACAAGCATCTTTTTCTTCATAAAAATGTGCTGTTTTTGTCATAAAATTGAGCAGAAAGTCTAACTTAGCATACTTTTTTTTCTTAGACAAAAGCACCAACAAGCCAGTCATTTAATAGATTTTTTTCTGCATGAAAAACGCCCCCAAGATTCTTATATTAGTTATGCTTTATCATGAAAAGATATGTTTACCAGGAAATGATGAATTTTTAACAGGTCAAAAAGACGTATTTCATATCAGTGAGTTTAAGAGTAAGGATAAGGGCTGTCACTTTAGTGCATAAATTAGATCAATTAATTACACTGCAAATTCATGCGTTATAAAAATTAATCACAGATTAATCATAGCACACAAACATTCCGATATTGTCCAGCTGGAGGACCCGTACATGGCAGTGGCACGTCACTTCACTCATTACAAGTGCCATAGGCCTCAAGCACCCCACTTCAAAAACCTGAACTAACTCTTTAATAAACTAAACACAAAATTCAAGCAGTTGAACTCAGTTTTTCATACAAAACACATCAGCAGGCTATTCTTATGTCTTAAAACAGAAGATGATTATTTGGGTTGCAGGGTATTGGATTTGCGGATATATAATATTTTAACACTTACTTTGGCCGATACCGTTTTGATTTAACAAATTATTTGGAGTTTTTTTTTTTTTTTTAATTACAGCTGTTATATGCTATGCAAACTAGTGCTGTCAGACGATTAAAAAAATTAATCTAATTACTTACCGGATTTATAATTAATTAATCTAATTAATAGCATTTTTATCTCATATCTGCTTAAAGTACCCAAATAAAGAATTTGAATTCTAGGATATTATAAAACTGTAGTGCAGGACTAATCAAATGAATACGCTAGGAAGTGAAGATTTGTAAATCCACGTTTTTATTGGTGACTAAATAAAACCAAAGTCAGGGCAACTTGTCCAGAAAATTCTAAGCTCAATCAGGCAACTCAAATTACACTTTAAGTGTGTTTCATAAATCAAATTCAAAATAAGAAAAAGGTCGAGGACATCCAGCAAAACAATTAGGCCTGATGTATTATTAAAGAATGTAGTACAAATACAGATAAATAAATTCAAAAATAAAATAAGACTAAGTCTTGAATATGCCGTTCCTGTTGTCACCTGGGCTTTGTTTGGTTTGACTAGAGACACATGTGTGAAGTGACATGTGCCACTGCCATGTACGGGTCCTCCAGCTGGACAATATCAAAATGTTTGTGTGCTAGGATTAATCTTGCGATTAATTTTTATAACACATTAATTTGCGGGGTAATTAATAAATCTAATTAATGCACTAAAGTGACAGCCCTAATGCAAATATATAATTTAACAGTGATAGTATAATCATGCTTTATCGATACCATAACGATAATATCATTCCCCGCTACGCTGTAAAAAAGGCTAGTTGTTTTTACTTAAAAAAGTTAGTGTCAGGGCTGCCTTAAAGTTTTAAGTTTTCTGAATTTAGAAATTTAAGTTCAGTTGAATTAAGAACGGTTCAGATCAAGTGAACTTCTTAAGTTCAATAAACTTGCTATTAAGCCAGCTCTACTTGAATTGTTTAGTCAAACAAACTTCTAAAAGCAATTCAATTCCAATAGTATTGTTTTATGCCGACACAGTAATTAAACTTCTTTAAACTACAGTTTTAAAGGTAAAACAACTTGATCTGAAGTTCAGGTCTCTGATGATTTCAGCTAAATTGACTTATTGCATTTGGATTTAACTTAATATTTCTCTTTAACTTTTACTCATTTTGTTCTGCTTTGACACAAGTTTATCAAATAAAGTTAATATTTGCTTTAAGAAAAACAATCTTACAGCAGAAAAAAGGTCGAGTATTTAAAGGGTATTATTGCCAGACAAACCAAAACAACTTCTGTTCTTCATGCTTTAATAACACAACTGGCAATTTTTATCACATGTTCAATGTGGAGAGCAAAACGGCTCTGAACAGATTCAAGATTCATTTGACACAAAAAAGTGCTTGGGGGAAAAATGCATCCTCATCCACAAATGTTCTTTAACTTTTACTAAAATTCGTCTGGCTTGCATGACGGCTCGTTTGGTGGAAAACAAGCTTATAGCTCACATCTTTGACTGTTTTATTTCTTTTTTCACATTTGTGGATGAGGATCAGAGACCTGAACTTCAGATCAAGTTGTTTTACCTTTAAAACTGTAGTTTAAAGAAGTTTCATTACTGTGTTGGCATGAAAAATACTATTGGGATTGGATTGCTTTTAGAAGTTTGTTAAACTAAACAATTCAAGTCGAGCTGACTTAATAGCAAGTTTATTGAACTTAAGAAGTTCTCTTGATCTGAACCGTTCTCACGTACTGCATGGTTGCTTGGTTTGGTTGTCTTGCTTTGTCTAATAAAAACAGAATTGTGAATCTGGTCAAAATAGCGAGCAAGGTGATCGGAGTGCAGCAATCTCAGCTGCAGGATATCTACAGCAGACGTATTCTTAGCAGAGCCCAACAAATTCTGAACTTCCTTGACCACCCTCTGTTTGCTGAATTTGATCTTCTCCCTGATGGACAACGTTACAGAATGCCGAAAACCAAAACTAGGCGAGCCAGAACTTCTTTTATTCCAGTTGCTATTGAAACCTTAATTCACTGGCCTGACTAGTTTTTCTAGTCTTGTACTTCGTGCATCTTGTGGATAGAATTGATTGTTGACTTTTAGATTTTAATCCTTGACTATTTATTGACTTTTTATTGACTCTCTTTTTATCTGCTTTATCCTGTATGTTCTTCACTACTGTTTATTTATCTACTGCACAGCACTTCGATGAATGAATGCACTTTATAGGTTTTGCCGGACTCTTAGTCTTTGGCTTTTTGTGGTTTAAGTGCCGTCCTTTTTCACTTCAGTTCAGGATTTTTCCTGATTTGTTTTTTTAATGTCTGTATGATTTATGTGTTATCATGTACTTGTGTACTGATGCCTGCTGCTGAAAAACAAATTTCCCACGGGACTATCATAAAGTTGAAGTTGAAATTCAGATAACTTAAAATTTTAAGGCAGCCCTGAGACTAACTTTTTTAAGTTAAAACAACTAGATTTTTTTACAGTGTAACAACTGTATCCCAGATATCTTGCAAATATTTTTGTATTGTAATACATACATTTCTCGTATTTTCATGATGGATTTTGACTTTTGTCATCAGTTATGTGTTGGTGCGTCTCTGACAAAACTCAGTGGCTCTCTACCAGGGGTGTCAACATCTAAACGTGTAAACGGACACACGGATCATAACCATTTAGAAAAATCAGTAACCATTTACACATCATTTTTTTCCCTCCTCCTCCTCCTCCTGGTTCATTTCTCAATAATTTATATATTATTTTTATTGGTGACAATGTTGCTTGAAGGCTTTAGATAATAATATTAACCAACTATACACTTAAATGTTCCCACTAGTGCAGATATAAAAACAGGATGCATGCAAATCCACCTGCTATGGAAACACCTGAACAAGTCTGCTATTGTGTTTGAGGGCAGCGCTCATAATCTTCTACAGACGCTGAAACCAAAAACTGTTATTGGGGTCATTCCACCAAAAGAGTGCAATTTGCTTGTCCAAACTCTTCAAAATTAAACTTCATTTTTCATTCAATTTCAAAATAGAATTTAGTAATATACACATTTACTCATTCAAAATGAGTAGGGGAGAGTGGGGTAAACTGAGCCAGTGAGTAAGTTGACCCACCCCCTGTTTCTGGGAAACAGTAAACAATTCTTGTCATGTGGCCCCAAATTCAGGAAGCCCCATAATTTCCCCCTGCCTCTGTTGAAGAGGAGCACCTGGCACAGACAGTTTGTACTTTTTAACACAAAAAACTCTTTTTCGTGTGTCAGAGTAAATTTTCAGTATGTCAGGTATATTGAGCTTTTTATCAAATCCAATTATCCAGGTCTAAAATGGTGTATTGTATATTTGTTATTTACCAATGTATAAAGCTGTATGAGTCATTTGGCTAAAGATTAGCTTGAAGAGCAAGACTAGCAACATATTTTCAAAATGTTGGCTATGGGGCAAAGTGAGTCACATGCTGTGGGGTAAATTGAGCTGTTGGTTCCTTTTATACCACCAAAAGTTGCAAAGTTATATTAATGTGCTGAATCATAAAATACTTTTTAATGTTTTGTTAACCATCTGACTTGTCTGATCAAATATTAAACAGAAGAAAATCATGCTAAGAGTGAACAAGAGGAAAACTAACTGGTGCTCATCCCCACTCGCTGAGATAAGGAAATAATGAAGGAAGTCATGTGTGAAAAGTCGATCATATCCGCTGCAAAGAAGTGAAATACTGACAGGTCAAACCTGCAGAGGTAAATAAAGAAGAGGGATGTTTAAACTTGCTTGTTTTGACAAGTCTGAACTTGTAAAACTTTAAGCATACAAGTAAATGTAACTTTTCTAGAAGGACTAATAGTTTTCTTTCTGCCAAGTACTGATTCTATGTTTGTTTGTTGTTGAAAGCTTTGCTGGCTCTCATTTTACTTTATATGAGTGTCTAATTTTCCCCAAAAATTGCAAAATGTATCAATTTATGGCATTACAATTTTGAAATTACTGATTTTTTTCTAGGGTGTTTAAGTTAGGGTTAAGAAAATAAATGTGACTATTTGTGAAGAGAACAATCTTTTG
This sequence comes from Scarus forsteni, assembly GCA_036419115.1. Lineage (NCBI taxonomy): Eukaryota > Metazoa > Chordata > Actinopteri > Labriformes > Labridae > Scarus > Scarus forsteni. Next base: position 4,704,731 of record JAZDUH010000341.1, read on the forward strand.
TGAACTGACTCTTTTGACAACAATACATTATCTTTTAATAATTCTCAGATTTAAAGTTTTGAAGTCACATGGTCAACTTACCCACAGACTTGGCTTAGCTTACCCCTGACCTGTGGCCACAGGAGCACTTTTATTTTGAAAGGCCACAGTTTCCAGGCTCTCAGTCATTGACATGTCCTTACAATGTCAGTTCATAGCAAACATTCTTAAATATGAGTTGATATTTTCATTTTACCTCTGTTGCATTTTTCCTTGCCTCAGTGACAACAAAAGTAAAAAATGGCTCATCTTACCCCACTCTCCCCTACTGGTCAACCTCAGGCTACTTTATTTAATTTTTTGCAACTTTCAACAGTTTGTTATCATTACAATTGTTTCTCTGCTGTCACCAAAACTCAAATGCCATTTTAAAACCATGAATAAGTAAAATTATAATAAGAATATCAACCACATACAATGTTTTCCCCTCAGAAAAAGAGTTAATTTAGAAGAAATGGTTGGTTCCATGATGAAAATATTAATATTAATGACAAAAATGACTTTTTTTTTTGCTGTTACTCTTTATTTGAGTAACAGCAATGAGGGTAGCAGCAATGAGTTTGTAGCACAAAATTAGCAATTATGTGAAATCTCGCCACTTAGCATCTATGCTAGTAGCTTGAGCACATGGAGCAAATTCTAAAGATTTAACTGAATATTTTACTTTTGATATCAACAAATGTCTTAAAGTGCGTTCACACCGCAAGCGACCCAGCTACCAAAGTCGCGTCGCCCACAGATGTAGCGTCGCTCGTCAATAAATACCTGTTTGGTCGCCGTTGGCCGTCGGTCAGTGACGTCACGTCCGCTCGAGTTTCACCGCGATCATATCATATATCACATAATAGGGTGTATAAGCAGACATTATTCCAGCTGTATCCTTTTCACTCACTTATCAGACACAAAACTCTGCAGCTGATGATGCAGCAGCATTATCTGTGAGTTTACTGCGGTCCGTCTGCAAATGTCCTCACTGAGATTAGTTCCGCCTAGAAGGAAGTCATCCGCCCTGTAGTCCGGATGAATAACAGCACCGTCACACGTACACACACCGCTGATTGGCTGTTGCTGCACAGCCACACACGACATCGCCTGAATAGATCAACTTTTTTTAAACTTTGACATCGCGCGACGAGTGAAGTGGTCGTCTTGTCACCGGCTGTTGCATCGCGGGAGGGTTAGCCCCGCCCCATCACGGCTGTACATTCACTTTGAATGGAGAGTGATCGCCGAGGTAGTACAAGTAGCATCCGGTGTGAACGCACCTTTAGAGATAACTTAGGTAACAGGACTGAGTTTTTAGATTGACCATCTCTAAAACAGCTGATATATCATTAAATTTAAGGAAAAATAAAAAAGATAACTTACTTTTGGACTTCCCATGACTTGCAGAAGACCTAAATGATGTCACTTCCTGCAGAGCATGTCACTGGTGGAATGTTCCAGAATTTTAAAGGGGGAATGTGTTTGGGTAACAGCAATGAGTGAAACCCTGGGGACAGCACTAAAATGTGAATTTTAACCAAAATATAATGACTTCTTTGTAAAACTTTTGTTTTAAAAGTGTAGATAGAATATGGAGTCACACTTAAATGCAAAAGAAATTTTCTTTGGAAGGATTTTGTTCATGATGCATTGTAGTAAAGTGTAGTGTTTGGCTGTGGGGACAGGCAAGAAATGCTATGTATAAGTGTTTTGGATGCTATTTTAAAATATTAAAAAATATATCTCTACAAATATTAATGTGTATGGTGTTTAGTATAATAGTAACGTATAATTTGTAATATATTATTACTTGTGTTTATACATTTAATATACAACAATATGCTGGGGACAGAAATTTCACTCTTTTGGCAGAATCACCCACTGGTTGGTTATTTTTGCCTGTATTGCTGTGTTTTGTTGTACTTTACATTGTTCATTGGTGCTCTGTCGGCTTTTCTCGACCTGATCACAAATCCTCACATATGGCTACGTTCACACTGCAGCCCTTAATGCTCAATTCCGATTTATATCTCCTTTTTTTTTTTTGTTTGGCTGTTCAGATTTTTTCTCTTGTATCCTGCTGCTGCTGTAAATCTGGAATTACCCCCTGTGGGACAAATAAAGGTTTATCTTATCTTGTCTTATCTTATCTTAATGGAGATGCCAGTTGATAGCCCCAGCGCTCTCTCACTTTCACTCCTCCATTTCTGCATTGTTTAATGTTTGTAGATGGAAAAACAACTAAAACACTTGAATTTTTGGAAAAAAATGCACAACCTTTTTATTAATCATGTCTTTATTAACCTCTGATTACGTCCTGTCCATGGAGTGACTTTGAAATCATTTTTCCTGTGGTAAACTGCTGCTCTAATGATGTCACTGAATGTGTCCTGACTGTTCAGACCGAGGTCGCATTCAAGAAAATCGGATACGTATCTGATTTAGTACCACATTTGAAAGTGGCCTGAATCTGATTTGAAAATGTCTTTGGTTTAATGCAGTGGTTCCCAAACTTTTCACAGTCTGTACCCCTTCAAAAACGTATCCTCCAGCCAGTGGCGGCTGGTGAAAAATATTCTTGGTGGGGCAGTACTGTGCAACACTCAGTTTTTAACAACCATCCCACTACGATTCAACACAAACTACAGGATACCAGTGCTTCATAAAATTGTTATTATTGATTTCAAATAAAAATAACAGATAACAGAATGGTGCACACACATATCAGACACACACACACACACACACATAATTACATACAAATGGTCAACCACATACTGCCGAAAAGCTTACATAACCTATATACAAAGAAATGAGTAAGGGGAACATGTGTGCATATGTAAATCAAAAATAACTTCAATTGAGTAAGGTGAACATTTGTCTAATTGTCCACATTTCTTTTCCTTCACATAAAAAACCTGTTTCTCTTTACCTGTTTTCAAGTCCTCCTGACTCCGTTATACGTTGAGCATGAACCAATTGTTTGTTGATACGCCGAAGTGACGGTAAAATGCGGGTTTTGGGGCTATCACAAGTTAACACTGTTGAAAGTTTGACATTTTCATCAGGCATCTAAGATAGTTACCTTTATATTACCTTCAGTATATTTACGCCGTCAAATATGTCGTGCAGCTGAAAACAAAAACTGTTAATGGTTGGTTATTTTGCCTGTATTGTTACGTGTTGTTGCATATTATATTGTTCGTTGGTGCTCTGTCGGCTTTTCTCGACCTGATCACAAATCCTCGCGTCTATGGCTACGTTCACACGCAGCCCTTAATGCTCAATTCCGATTTATCTCAAATCCGACTTTTTGTGTGTGTGTTTGTTTGTCTGTTCAGATTCCACCTGTTAATGTGGCCTGACTGCAGACTGTAATGTGAACAGCTCAGGCTTCAGAAGAGACACACATGCTTAGTCTAACATTAATGACACCACGCACAGCACGGTGTGATGAACAAACAGACCAAAACTGAGCTTCACAGTGCTGGAAAAGTTTGTTCCCATAACACAGAACCTGATGTTACAGCAGCTCACCTTGAGTGAGCTCTTATTAAAGTAATTATGGCTATATTTTATTTCAATATTATATTTTATAAACCGTAAGGCGGACGCTTTTTTCCTGCCAACCCTATGGGACGCCGTTTGTAAAGCAGTGCATGCATGCAAAAAAAACAAAAAAAAAACAGCAACATTTTGTCACATTTAGCTTCAAACCATGTGCAAAAAACTGGTGTTATTTTTTATTGTGACCTTATATGACATTTAGAGCAATATTTGTCATCTTAGAAATATCTTAAATAGTTAAATGTAAATATTCAATGTCACACGTAAATGCTATATATAAATATAAATGCTAAATATAAATGTTAAATATACATTTAAATATAAACGTTAAATATAAATATAAACGTTAAATATAAATGTTAAATATAAATATAAATGTTAAATATAAATATAAATGTCTAATCTAAATCTCTCAGACGCAACTAAATATTTAGCTAATATGCAAATTGAAACTCCCGGTAACAGGAAGTACCAAAATAAAAGCTCAGGGAACTAACATTGTGGTGTTCAGCATGTTATCATGCAGTGTCAGAAATATGAAGCAGAAAGAAGGCAGTTCATTGGTGGTCTCAGGAGAGAAAATGTGTGTTTTAACGTAATAGACATTTTACAGAACGAGTCAGAGAGTAAGTGCTACATGATGTTATTACAGTATCTCAAACAAGCACAGCTGATAGAGAGAATCTGATCTATTTTTTATTTATATATTTATTATTATTATTATTATTACATTCAAGTAGTTTAGATATTCTAGTCCACACACCTTACCAGTATGGGGCGGAAATGCACCATTTCGATGTTTGCCAACCGCCAAAATAAACTAAGAAGACGAAGAAGAATTGTGGTGTTTTGGGGAATGCATTAAAAAAAATGTATCGCACAAAATGTAGAGGGAGACTGCTATGGCTGAGAGCATCGGAAGGGCTGTTCTGGCAGCCATTAACACACACACACACACACACATATATATATATATATATATATATATATATATATATATATATATATATATGGAGAGAGAGAGAGAGAGAGAGAGATAGGTTGACTTTACCAACACAAAGTACATGATGTTTATGTAATGTTGTGAGCTGCAGCCTGAAACCTCAAGCCTTTGCAGCCTATTGCACTGAAACTTTGAGCTTCACTGATGTGATTGAAAATTGTTCATCTGTAAAAATATCACCATATATATATATTGAAAAATGCCATACGATAGATACACAAGAAAAAACTATATTTTGTCAATTAGCAAAGCCCTATCTGTATTCTATACTGCTTTCTGCTATATGTTTACATGTACACACAGGGATACAAATGAAGCATTATGGTGCATTTATACATTATGAAAATATTACAGCTGACATGTTTAATAAGTCGACTAAATGGTAAATGACTTTCTGACTTCACAAGGCACGTTATACCACAGGTTACACCTGTTCACTCACATTAACTCACTAATGGTTTGAGGTTTTATGTAAGCTGTCAATCAACATCAGCAAAATTATTTACGCCCTTTTAAGCTCATTTAAATGCCACTGAATAGGGATGCTGAAAATTGTCTTTTGGCCAGCACCCTCTAGGCTGCTATTTCCCCTGCTAATTTGAGCTAAAGCAAAAATATTTACATTTTCTTGTGTAGATCAGCCAGTCTTTATTTTACAATATTGTCATGTTTCATTCATTATGACGGTTTCCTTGTGTTGGAGACAGATGTGAAATTCATGTGATAAATGATACTGTATTGTTTTTAATTTAGACTCTAAGTGGTGAAAAGATGAAGCGTTTTGATACATGGGATATATGTAAGGTCAATGGGAAATATAAGTGGCTGATAAATTGGCCATAAATATCAGCAGGAACGTCAACATCCACCAATACTATCATTCTTTCGTCTGATCTATTGTCGGACGATAATGCTATCATGCTGATGACATCACAGTCCTTCTGACAAAAAAGGGCAAATAAGGTGGAAATATGTGGAAAAGTAGGTGACGCTAGAGATTTTGGACCATTGTCAAAACATTTCTTACATATTTGTTAATTTGATCAAAATGCAGTGGATATCAGGTTATCAGGTTATTTTTTTGGTGATAACCTGTAATGACTATATCCTTACACCAGTTAAAGCACGAGGCCCCAATCAATACCTCTGGCTGATGGTAACAGCAGTTGGTCTCAGATCACATTTCTGTCCATTGATTCTTTTTTAAGTTGCGGTGTGGTGACTCCAGCTGTCCTTAAGAGGGTCACCGTAGGTCACAAAGGAGCTGTCAATTACAGAAAGCAAAAAGAAAAATCTTTAAGATGTTGTCTTTGTGTAATCATTTGAACCTTCGTTCATACAAATGGCGGAGAAACTTCAGATCGTCCGTTTTCATTAAGGTGTATTTTGGGTTTCTTCATTCCAAAATCTCTCAGAAGCAAATTTAAGATGTTACAGAACATTAGAAACGTTTTGTCATCATTGACTTGAATGACTTTAACTGTGTTCCAAATTGCTCACTATCACGAATATAGTGCACTACATTCATGGATTTCGTGTGACGTCACACTGTCTCAATGGCGCCATCTTTAGGACTGTTCTATGAGCGGAAGAACGCTGTCAATATGCCGTCGATTTGCTGTGCGGTCGGTTGTGACAACTCCAAAGTCAAAAATATTTGACTTTTACAATATTCCAAAAATGATGAAAGAAGACAAAGGTGGGTTGCTGCCATAAAAAGAGATCACTGGACTCCCACGGAACACTCTAGACTCTGTGCTGAGCACTTTATTTCGGGTAAGTTAAGTCCGTAACTAACCACATAGCCTAGCGTTAGCATGCTAACAATCATAATATTAATCACAGATTTAAAAACACGCGATCAATCAACGCTGTTGTATTGGTTCAAATTATTGACATTACTTAGTTGTGTTTAAGTTGGGTTCAAGTACTACTTCGAGTAGGTAATGCCTGTTGTTGTTTTTTTATTATTTAAAGATGCTATGAGGAGTTTCTAAGTAATTACAAAAAAGTCTCACTTTTAGATATATGCCTGATGGAAATACACACTTTAAGATGAGTTTTATAGCATCAAAATAGGTTATCTATAAATGCTATTCCTGAGCTAATTGGTCGGGTCGGATAGCTGGCTACAAAACTACAATACCAGGTTTTCGAAAATTGCTTGTTGTCAAACATCAGAAACTACCGCTACGTAACTAGAAAGAGATACATTACCTCATGGCTTTGCATCCTATAAGTTGTTGAAAAAAGAAGTTGTAAAGCAATGCAGAGTTCTGAGGAAGGTCCGAGCTGCATTCATTAGCATCACAACAAACTCACGCTTTGGCTTGGGTAACGTCTTTTGGTGCGTTCCAGTTGTAGTCAGAAGTAGGAACTGGAACATCCCCCGTTGTCAGAATTTCCTACTGGGAACTCGGAGTCGGAGATGATGTCACTCCCAGTTCCGAGGTTACTGGAACGCAGCATTACAACAGTCGCCGTGCGTGCTCATGGGTAGCAGAGTCTTTATGTTGCCGGAAGTAGATTCTCCTCATAGCACCTTTAAACTACCTGATCATTGCAGCTATTATTCTCCAATACAGTTAAAACTGGCCTAGTCTGACTTTGATTGCTTACCTGTTGCTGAGTAAGCTGTAGGCCATCAAAAACCTTAGCACTCTCAACCAGCAGTGAGGAAAAGTCCATCTCTAGCCAGGAGCTTGAGTACAGGTTTGGAAGAGGAATGGGCAGGTCCAGTTTCATCAACTTTGGGATGTACCTGAGAGAGAGAGCGACAGAAAGTATGTAAAATTTTAGAGCACCTGCTTCCTATCCCTCTTTATTTATGTGTCAAAATGACAAAGAAAAAAAGCAAGCCTGTAGGAACTTAAAATCAAAACTTTGGTAAAATTCTGGATAAAAATTAGCACCACATTTGAAATATAAATTTCAACTGCTCAATTAGAATTCGACCTGCACAAACACTGAAGAGAAAGACGTACATAATACAGCAACTCTTAACCTGCAGACATAACTGAGAAGAGATGTTAAGACAATAACCAGACCAACAGACACTGGCCCTTTTTCACGAGCACGCATTGGCCCTACTTTACTCGGCCCTACTCGATTTGCAGCGTGTTTCCACTGGCCTCGTACATCCTAAAACAAGCTAGTTTTAGTACCTACTCCACTCTGGACATTAACAACAATAAAGCTAGCAAAAAACGACCACGTAAACACTACTTTTACGATCATTTTAACAGCATATCAAGTTTGTGCACTGGTAAACAAACACTTAGCTAGCCAAAAACAAGCTAGAGAACGTAACTTTTGTGGTAGTTTTAATTGCGCAGAAAACTAGTAAAGGAGTGAATAATGACACATCTTACCTTTCCCATGATAGAACAAAAGATGTTTATCCTCCAGACGATAAACTTTGGCCTCAGTTACCCATCCTGAGGTGAAGTATCGGCAGGCTTTGGTGCTCTTATACGCCTTGAGGGACTCGCCGGTGTACGGGGATGGATTATGAATAAGATAAATATAGATATCAGAAAATGATAAGTTTGGCAAATTAAAGGCAGATTTATGGGGAGTTAGCAATTCGGGGAAAACTAATGGCCCTTTTCCACTAGCATGCCTTGGCCCCACTCTACTCGGCCCTACTCGATTTGCAGAGTGTTCCCACTAGCCTGGTACCTCCTAAAACAAGCTAGTTTTAGTACCTACTCCGCTCTGGTTCCAAGCAGGCAGAGTCGATACTAAAAGGTGATGTCACCGACTGCCGGCTACTGATTGGTCAGACAATGTCGTCATCGATGAGTCATGAGCGGGACGACCTAGCATGCTAGCGGTAGCTACTGTTAGCTTACCCTCAAATGTCTTTTCTTTACAGCTCGATTGCTCTTGTCCTCGGCTTCATTCTGTTGTATAGCTTCCAAAACTCTCCTGTGCTTCTCAAGGGGTATTTCTTCTTACCACCTGCAGCCTTCTTCTGCTTTCGTTTTTACTCGGTTTGTGACAAAAAGCCACAGATTGTTGTGTCACGCTAAAAATGATGTCACCACAGTGCTGCTCAGCTGTTTACAGCGACAGTGCACCCCGTTGGGCAGGCGACTGGGACTAATGGAAAAGCAGCACAAGGCTGCGCCCACTTCCGTCACAGGAATATCCGGCTCATCTGCTGACACTATGACATTTAGAAAATTTCAGTATAGTGTCTGAAATGTCGTTTGGTCATTACCTCTACTATTTCATTTACACTACATAGAGGATAGTGAATGAGTGGACGATTTCGAACACAGCTTTTGTCTGTTTGATGTCCTTGGGTAATTGCATTTTCAGGATTATAGATCAATGGGCCTCATGTTAACCTTTCTTTTGAGTGAATATCTTAAGAACAGTTTGAAGGATTTCCTTCGAAATTTCATGGATGTCTTTTCTAATCCAAGGACTGAGTTATTGTTCTTTAATGGTTATTGTTCACAGACAAAGGTCAAAGGGCCTCATGTTAAACCCTTCTTTTAAATGTAATATCTTTGAAACAGTTTCTGATTTCTTTAATATTTTTTTAGAATGATCTTTCTGACCCAGAGATTTAGTTCTTGTGTTTTGTAGGCCACAGGTCAATGGGCCTTATGCTAAATCTTTGTTTTGGTTCAGTGTCTCAGAATGGTCTGAGGGATTTCCTTGAAAAATTGCATGGATGTCCATTCTTTTGGAAGGGTAGAGTTATTGTAGTTTTTTGTTTAACAGTCAGCAATAAAGGTCAAAGGGCCTCGTGTTCAATCCCTGATTTTGGATGCATTGTCTTTGAAACATATCACGGACATGGCTGACATTTAACAAAAAAGTTTTGTTTTTTATCCTGGAATTAAAAGGATTTTATCTCTCTGGAAAATGCTCCAAGTGGGTCCCCAAGGCTGGGGATAATACATGCTTCACTTCCTCTCCCCCTCTTCCTCCTCTCATTATCAATGCAAACATGTCGAAGCAGCCGACGAAGTTGGCAAAGAAGCTACGAAGCTCCCAGCTAACTCCAGAGTACAGGGCAGGGCGATGATTATTATGTGATCAAATGTTCTGCAAATTTTGGACACATAACGATAAAAGTTAGGGTCACCTGAAGAGTGACTGATGATATCTCAGCGCCCTGTCATTTCCCATCATTCTAACACACACCTTACTCAGCCTGTCTCCTGAAAAATAATTTCTCAATAATTGTAGCCTGACTCTTTCCACAATCCCAGCTGCCCTTCTTAATCCAATTTGTGTCCGATCTTCCAGGCCTTCACAAAAGATTAGACTTCATATTATCCTGCGCTCTCTCTTTGCAGGAAGCTGCTGACGGAGTGCTGCGACCCGAAGAGGATGTTTGCCGTCACAAAGAAAAACTCACCAGTTGGAAAAGTGCTGTGGTACAGTGGAGAGTTCTACCACTCGCACACCGTCAACAACGAGACCTACTCTCTTTTTGTGCCGGTAAGAAAGGAGATGCAGAAACAGCTGTTAGCAGTGTGTCTGAAAGCTGCTGCTGCTTCCTCAATGTGCATCAGAAACCACATATTGAAGATCTTTACCCACTCAGCAAAATGACACTAATGTGAGGGAGCATGGGGTTTAACACACCCCAGTGTTTCATGAAGGATGCAAGGATGAGGGGAGAACTGATGGTGTTGTACGCTGCAGTAAAAAGGCATAGGGTTGGGCAATATAACATAAATGTATATTCTAATTTTTAATGACATGGTAATAAATAGTACCCTAATTTCTTTATAATAACACACCCTTGGTTATAACACGCAGCCCACTTTTATATACTGTTTTACAGGAAAAATGCTGTATTCAAATATAACGCATCGACATTCGCACAAACAACTCAAAAATGACCTTTATTCAAGTTTTAATCAATGAAATTTAAATATTTACACAACAAACATCATACACGTTTTCTCTCTCAACTGGATGCGGAAACACCTTTTCCAAGCATGCTCAGTCAGAGTGAACCGACCAATCAGAGAGCAGCTATCAACACGCTGATGTCTTCGACCAATCACAGCACAGCTGTTTTGGTCCCCTTCCTGTGTTTGCATGTGAGTAGTCAAACTGGAGAATTACACAATCATTACACAAAGGTGAACTACTTAAAGGTGCTATGAGGAGAATCTATTTCCGGCGAAATAAAGACTCCGCTTCCCATGAGCACGCGCGACGACTGTCGTAATGCTGCATTCCAGTAACCTCGGAAATAGGAGTGACATCATCTCCGACTTATTGGCGTTCCAGTTGAAGTCGGAAAAAAACATGTCGATCTACCAGGCTATTGTTAGCTGTTGTTAGCACGCCCTGTGTTGTTGTTCGAAGAATGTGATTATCACTATGGCAACATTTTTGTAAACATAAGTCTAATAATACTATGTATACAGCTGATCTAGAGCGACACCCCAGTCAGAAGTGCAAATAAATGGATTATTACAGGAGCTAAATAACTGTTCACACTGGGGGCATCCATCTTCAATTGTCAACTCGGGGGTGGCGAGGTTTCACCGAGTTCCCAGTAGGAAATTCTGACTTCGGGGAATGTTCCAGTTGCAGTTTCCTACTCAGAACCCGGAAATTCCTACTTCTGACTACAACTGGAACGCACCAAAGACGTGACCCAAGCCAAAGTGTGTGTTTGTTGTGATGCTAATGAATGCAGCTCGGACCTTCCTCAGAACTCTGCATTGCTTTACAACTTCTTTTTTCAACAACTTACTGGATGCAAAGCGACGAGGTAATGTATCTCTTTCTAGTTATGTAGCGGTAGTTTTTGATGTGTGACAACAAGCAATTTTTGGAAAACTTAGTACTGTAGTTTTGTAGACGGCTATATATCGCTACTTACAGCCCGGTGCTCTAAGACATGTAATATAAGTAAAAAAATAATATAAATTTGCTCTAGTTTTAATTGTCTTGTTCCTGAAGTTGAGTATCCAGGCAAGGATACAGTTGAAATAATGTCAGCTTATACATCCCAGTATGATATGATGTGATCGCAGTGAAACTCGAGTGGGCACTATTTGGGTGGGCGACGAGGTCTTTGTCGCTCAGGTCATGTTTGGTGTGAACGCACTTAAATTTTTCATTCATTTTCTAAAATTTACGCAAAATACACATTTTTTGTTGGTTTACTTGCCAATTGAGAAATATGGCATTTAAAAGTACTTGTGTCATCAATCCAAATGCCAAGATGTTTGTATTCTGACATTTTTTCAGTATTGATGTCACCATGTGCTGAAATTACAACACTTTCAAAATGGATGTTTTTTGCTCTAAAAAAAGAGAGCATAAATTTGGTTATCATTTGAATTAAAATATAGCAGGAAATGATACATAGTGTAATGAAGGAATGAAATAAATATTCATTTTATTTTTGTGTTATGAAATTCATTAGAACATATTAATAGTTAAGATTATAGGGGTAGGATTAGATAAGTTTATACTTCTTCCTACTCCCTTTCGCTCATGTAAACTACATTGCTTACAAGATGTTACTGTTTTGTGTACACATTTTTACTATGCACTTATTTCCTTATGATTATTATTATTTATATAGGTACTGTGTATGTATATGTATCTATGTATGTATACATGTGTGCTTTATTTATTATTTTATTTTTATTATTTTACGTGATCGAAATAAATAAATAAATTAAATTTAAAAAAATAAATAATTAAATAAAAAATTATCTGAGCATTGAGAACTAATATGTGATTGGTCAAGGAAACCTCCAGATTATTTAAGCAGCTTTTAAGTGAACACACGGCAGAATGAACAGTACAAAACTGTCTCATCAGCAAAAAGATTAATTTTGCAATTTAAGATAGCTGACAATAAGCTCTCAGGGGTGTCAAACTGATCCAGTAAAGGGCCACTGTGGCTGCAGGTTTTCTTTCCAACCAAGCAAAAACACACCTGATGCAAATTATTCAATCAACTGGATTGTCTTTACATGGTTGATTTGTTGGATCAGGTGTGTTCTTGCTTGGTTGGAATGAAAACCTGCAGCCACAGTGGCCCTTTACTGGATCAGTTTGACACCTGTGCTCTAGACCAAGGACAAAGCCTTGAGGGACAACATTTGAAAGTATAATAAAATCTGATTAATTTCCCAGTGCTACACACTGCAGTCGGCCAGTAAGATAACTAACTCTTGAACCAACAAGCATTCTTATCAACGCCAAACAAATTACTAGTAGCATTGAAATGATCATAAAAGGCCACACAGATGTCTTTGTGTTGAGTCATTGTGGCACCATTGGCTATGGTGAGATAAGATAAGATGAATCCGTCTTCCGGTAAAAGGCAATAATAGGCAACGCCTTTTCCCTTATCACAATGAAGGGAATTTATTGCCTCCCAGAATTTTGACAATTTTACCTGCAGTTGGTTGACAGTTTAAAACACGGAAGTCTCGGCGAAAGGCAATCGCAGAGCTTTAACCATGGCGGAGGCAACAGCGTAAGGAAGAGAAAAGTTTTGTCAGAGGATACAAAACAAAGAAAGCGAGAGAAAAACAAGCTGAATGCTCGGACCAGAATAAACATCGGTTCGGCATTCACTCGCTGGCATGAAATAAAAGACGAGGAGGGATGTCCGACTACTATCAGGTATGTTGGCCGACTAATGTATGACGAAGTTCCTCAAAAACTTGACAGGAAAAAAGTACAGCACAACAAATCCAGAACGTACCAGTATGTAGTTTTGTTTAGACCTATTTCAAGTGTGTGATATGGCCAACTCGTCGTTGTCTTTACTTTTATTCACTTTATCGCTTCAATAGGACAGGGGCGACTTCATGGTAATAAAACCAAGTTGAACTTAGCGATTTTCAACATCGTCATTCAGTCAAAAACAAATACATTACCTCGTCGCTATCCATCCTGCAAACAGCCGCTGAAGACAGAAGAATACTTTGTAGCGAAGTCCTGGCTTCTGTGATTCGCCTACAAAACAAATGCACGCGACCGGCAGATCTGTATCCTTACGACAGTATGCGCGCGCTAGGGCTCATGGGTAGTTGATTTCTCTCTCCGGTCAAGCGAGGATCTTCCGTAGTGCTGCTTTAAGGTGATACTGACCACCTGTTGTTTAGCCCTATGCTCGTCTTCAGGATATCATCACTGTCCACTCACCCACTCTTCTGCTGCTTTGTTATCCTCTTAGATGAATTATGGTCAAATTGCCCAAACTTTGATTTCTATCCTTTTAGTCAACGAATGCATGTATGCTGTGATGTGTTTAAGGTCCAGTTAGTAACATTATGAAATGATTGTTTGACTAAGTTGAGAACATGATGTGTTAAGATTTCATTTACAGAGATGGAGATTTTAGATTTTGGCTGAATCTTGTTTAAAAAAAGTTTTGAGTTGGGAGAAATTTATTTTCTTGATTATATGCCATAATAACATCAGTTTAATTTTGTAACTGAGTAAACATTTTGACATTTATTGCCTTTTAAATATCAGTCTATTTGCCCTGTGTTGACTGTTGGTTGAAATTATTTTTGTCAGTTTTTGATTAGAAGCGCTCCAAGAGCACAGACCTCAGCCAAGGTGTTTTCAACATTGTCAGGCATGTTGTTGTAAAATAAGAGGAAAATTGTCCCATCTTGAACTGTTGATACTTAAAGGAGACATATCATGCTTGTTTCTCCTTTTCACTATGCCAGACCAGGATACCTGTAAAGCATTTCTGCCCTCAGTACAAGTCATTTAGTTCCTTCATTGCCCCACAATAGCGTTCTCAAAATCCTCATTTTAGGCCATTAACAAGCTCTCGTTGAAACGCTCGGATCTGAGGATGACCTAAAGTTACCTCGCAACGTCACAGCCCTTTGTGCTCTGATTGGTCAGTTCCATCAGAGCTGCCGAGAGGGCTGAGCCAGCCTGTCCTTCTTCTACTGTATTTTCCGGCAGGCTCAAAGCAGCGACCGCGTATTGAGTCCCCCTACAGGCCAGAGCTGGTAATCAGTGAGTGTGAGCTAGGGATCTATACACTGCTGCTGGGTGAATGTGTTCCTCGGTGACGGTTTTGTGGCTAACGGACATCACAGAAGAGGAAGTGTTTTATCAGATTACTCCAATAAAAAGAAATGTACCTTGTGTCGTCACAACGATTTAAATCTCGCAGACATCTCGCAATGACCTATTTTCAGAGGCATCAAATCTCGTTCTGGGATATCAGAAAAAATACAATATCTCATTTTTTGAAAATTAAGGGGGTGTAAGGTCTTGTTTTCAAATTTATTATATGTAATTATTAAATCCTGCATCAGCACGATATGTCTCCTTTAACAAATTCCTGCAACCAAATCCCCATTTGAATCCCCACCCAAATCAAATCTCTCCTCCCCTGTGAGATGAACAACATCAGCTTAAAATGTCACCAAAATCCAGTGAGAATTTGTTATGAGTTATTAGATCCAAAATCGAGCGGCGGACATCCGTATAATGGTAGCAAACGGGGCAGGTATAGCGCCGCTAAGGTAAGCACAGTCACAAAAACATGGGTGGAGTGACCCCGGACTGTCGTGGAGGAGTAGCCCGAGCGGACCATGATGAAATATTGGTGAAACTAATGAGTTTTTAGACGATTAATGCAGTTTCAGGAGCGGCGCTATACATGCCCTGTGTGCTACCATTATACGGATGTCCGCTGCTTGATTTTGGATCTAAAGGCTCTTTTCCACTAGCCCTACCCTTCTCTACTCTACTCGACCCTACCCGGCTCTACTCTACTCGCCTTGTGGGGGTTTGTAGGTACTAAAACTAGCATGTTTTAGGAGGTACCAGGCTAGTGGAAACACGCTGCAAATCGAGTAGGGCCGAGCAGAGTAGGGCCAAGGCGTGCTCGTGGAAAAGGGCCATAAATATCTCCCGAAGCACTGTTTGGATCAGGAAAGCCTTCTGGGTGAGTATATTGTTCTACTTCATTCTATAAACAATGTGAAAGCTGTAGAAACCGAACTTATCCTTTAAATGCAGCTTGTTTGCAGTTTCTGAAAAGTGGGTGTTTATCTGTTTGTTACAATGGGAGGAATGTAGTCTTGAACAATCAATAATTGGCCATTTCTGGATGTTAATAATCAGAAATTGCAAATAAACTCCTTTAACAATTTTGTTTATTGAGATTGGACTGCCAGTTCTGGGTAATGTTTCATTTTGAATCAATTATTTTTAAAAGCTCCAACATACTGTCTGATTTACACAAACACATGAGCAAGCTTTCTGCAATTTTGTTTCAGTATAATCACCATAAAGTGACTGATTGTAGTCACATTATGATCTTCAGTCATAAATCCCAAGGAGATAGAGTTTGCACAAAAAGGTTTGCAACATTTAAAAAGTTAGTGTAAAAGTAGGAAGTGAAGGTTTTACAACTTTGTCAACCATCTTATATTTAGTTTTTTAATGCTGCCAATATAGTTGATCAATTAAGGCAGCGTGCAGGAGAGAACATGCAACTCTCTACTCTCTATTTGGTGGCTTTAACTTTGTTACCATGGTATCAAACTACATCAATTATTTCATTTTTACCAAATCATCTTGTCGTCAATTGTTTTTTTTTTTTTTTAGCAGTTAATGATTTTTATTGTAAAGTCTTTTTACAGTATAATGCAAATTGTCACTTTTTTA
The DNA here is from genome assembly GCA_036419115.1 of Scarus forsteni. Classification (NCBI taxonomy): domain Eukaryota; kingdom Metazoa; phylum Chordata; class Actinopteri; order Labriformes; family Labridae; genus Scarus; species Scarus forsteni. The sequence goes on from JAZDUH010000341.1 coordinate 4,720,986, forward strand.
ATCAGTTGTACAACATTGCAATCAAAAATGGCCCAACAAAGTCAAAGATAACATTTTCTCAACCTATGATGACAGCAGCATGGTAATCACATCTAAAAGCAGGAGGAAGTGAAGAAGGATGTGCTTCCTGTTTCTCCTTACCAGACTACATCCCAGGCTACCCAGAGAGAATAAAGCAGCCTGCAGACATCTTAACGATTATAACTCTGTTTATTTTAATGTACAGCTGTGGGTTTAAAACTCAAGGTTCAATCTATTTAGAATAGAATGGAATAGAATAAACCTTTATTCATCCCACAGTGTTACGGCAGCAAAGGAAACAGCACTGGAAAAAAAAATAGAAAACTAGACTAAATTGTAAAGATAGCAGTATGGACATTATTCTACAAATATAATAAGGGCTTGGGTACAAAAACTAAAACGCAAGTCATATAAGGATTATTTAGACCATTCACAAAGTAATTGCTCATGGATGTATTCTTTAAACAGGGCTGTATGTTAACTTTTTTTCGTCCATAGCACTGGTGTTACGGGGGTTAACAATCTTGTAGCGTAAGACAAAAACTTGAAGCATAATATATAAAATCTAAAGAAACAGGATGCATATGTTCCCAGGAGGTCCTGAGCAAAAGGGGGAGTGATTTGTTGTCAATATAATTCCATCCATAAATAAAACAGTGACAAAATGAATGACTATTTTATAGATACATTAACAAAAATAAATAAATACAATAAATGAGATTGACTATTTTGGTCGTGGGATTCATACACTTCTAGTCATAAAACATAAAAAAAAAAATCTGAAAAGATAGAAATTTGTTGTCTAATTTGTGTCTGTTCAGGGGTCCTTGGTCTTCATTGAGGCCAGAGGAGGGGAAGTCATGGTATTCAGTGGAAAAAACAATAAGGGGACCAGGACAGAACCCTGAGGAACACCACCCACTTTACAAAGTTTAAAATGGTGGATATGCTTTCCAACAGTAACTGAAAATGTTACTGTAGTAAACCAAAAGACACCAGTCTACACAAACATTTCTCTTCAGCACACAGTTTAAGCTTTGTTTCATTTCCTTAAGCTCTTTATAATCCACATCCGGTATTTCCTGTTTCTTTTTTCAGTTTTATTACAGGTCTGACTGGTCTCAGTGCTCCAGCCTGGCAACAGCTACAGTATTGAGCGTGTGCCAGGGAATGTGCCAATTTAGGCTCTGACAGTTAATTGTGGGTTAGTTCAGTGGCTGGAACGGAGCATCCATACGTACAGTTCAGTGGACTGTGCAGTAGACTCGATCTGCTCTTATCATGCCTCACTGCAGGGAGCAGCTGAGGCTGGAGTCATGTTTTTGGGTTACTAGTCCTCAATCTCTTGTGTATTCTAAAGGCCTTTAAGTTTTGCACAATGTCAACTGTGAACTAGGTAACCAAGTAATTAGATTTTTAAGCCCATATAGCAGAGGTCAAGATCATAGAGTCTTATAAGCAATATCATAAGAGTGCTTCATTGGACTGTCAAGCTTTAAAGCAGCACTAAGTAAGATTCCGGCTTTCAGCTCTCTATGAGCCTCTACTGTTGTACACCAACGTGCATTTGTTGACATAAAGAGGGAAGAGAAGCGAGCGGACAGGACATCCTAAGAGACAAATAAGCCATGTGGACTGATAAGGTACAGTCTGATCATGTTTCTATTCAAATAAATCATCATGTATTTACAAGTCAACAGCAGGGCTAAATCAGCATCGGTCGGACATCCCTCCTCGTCTTTCAGCTCATGCCAGCGAGTGAACACCAGGACAGTATTTATCCCTGTCCAGACATTTAGCTTTTAACTCTCCCGCTTTTCCTTTTTTCATCTCTGATAAAACTTTTCTTTTCTTCAGGTTTTTCGCTGCTTCGGCCATAACAACTCTACATTTAGCTTTCTTCTTCCTCTTCTTGTTTGACAGGGGGTGGCATCTGGCATCAGAGGAGCATTACTGCCATCTACTGTGCAGGAGTGTGACCAGAGGTCCCAATTTCTATGAGGAAAATAAGAGAAAATTAACTTTAAATTAAATTCTGTTCATTAAATCTGTTCTTAAAATTTAAAAACTGCTTTACATTCTAATTTCCCAACATTTAGCTTTAGCCTCAGGGGAAAGTGACATATGCCATAAAGCAGTCAAAGCAATAAAAATTTGTTTTTTTTAGTGTGGAGGTGTTCCTACCATCCACACTGAGGGTACATAGTGCCAGTGAAGGTGATACAGACCCCCTCAGACCATAACAGAGGTGTCATTAAGCCAAGAGTCATCTCTTGTTAGATTTTGGTGGTAACATATTGATGGACAAGGTCACAGAGCCTCATGTTCACACAGTGGCTGTGATCACAATCCTGTCAACATACTATCTAGAACAGTTTTTCACTTGGTGGGTTATGACTCAAAAGTGGGTTGAGGACCCTTATTCAATGGGTTGAGATCTTTTGTCTGGGCTAAACAAAAAAAAATGTTAGAGGTAAAGTCTTGTGTTTTTATTTTGAAGGGTATTTTTTTCTCCTTAACAATTGGTGGCAAATTCCTATTTTTATCACAAAGGCTGTTTTCAGGAAAACAAACTTAATCATACTTCCTGTTTGGGGGGATTACAAGACACATTGATTTACAAACCCAAAACCAGTGAAGTTGGCACGTTGTGTAAATCGTAAATAAAAACAGAATACATTTATTTGCAAATCCCTTTCAACCTATATTCAATTGAATACACAGCAAAGACAAGATACTTAACGCTCGAACTGGTAAAATTTATTTTTTTCAAATATTAGCTCATTTGGAATTTGATGCCTGCAACATGTTTCAAAAAAGCTGGCACAAGTGTCAAAAAAGACTGAGAAAGTTGAGGAATGCTCATCAAACACTTATTTGGAACATCCCACAGGTGAACAGGCTAATTGGGAACAGGTGGGTGCCATGATTGGGGATAAAAGCAGCTTCCCTGAAATGCTCAGTCATTCACAAACAAGGATGGGGCGAGGGTCACCACTTTGTGAACAAATGCGTGAGCAAATTGTCCAACAGTTTAAGAACAACATTTCTCAACCAGCTATTGCAAAGAATTTAGGGATTTCATCATCTACGGTCCGTAATATCATCAAAAGGTTCAGAGAATCTGGAGAAATTACTGCACGGAAGCAGCAAGGCCCAAAACCAACATTGAATGCCCATGACCTTTGATCCCTCAGGAGGTACTGCATCAAAAACCGGCATCACTTTGTAAAGGATATCACCACATGGACTCAGGAACACTTCAGAAAACCACTGTCAGTAACTACAGTTCGTCTACATCTGTAAGTGCAAGTTAAAACTCTACTATGCAAAGCCAAAGCCATTTATCAACAACACCCAGAAACACCGCCGGCTTCGCTGGGCCCGAGCTCATCTAAGATGGACTGATGCAAAGTGGAAAAGTGTTCTGTGGTCTGACCAGTCCACATTTCAGATTGTTTTTGGATACTGTGGTCGTTGTGTCCTCTGGACCAAAGAGGAAAAGAACCATCCGGACTGTTATAGGCGCAAAGTTCAAAAGCCAACATCTGTGATGGTATGGGGGTGTATTAGTGCCCAAGGCATGGGTAACTTACACATCTGTGAAGGCACCATTAATGCTGAAAGGTACATACAGGTTTTGGAGCGACATATGTTGCCATCCAAGCAACGTCTTTTTCATGGACGCCCCTGCTTATTTCAGCAAGACAATGCCAAGCCACATTCTGCACGTGTTACAACAGCGTGGCTTCGTAGTAACAGAGTGCGGGTACTAGACTGGCCTGCCTGTAGTCCAGACCTGTCCCCCATTGAAAATGTGTGGCACATTATGAAGCGTTGCAATTGGTCTCCTCAGTTCCCAAATGTTTACTGAGTGTTGTTAAAAGGAAAGGCGATGTGACACAGTGGTAAAAATGCTCCTGTGACAACTTTTTTGTAATGTGTTGCTGCCATTAAATTCTAAGTTGATGATTATTTGCAAAAGAAAATAAAGTTTCTCAGTTCAAACATCAAGTATCTTGTCTTTGCTGTGTATTCAATTGAATATAAGTTAAAAGGGATTTGCAAATCATTGTATTCTGTTTTTATTTACGATTTACACAACGTGCCAACTTCACTGATTTTGGGTTTTGTATTAAAAATTACTTTTGTAAGTTAACTGCAGAAGGTGGTTTGGGTCTTCCCAATTTTTTTACATTTTATTATGCCTGTGCTCTTCGCATGGTGATCATGTGGTTAGATCACACGTTTACAGACCCCATCTGGATTAAAATAGAAAGGGAAGACGGTGCCCACTTTGATATACGTGCGATTCTGACTGGGGCGGGGGTGTGGGGGCGCTATATATGTTCTTCAGTTTGTATTGTTCTACTTGGTTGGGCCTGTGTGCCCGCTTTACTGAACTGTTTTGTTGAAAGGGTGAAAATGAATAAAACATGTGACACTTACAATAGGTGTCAATAATACCCTGTGATGCTAATTGACACACAATTCAGTTGAAGGCTGTTTGTTATATATTCAATATGTAGGCACTCAGCTTAGGCTACAGAAGTTTTTAAACAGCTTCTAAACAGTTGGACTTTTTAATTTCACATTTGTACATGAAAGCAGTTGTGAAGGCTGTTAAAAAAGTTACTGCAAGTTACTGAAGTGTTTTTTGTGTTTTGAACCTCACAGGTCTCAAGGTCTTTGCTTATTCCCAGTTTGTAATATTTCTGTAAATAATGCTACCACAAAATCCACCACTGCCATGTACTTTTACTGTTCAGCAAACAACTGCCAATCAATCTACTTCCTGATACTGAATGATTTTAGGAAAAGATCTAATTGTGATTTTTTTCTGGCAGATAGAGATTTTCTTCAAATTAAGCTTTAGCGCAATATTCACAATGTGTAAAGTTACATTTACAAACATGACAGAAAATTACATCATACCTTCAAAACATTAAATCAATCAATCTTTATTTGTTTAGCGCCAATTCATAACAAGTGTTATCTCAAGACACTTTACAATAGAGCAAAAACTCTTCATTTTGTGGATACACACACACAAATATATATATTAGGGCTGTCACTTTAGTGCATTAATAAGATTAATTAATTACACCGCAAATTAATGTGTTGAAAAAATTTATCGAGATTAATCATAGCACACAAACATTCTGATATTGTCCAGTTGAAGGATCCGTACATGGCAGTGGCACGTTGCCTCACACATGCGTCTCTAGACAAACCAAACAAAGCCCAGGTGACAACAGGAACGGCCTATTTGAGACTCTGCTTTATTTTATTTTTGAATTTATTTACCTATATTTGTTCCTCATTCTTTAATAATGCACCAGGCCGAATTGGTTTGCTGGATGTCCTCGACCTTTTTCTTATTTTGAATTTGATTTATGAAACACACTTAAAGTGTAATTTGAGTTGCCTGATTGAGCTTAGAATTTTCTGGACAAGATGCCCTGACTTTGGTTTTATTTAGTCACCAACAAAAATGTGGATTTACAACCTTCTTTTTCTAGTGTATTAATTTGATTCATCCTCCACTACAATTTTGTAATGTCCTAGAATTCAAATTCTTTATGTGGGGACTTTAAGCAGATATGAGATTAAAATGCGATTAATTAGATTAATTACAAATCCTGTAATTAATTAGATTAATTTTTTTAATCGCCTGACAGCACTATCATACATACATATATACATATAAAGATACACATATACATATATGTACAAATATATACATCCAACACCCAACATGAATCCGTATAGCCAATCATGAATCCCTCCATCATGGTTCAAGAAAAAACCTTCTGTTAAGCAGCAGGAAATCTTGAATGTGGATCCCAGTCTCATGATGAACAGCAAATCCACACCATGCTGTGATGGTGTGAGGGTGAAGGAAGGGAGGTAAGAGGAGACAAGTGGACTAAAGAAAGAACTACATTAAAAGCAATAACTCAAAGACAGAAATGAAACTAATGGTAAGAACTGATTCCAAATGTATTTATTAACAAGAAAAACGTATGTTAACAGTTTAAAGTCCTCGATCAATGGCAGATATTACAACTGAACTATCTTATCTTACTTAAAGAGGACATATCATGCTTGTTTCTCCTTTTCACTATGCCAGACTAGGATGCCTGTAAAGCATTTCTGCCCTCAGTACAAGTCATTTAGTTCCTTCATTGCCCCACAATAGCGTTCTCAAAATCCTCATTTTAGGCCATTAACAAGGTCTCGTTGAAACACTCAGATCTGAGGATGACCTAAAGTTACCTCGCAACGTCACAGCCCTTTGTGCTCTGATTGGTCGGTTCTATCGGGGGCTGAGCCAGCCGGTCCTTCTTCTTCTACTGTATTTTTCGGCAGGCTCAATGCGGCGACCGCGTATTGAGTCCCCCTACAGGCCAGAGCTGGTAATGAGTGAATGTGAGCCATGGACCTATATACCTCTGCTGGTGGATATGTTCCTCAGTGACGGTTTTGTGGCTAACGGACATCACAGAGGAGGAAGTGTTTTATCAGATTACTCCAATAAAAAGAAAGGTACCTCGTGTCGTCACGACGGTTGAAATCTCGCGGACATCTCGCAATGACCTATTTTCAGAGGCATCAAATCTCGTTCTGGGATATCAGAAAAAATACAACATGTATTTTTTGAAAATTAAGGGGGTGTAAGGTCTTGTTTTCAAATTTATTATATGTAAGTATTAAATCATGCATCAGCATGATATGTCCTCTTTAATCCTTCATTATGTTAAGGTAAAAAATGTTAAATAAAACACAAAAACATATATTTTTTTCAAAGTTAAAATAACAAAAAAAAAAAAAAAAAAAAATCAAAAATTCCAATAAAGGAAAAAAGAATTCTTCCCAACTGTCTTATGCTCAAGTATGACGGTAAGGCATTTGTGGCTCAAAAAAGCCATCTTATCAACATCTATAGCAGCATTAAAGGAACTTACTGTTAATCAACCCAAGATTAAGGAACTTGGACCTTCTTTTTATATGTAACCAAAAAGTAATGATAATAAAATCAAATCCTTAACCAAAATAAAATTATGCTACCTTTGTCCGTCTGAAAAACATGATTTTTCCCTTATGGCTCAGGAACACATAAATATTGCACATCTATTCTGTAAACAACAGATCATTTATCTGACGGGAAAAGTCAGGGTGAAGCGCAGAACTGATCAAATCTCCAAAGTACTTCATCAACATTTGCTTCCCTGACATCTCTACATCACTCTACTGCTTTTCAGTCAAGAAAACCAGCATGTCAACCTTTGATGGTTTTGGCCATCAGCGCTGACATGTGACAACAAAGCCAAAAAAAAACAGTTGACACAACAGATCCTGGGTCAGCCAGGAGCGCTCCAAACAAGATGCACATCTGGAAGTCAAATGGTTAAGTCTTTTATGGCTCAAGAAAGGCCATTTTAACAACATCTACAGCAGCAGTAAAAGAACTTACTGTAAATCAACCCTGGATAAAGGAACTTGGACCTTCGTTAACCCACACGTAATGGTAATTAAAGTCAAATCCTTAACTAAAATTTAATGACAGTACCTTTGACCTTCTGAAAAATCTGATTGTTCCTTTATGGCTCAGCAGCACAAATATTACACACCTATTTTTTTTCCTCCCTTGTCTGCATCATCTTTATAACTGAGCACTGTGTCTGATGGCAGCGTTGGAAAGACCAATGCATTTTTTTCTAGCAGTGACAGATAAGTAAATATGATTCACTGCTACAGTGACCATCACCAGCCCTCCCTGTAGGCTACTTCATCAAATTGACTTTACTTAACCCCTGATGAGAGCTGAAGGGGAGGGCCGTGCCACACCAAAGTGTGAAAGAAAGGGACATAGTCAGGGGCGGATTTAGTCATATGGGGGCCCAAGGCAAACCCAGTCATTGGGGCCTTTCCCTGTACTGTGCTGATACATTTTTTATATTATTTTTATTCATTTTCCAACTTATGGAATGGGTGCAGAGAAAAAATAAACAAGGAACTTACAGATATCAAACAAGAAGTGGGGAAAAAGGGGCAGAAGAAGAAATGGAGGGTAATAAATTAAATTAAAAAAACTAAAATTAAATTAGATATATAATAATATGAAAAGTAAACAGTATCAGTAACTCAGTATGTCACTGGTTTTCAGCATGCTGATACAATTTTATTATTATTTTAGTCTTGTACCAGGTAACAACCAAACTAAATGAATTTCCTTAAATTCTGTAATTGAGTTCTATTTTGACAGAAGGCCAGTGTGTTTATTAGTCCTGCTGTTGAAATCTGTTACAGTTATCTAACAGCTTAAGTAACAAGTTACACACCCATGTTTATATGTCCTCCACATCAAGGAAATAATATTTATGACCAAAAAAAGATTTTGAATCTAAATGGGACATCGGCAACAATAAATAAGAAGTTTATCATGCACACAAAAAAATATCCAGTGCATGGGCCGTAAGCTTTTTATACAAAGTGCCATATAGTTTGAAAAGTTATGAATTAAAGTATTTTACAGGATATTATGATTGAAAATAAAGACAATGACATCAAATGTATGAGGTCTACTGACAAAATGATGATAAAATATAGATGTTGATCTCCTCTACTTCAGACTACAGTGTGTGAATTAAGACTAAAATAATAACTGCTTTGAATCGGAGATAACTTTAATAATATATTTTTGTGAGATGTTTTGGGGCCCCTGGGCATCTTAGGGCCCCAGGCAATTGCCTGTGTTTGCCTAATGGTAAGTACGCCCCTGGAAATAGTGACAGACAGGACAAGACAAGACAAACGGAGAGGAGGACAAACAGGTGGTGTAATTAGTTTATGATAGTAGTCCAAGTGCTATCTAAGTCCATATAGGAAGTAAAAGCTGTAAGAAACCAGGGACACCAGAGATGTGGGGTCTTGATAAAAGGGGGTGGACCCACAGGGATGAGATATGGAGGAGCACGCGTCACGGGACGTGAGAAGATGTGTAGGAGTGCCCAACTCAGCATGTTCTGACGGGACCAATCGTTTCTTTACAGTTAGTCTCAACAGGAGCTTGAGTGTCTGTACACACATGCATGTGAGGTGGTCACCAAATACCCAAGTAGCTGCCCATACCCAGGGAGACCACAGCCAAGGGCTCCCCAAGAGCCACCAGGGCACCCAAGACCCATCATACACCCCACAAAGCCACAGGATCCACATACGGCCCCAGGACCCAAGGGGGCACCAACCCGACCCCCCAAGGGCACCAAGGACAACACCAGGGCACCAAGGACAACACCAGGGCACCAAGGACAACACCAGGCCGCCCGGCCCCAAGCCTCCCCCACCCTGAGCACCCAGCCCCCGTTCGTTTATCAAAACGTAATGATAATAAAATCAAATCCTTTACTAAAATATAATGACGCTACCGTTGACCTTCTGAAAAATATGATTATTCCCTTATGACTCAGCAACACATAAATATTGCACATCTATTCTGTAAACAATAGATCATTTATCTGACAGGAAAAGTCAGGGTGAACTTCATCAATAATTATAATCACCTGAAATCTCCAGATCACTCTACAGCTTTTCAGTCATGAAACCAGCATGTCAACCTTTGATGATTTGGAGATGAGGCTGTTGTGATACAAAATAGTGGTTGTTTATAGCATAATATATGTTTTGGTATGGAGGAAGGTAAGAGGAAAGTAGGAAGTATTTATTTCCTGTATGCATGATCTGGGCTAAATTACATGAGGGACTGGAAAAGCATGGGAATACAGCCAAAGGTGCTAAAGAGGTGCTTGAATTGACCTTACAGACTGGTTCAACTATATGTTCATGTACTATGTCCTAGCTGAAAAACAGACAAGGATAAAGACAAAATAAACTAAGAGAAATCTTCTTGCTGTAGACAAAAAATGGCCGGACAGTAATTACAAAAGCATTTGCCCTCAGGCTCTCGAGCATGTCATTTATTGCTTTTCTCTGTTTTATATTAAATGAACTAAAATATAGTTTTTCTACGGGGGTCACACCTCCGTAACACCAGCTGATTTAACACGTCACACCCATCATCTGGTGACACTTCTGAGGAAGGCGGAAGTTTCCATCGAAACATAAGATAAGATACACCTTTATTAGTCCCACAGGGGGAAATTCCATGTCAAGGTATGTGAAGAATATTCATGCCTGAGATAAAAGAAAAGTGACCATATCTATGTATTTAAGGGTGTTGAACTGTTTTGTCTGCAGAGGACACCTCTCCAGGTCTCCTCTCCATGCTGCATGTTTCTGAAATAAAGGAATCGTGATCCATAACACTCCATAACACCGACCCTTGTTCTCTTCTTCTTGTTGTCTTTTTGGTAGACTGCCCAACCTTATGAGGGAATAAAACTCACACTGGTAACCCGCCCCAACCTAATGTGCTGTTAGCAGGGTATTGTCCTTCCCAACTTTGTGCACTCAAAGGGGAATAATGGGCACAATTGTTTCCACCATCTCCCCTAATCCATGCCTCTGACTTAAATGCAGCCTGGGCAGAGAGAAAGGACATTTTTGTGACTTGCCTCTTGAAGCGTGGTACTTTTCTGTCCTCAAAAACAGCTGGAGCACTGTCTTATACAGCGCTTTAATTCAGTAGATGACAGCGCAAGAAATCACCGCTTAGGGATTATTTTTTTTGCTGGAGGACAGCTGTATGAAGAAAGGTCATTTTAAGCATTTTGTCTGATTAGGAAATGAGAAAAGTCACAGTATTGGAAAAAGAGGCTTTTTCCTATGGCTAAAGATGGGAGTTGATCAGACTGTAATGATACCAGTGCTATTAATCATCCTACAAATTGATCCAAACCTGACATGGCAGATGGACGGTTCCATATTGGAAATATTCACTCATCTACAGGGGGTAGCCCTGCGGAAATGTTTTCAGTAGCAGAACCTTCAAAAACAACAGCAGAGCTTGTGGTTGGGTGATTGTTAGGTTCATCACACTCATCACAGACCAGTCCATATCAAGTAACAATGCTACATATGATGTATGCTAACAACAGTTAGCAGCTACGGTGCAGTGATATGTCACAAGAACCTCATCAAAGAAAATCTCTACCAAGTTTTCTTGGTAGATTTCTGAGGACAGTAGATTTTGCCAAGTATCACTGAGTAACCATGACAACCCCAGGCTAACCGGTATGTCTGTGGTCTACTTGAATTATTTTGGTGTCATAATAAAAGTAACACTTGAGAGATTTGACAGATGTGTAATTATCTGTATATACTGTGACAGAGTAAATGAGGATAGAAGTCATAAAAATATGAAAAATTCATCCTCCCATAAAAATACCCATTTTTTATTGTGAATATCTCTTGGAAATGATAAAGTGGCTGTAAAACTCTAAAAATGAATAATCCATTTTTTACATAATCTCTGCAAGGTTTATTGTTATAAAGTGATGCAGAGCAAAATTAGAGAGGTTTAATAACAATATGGTCTGGCAAGACTTTTGAAACAGTTCCCTTTTACTTACGTTTTTGTTGGAGAGCGTGCAAGCATTCCCTAAATCGGATATTTCGGGGCTGAACAGGTTACACCCCAGTCATACATTCCTGTTTCTCATGGCAATGACATGGGCGGTTGTCATAATCCTTGCTTTGAAACTTGCTTTGGTCGTGGTGCATGCCCTACTTGGTCTGGGTTAGAGTTGTATAGTCGTGGCAGAATGCAAGGAAACGGAGACAGGTCTCGACTCTTTTGAACTGTTCAAAGCTGGAAATGGAGAATTGCTGCTCTCAGTATAGTAAGTGTGTAAAGCCCAAATTCCACTGCATGCGTATCCTTATGTAATGCATGTATTTCCACCAGCTGCGGCACGGCTGCGTATCTGCTCCGCCGGCCTCCGGCAGATGGAGCAGATATGCAGAGCTTCTATTTTTGCTGGATGCCAGACCATGGCGCACCAATTTAGCACACAGAATATCGTGCGGGACAGGAAGTTGAGCACAAACACAAAATAAAACATCCGTAGATGTTTCAAAATAAAATAAACCGTGTCGGCAATGGGAAAGCACTGTACCTGGAAAACGTCATTTAGGGCGGAGACAGACCTGGTGTCAAAAGTTCAGTCTCACCCCACTTCACCATGGATGAGGAGCTTTTGATTTTGGAGGTGCAAAACCACAAAATACTTTATGAGCTTGTTGACCCGCTGCAAGGCGGAGCCTCAATGCTTCGTACCGCAGACGGATCCAGAGGGAGTTGACGCGCGTCAGATGACGGAGCAGAGCGGAGCGGAGCAGAGAAGGACTGGATATGCATCCAGTGGATTCCCACAGTAAGCCTAATGCAGTTCTAAGGCGGACGGTATCAGCGTGGCATGTACGTGGCTCAAACATGCTGACCGTGGCTCAATCCTGAAAGCTTTCTGAGGACGACTGACAAGGACACCTCTGTTTGTGCCCCTACTGAGCCAGTCCCATTCAAGGCGACACAAGCGATGGGGCATAGTTGGGGCTTACATGATGCAAACTGGGTTCGAGCAGGGCTGACCTTGTGTCAGCAGGATGGAAATTCATGGAATTGTTGTTGAATCTTTGTATTGACCTAATTGAAGCAGTACAAACACTCCTGAAGCCTCATAGAAGTGTTAATGACAGTGTATTTATAAGGTGTGTCCTTGGGAGAGACATTCTTTTCTTCCTGTATCATGCCGGTCACACCAACCTTGTGAATGGTGTACAGTCTTGCACAATCACCATGAGAAATGGGAATGTGTGACTGGGGCATCAGTCATAGCTCATGGAAGTAGTCTGATTTTGATCCAAATATTAATGCAGAACAAGGAATTTCTTCAACATTTGTTAACATTGCAAGATAGATGTTCTACATTTTTAACAATGACTTTCTCGACAATGTTAGGAAAGCTTCAGCAGAGGTTTGCGCTCGTCTACTTTATGTCTTTTTTTTTTGGTTCCTTTGGTTGACCTCAGATGCTTCTGCCCACCACTGTACCTCGTATGATGGTGCACTTGTCAGCACTTAAGGCTTTGAAGAGAACCTAACAGCAGGCTTAGGCTTCACACTGTGCAGATCACAAGGTGACTCACACACCTGCCTCAATTTTAGGATCCAGGTCGAGAGAAAATTAATATTTACATCTGCTGTGTGTGTGTGTGTGTAAGCAGCTCTGAGTCTTAATGACCAGATGGCTGCATGTTTTTGTTTACACTAACCGATCTGCTGCTTCTCCTTCTGTCTCCCCAGGACAACCCTCTGCAGCTGCCCCTGAAGAAGTGCGCCGTGGTGGGCAACAGCGGCATCCTGCTGCACAGCGAATGCGGGCGGGACATCGACCAGGCAGACTTCATCATGCGGTGAGAAACACGAATGGGAACTCTGTGGTGCTTCTCCAAATGCAGATCTGCCACACCCGAGAGAGCAGCCAAGCACTATTAGCAAATAGTGATAAAGAGGGCTGGTGTGTACCGCAGCCGTGAGAGAATGACAGACGGAAATAAATAGGTCACGGCGAGGGCAGGGGAGAAAAGAGGTCAGACATGAGAAAGCAAAATGAGGAAAAGTGGAAATGAGGGAGGATAGGGGAAACATGCAAAGCAGAACAAAACCATCTGGTGACACAAAATAACAGGACAGCGGTGAATGATTTATGCTTTATTTATAAAGCAAACAAGACGCCAGGCAAAACCTGGAAGGTGACTAAGAGGTCACACGAGGAGAATCAGTCATTTCGTGACCACATGAGGCTGTACTTCTGAAGCATAAAGCCTCTTTGAGAACATGCCGTGAACTCCAGGGTGGTAGCAAAACGATTTGAAGTAGAGCTAATGTGAAATGTGTAAGTGTTAAATGCAGATTTAACCTCGAGGTTGAGGAAGCATGCACGCAATTTCATAGTGATTATTTCCCCACAGCAGCCACAGTTTTCTAACCTGACAAGCCAGATGGACAACTCCATATAACTGCCACAGAAATATTTCACTAGTTCATCTGGGTAGGAGCCCTTTCAATTTGTTTTCAGGGGCAGAACATTCAAAAAAACACAAGCTTGTGATTGGACAATCGTTTGGCTGGTCACATTTATCACAGACCAATCCACATCAAGCAGGGTTGCCTCCTATAATGTAGCATACATAGCGGCTAATGTAGCAGCTAATGGCTAACAACAGTTAATGGATGTTCCCATAGCGGCTAATGTAGCTGCTAACAGCTAACAACAGTTAATGACCGTTAGCTGCTAACCTAGCTGCTAACAGCTAAGGGCCTACCAAACAGATGATTCATTTAACACTTATATGTGACATGAACCTCGTCAAAGACAATCCCTACAAGTAAACTTCTGAGGAGGGCAGATTTTGCCAAGTTTCACTAGGCAGCCATGAGGACAATAGGCTAATCGGCATGGCCGTTCTCAACCTCGGGTTCTCAATTTCCGGCTGTCGTCATGTTCACATTCTACTGCTCCCGCCTCTCTTCCCTGATTGGACCGTTAAGAATTCAGCCGAGTGAATTCGTTGGATAACGGAGGCTGGCAAGACAGAGCTGCAGGATTTCAGAATCAGGCAGGTCTGTCTGCTCTGCAAGGCTAGCAGTTTCCTGCAAAGTTACAACAGACATCACACAGAAACTTTTTTGGGTTGTTATTTTTTCCCATTCTTGGTCACATAAACAGTACTGTCCAGCCCTTTAGCTTGATGTAATACACATCACAAGAACCTTTATATCCAGCCAACCCAAGCAGAGAGATCAACTGTGAAGAGATCATGATTGCTTATGCACTCTCTAAATCCACTGTTAACAGAAAATGAAAAAGTTATTCATTTATTAATCCTTGACTGAGGAAATCTGCAGTGTAACAGCATCACAGGGGAATGAGTAATACCATCAGTGGAAAATAAGATGTCATAGATGAAAGATTAAGATTGGAGGGCTGTAGGAGCTGATAAAACTTTCTGGTATGTTCTTTAAGTGATCCGGGTTCCCCCCACAGTTCACACGAGGTTCATGTTTGGAAACCTCCTTCAATAAAAATTGTGTGCAGGATGTAATCCTTAACTCCCCTACACAACAGGATGGAGAATGTTCAGTTGTTTTATTTTAAAGTGACGTAACAAAAGAAACACAATGCACTATTGTGTCTGAACTCTTCTGATAAAACAGAATCTTAAAAAGTCATTTTGTGTTAAAGTTTAGATTTGATCATGCAGTGCACTTTATGGAAATGAAAACATCTGTTGGTTTTAAATTTTGTGTTATTAGCTCTGTTGTGGCCAGCTGCTGCTTTAGGCAAATAAATCTGACTGTAGGGGAAAATGCGAAACAAATGAAACTATCTCTGATGTGTAAGTATATCAGGGAATTGCCCCTCCAGGGACTGACAGGAGACTGTGATGCCGTTGAACTGTAGGGGGAACTTGTCTGTTTGGAAGGAAAGCAGGGCTCCAGCTTCCTCATTTGACATGCAAATTTTTCAGGGCTGATGATTCTGTCATTAGTAGTTTTAACAGAAGTTGAGGTACTTTTTTTCTAAGACTGAGAAATTAAACTGTTATGTTTGCCCACTCCATTTATAGTAAAGCAGGGCTAATAAATGAAGGACCATCTGTCAAGTGTGTAGGTGGTTGATTAAACGCTCTTTAACATCCCCAGCACTTCCTTTTTGCTCTTTCCTATTCAACTTTCCTTCCAACAGGGACACATACAGGACACCATGGCTGCCAGCAAAGACAGGAGAGGATGCTCTCAGAAAAACAGCTTTTGGCGTTAATTTCTGCAGTGTGAACTTTTAAAACCAATTTTTGATGTAAGTCCTATCTCAGTTTAGTTGAGGAGGAGCAGTGCAAGTTTGTGTACGACACCATGCAGTAAAGTTAACAAGCCAGATTAAAGGCGCTGCCTAACTGCTATCTATGGCCTGTGACAGATGTTTCCTGAGCGGGTAGAGCTAAGGAACACATGAATCAAATGGCCCTATTCCACTAGCACACCTTGGCCCCATTCTACTTGGCCCTACTCGATTTGCAGCGTGTTTCCACTAGCCTGGTACCTCCTAAAACAAGCTAGTTTTAGTACCTATTCCGCTCTGGTTCCAAGCGAGCAGAGTCGATACTATGACGTCACCGACTGCCAGCTACTGATTGGTCACACAATGTCATCATCTATGAGTCATGAGCGCGATGACCTAGCATGCTAGTGGTAGCTACCGTCAGCTTACCCTCATGAGTCTTTTCTTTGCTGCTCGATTGCTCTCGTCCTCGGCTGCATTTTGTTGTATAGCTTCCAAAACTCTCCTGTGCTTCTCAAGGAGTATTTCTTCTTTCCACCTGCAGCCTTGTCCTGCTTTCCTTTTTTACTCGGTTTGTGACAAAAAGCCACAGATTATTGTGTCGCGCTTAAAATGACATCACCGCAGAGCCACTCAGCGACGACTGGGGCTACTGGAAAGCGGCACAAGGCGAGAAGAATAGAGCCTGGCACAGTCGAGTAGGGCGAATGGAAAAGGGCCAAAAATTATATTTATAGAAAAAGCAAATGCGCCAGAACTTAAAGGGTCCCGTGTCCTGGCGTGTTTGAGTTTTTGCATAAAATTTTGGGAGTTCATTATGCAAGGACCTGATTTAAGTTAAATTAAAAAAAATGAAAAAGATTGTTTCTGTTGATGATCAGGTGCAGCTCTTTTCCCCTCCACTTTGAAAACACTTTGATCTGAGGGGGCGGGGAGGTTGAAAATGTAATCAAACCCAGCTGCTAACTTTTGAGACATCCTCTAAACCAGTGATTCCCAAACTGGGATACTCTTACACCCAGGGGCAAGCAAAGTGACGTAGGGGGTACGCAAATACCTCTCAGAGTTCAAACTGTTGTTCCAGTCATTCAAGTTCTGTGTTGTGAGCTTTGATAAAGGCCTGGAGTGTTTGCAGAGAGGCTGGATTGGTGAGGCACCTTGGGGAAGGAAATCTGTCCTGATTTATGTAAGGTTCCTATAGTTACATATATTCAGTCAGACAGCCTTCTCATTAAAGCTGTGGTGAGTTTGTAGCAGCTTCAAGTTCATAACTGAGTAAGTTCCAGAAATGTACATTTGTTTTTCAAAAGTGAACTGGTGTTGTCCACTGATGTTGCTGGTAAATGACTATATTTAGAGAGAAATAACTCACTTTAAAAGATTTTAATTGTATGTTGTGCATGTTAAATGAGTGAGGCGGGGGTTGCAGCAGGCTTACAGACACATTTCTTTGTGTAGCTGCTATAAGTGTGTGCGAGTCGGGAAGTTTGGGAGCCACTGCTCTAAACAAACAAATCTGAAATGCTATTGAGTGAGAATTCAATAAAATGTTTCATGTTCTCCTGCTTCAAAAGCTTCTCAACACATTAATAGCAAAATTAATTTTGTAGGACATAGGACCTTATAATAATAAAACTTCACCAGATACAGAGGATCCCAAAGTACTGACCATTGCCCCACAACACAAACACGAAAAAATACTTTGTATGTTCCATCATATTTTCTAATCATTATGTTTTAATTCTGTCTTTATATTAAAAAATGCTCAAGATTCTTTGGTTTCTTGGTCAGTTTTGGTCCATAAACTGATTCCTTTGCTCCCATTAAGTTTTGATGGCTCTCTGTTTTGTTAATCTTCTCCATGTGTTTGTTATGCCTAAGTCACACATTCCCGTTTCTCACTGCGACTGTACACGATTGAGGAGGCTGGTGTGATCGTTATGATACGGGATGAAATGACTGTCTCACCCCTGGACACACCCCGTAAATACACCGTCAGTGGTGCTGCTTCAGCGCTACAGGGGGCGTTTGTCCCGCTCCAGTTAGGTTAATGCAGCGATATGAGGAGGATTCCATCCCGCTGACAGGACGTCAGCTCCGCTCGAGCTCAGTTCGCGTGACGTAAGCCCCGACTGAGCCCCGCCGCTTGCGCCGTCTTGAACGGGACACAGACGGGGCTCATACGGATACATCCTTGTCAGTCGTCCTCATAAAGCTTGCAGGATTGAGCCACGATTGGGCCACGTTCAGCCCGACTGAGCTCCGTACATGCCCCGCTAATACCGCTCGCATTAGGACTGCATTAGGCTTCCATCCCGCTCCACTGAGAGCGCCGATTCTCCACGACAGTTTTGAACAGTTCAAAACTGTCGTGGAGCTTCCACGTTCCCCGCCGTTCATCCACGACTATACAACGGTGATCCAGACCAAGTAGCGCATGCACCACGACCAAAGCACGCTTTATCAGGATTATGACAATCGTGCACAATCGCCATGAGAAACGGGAATGTGTGACTGGGGCTTTAGTAAGATAATTATTAGCTCTATACATTATTAGTTACAATTACAAACCACTTTTTTTTAACATTTAACAACTTAATATTTTTCATAATGTGTCTGATGGATCTCCTTGTCCACTTCTACAGATGGAATCTTAATGTTGGTATCAGAAAGTCAGGAAATAAATTCAAGCAAGTTATCTGGATGGGAATCGAAATTCACTTCTGGTTGAGAATTGATGAGACATTCCTGAAGGAAGCAATATCTTTTGTTTTTCTGATTATCAGCGTCTTCCACCTTGTTCTTCATGCTTTGCAAATCAAGGACTCTAGCTCTTATCAGGGACAGTTGGCAGATTTAGCAAAGAGGTCTAAAATCATGGAGCAAAGGGGGTTAATAGTTAATCGCTAATGACTTTGGTATCAATAAAACCTCATTAATTCCCATCCCTGGTAAGATATCGCTGATTGAGGCCCAGTTTCTTTATAATCAACTCTGCTAGCCCTGAAGACCAAACGCTGTAAAGCTAATCTTCAGCCATGGTTGGTTATTGAGCTTTTAATATTTCCTCTAACGTCTGTCATAAAATCAGCTCCCCCCCCCCTCTCAATCCAATCCCACTTCTCCAGAAGTAATGAGCTTTTCAGTAGGTTTTATTTATGCAACTACATAAACAAACCACAACACAATCAAAATCAGATCTAATCAGAGGGGAACACACACATTGACTTAGGTTGTTTTTCATTCAGCTGCATCAGTAACTTGTAAACCATATGTTACAAATCTTTGTGTGATGAATGTGCATAATAATTCCTCTCCTCTCTCATTTAGGTGTAATCTTCCATCGCTGTCAAAGGAATATGTGGAGGACGTGGGAACCAGGACTCATCTTGTTACAGCAAACCCAAGCATTATTAACGACAGGTGAAAAGCAGGCTTCTTCAACATTAGTTATCTTGGTTCTTGATTTATGGGTTAGGGTTAGGGATATGGTGCCTTAAAATTATAAAAAGGGAACTTTGTGGTGAGGGTTTCTTATTATGCCGAGAGAGGGAGAAATGTTAAAATGTAAGATAAATATGTACACTACTACATGAAAAAACACAATTAAAATGAAGTTGGAGCAATGTGTAAGACAGAAAAAGAAAGAAAACTCTGGTTTGCAAATCATTTTTTTGCCTTCCTTCAAATGAAGACACTACAGAGAAGATTTTTACTGATCAAACTGAGAAACATCTTTGTATTATTGCAAATACTCATTTTGAATATGATTCTGGAACAAGTTCCAAAAATCTCTGACGTAATCAGTACACCGCCTGGTCTATGTTTATTATTTTGCCGTTGATGGTGTGGAGCCCAAAGTGCTTCCACAGAGTGTCTCCATTTTCTCAGGTTGCACCTCCTGTTTGCTGAGGTAAAGAGAGCAATGAATCGTAAGGTGGTGCTGAGATTGCCGTCTGTTTAATTGGGAAGATAACTACTTATAGGTGCTCTCATATGCTAACCTTGCAATGAAGTTAGAAAAGGTGGGAGCTACGTGCGAAATGATAGCTGGAAATTGGAAAAGATGCTAACAGCTTGAGTAGCAATTTTCTCAGAGTTGGACCACATATCTTCATTGACCCTTATGCAACAGTGCTTGTTTATTATATTATCTGCTTGGACCGTGGCGAATGTGATTGACGAACAATCATCCAATCACCTGCTGGATATGCTAAAGTTTTTGCCCATTTCCAAACAGCAACTTTGGGCTGTTTTCCAGATGGACTGGTAAAATCCATTGAATGGTCCATCTGGGGTGTCAGGTTTTTGATGTGCTGCAGAGCTGTATATTTTATACTTGAATGAATATTTTGAGAATACAGTACAGATGTGCATAAATAGTTATATACCAAAAAAAAAAGGTTAAAGTCCTTTTTTTTTTTTTTAGCTAAAATCAATAAATTTCATCAGTTCCATAATATTATATGACTTTTCCCTTTTGTTTATTTATTTATTGTAAAGTTGATCTTTTAAGCCCACTGGATGGACTTCAATTTTTTTCCAGTCTGCCATTACTTTATAATCTAATCTGGGGCTCCGGCTTCTTAACAAGCCACTCTCCAGTGGCTTGTGGTGACGCCACATATGTTGTCCCGTGTGTTTATTTGGGGCTCGGGTTTGCAATGATCCACTATCCCCATAGCAAAGCTATGGAGAGAGAGGCTCAAGCCAGGTGTTCTTCCGTGTGTTTATTTATTTATTTCATCTTCCAGATGAAATTTTGATTCACTACTAGTTCACTCACTTTTGGTCACTTTTCTCAAGGCATTTTGATGCCCTCTGACAGTGTCGAACAGCTGCTCATTTCTCCCCGACCGTAAGAGCTAGGTTTATTCTAAAATCATCTTGAGCTTCGGGGAAGTCCTTGGATCGTGAATATGTAGTTTTATTAAGACAGTGTGAGAAATGACAGAGTTATCGCAATTTACTAACAGCCTGTCCAGCATGGGGTTTGAATGGACGTCTATGGGAGAGATTGATGGACTTTGGTGGAAACAGCTGACTCCCATTTAATTTCAAAATGAGTTTGGGCTTCACATTTTGTTTATATGAGGCCCAAGAGTCTATGACATATTTTTCTGAAAGAAAAAAAAAAATCCGATCCAATGTACCGTTTTGCCATTATCACAGTTTGTTTGGGGATTTTTTCGAGTGGAGACTGACTGATCCTCTTGCTCCTTCTCACTCTAGATGATATCAGAAGATGATGTAACCCCTTCTGATCTAAGCACTACTGCTTGTCCATCCTTTCACCTTCAGAGTTCATTCAAACTTCAAAATGCAGCTGTATGTCTCCTTTCTTCAGGACCAAAAACCATAAGCCCATTGAGTCATGCATGTATGTGTGTCAGTGTGTGTGTGTGTGTGTGTGTGTGTGTGTGTTTATTAATGACATGGGAGCTCTGTTTTAACAAGACCCCACTCATAAAGTGCTTGGTGGCATGCTTGGTCACACTGTCCCAGCTGCATAGTTTTGCCTAAATTTGACTTCAGTTAACCCAGAATGAGGTTAGGCACATGAAGCACAAATATGTGTATGTGTATATTGTGGGTTAAAGGGACCTAATCTTCACACAGAATCTTGACCAGTAACTACAATGTTTGCTTGTTTTTAGGAGCGTGTGCAAAGCACGCATGTGTGTGTGTGTGTACTGATGAAGTAAAAGGGACCTAATCTTCACACAGAATCTCCACCATTACACACTGATGTGCTTAATTTTTGGAGTGAGTGCAAATCACGCATGTATGTGTGTGTGTGTGTTCATTAATGACATGGGAGCTCCGATTTAACAGGACCCCCACTCATAAAGTGCTTGGTGGCATCAGTCTGTTAGGGAGGGGAAGCACCACCAGGTAGATCAAGAATAAAGCTCAAGTTCAGGTGCCAGGTGAAGATCATCAGCTAATCAGGCCACACATGACTTAAACACATGAAGTCTCCTGCCATCTCCATAACTATTTCAGCATGTCATCCAGCTGAAATGCTGCTTGGGGCTGGCCTGTTTAAAAAAGATAAAGCCCAGCAGTGGTCCAACCCCCACTTTTCCAGCAGGAACCAAATGAAAGTCTGCTGTTTCTGCCAAAGTCCATCAATCTCTCCCATAGACATTAATTCAAACCTGTAATGAAGTCCCCGTGCTGGACAGGCTGTTTTCAAATCACGATAACTCTGTCATTTCTCACGCTATCTTCTTAAAATTACATATTCACAATCCAAGACTTACCTGACGCTCATGGTACTTTTATAATTAATGAAGCTATTATCGTTGCGGAGAAACGAGCAGCTGTTCGACACTGTCAGAAGGCTTCAAAATACCTTGAGAAAAGTGAGCCAAAACTGAGCCCTTAATTATCTGGAGGTCAGGTGCCAGGTACTAGTAATCAGCTAATCAAGCCACACAGGACAAAAACACATCGTCACCAAACATCTCCTCACATCTGGTTTCATTATATTTTGTTTTGGTTATATTTTACCTTCGTTAGTCCAAAAACGTGATGTGTTAATGTGTTTAGTGATGTCCTCCTGACAAAGATTCAAACTTACTGCTTCTGTGTTACTGACAGTAGGTTACCTTGAAAATAGACACAGGCATGACCTTATCTTAAAGACACAGACACATAAGCTGTGAGCTTCTTTGGCCTTGTGTTTGTGCTTGTGTAACAGACATAGGGAAGATGAAACAAAAGCGCGCATGTGTGACGTCTTTAACCCTTACACCTGTAATGTTACCTAAAATCACAGGGAGGGCCATCATCCACACATCAAGAGGAGAACTGAAAATCAGGTGCAAGGTGATGGGCATCAGCCAATCAGGCCACATACTCCACACAGACGAATCCATATCAAGCAACGCTGCTACGTGTGATGTAACTGTTGCTAGCTACTAGGGCTAACAGCTAACGGATTTTAACTGTTATTTGCCCTTGTTAGCTATTAGCTGTAGCAGCAACAGACCAATCCATATTAAGCAACACTGCTAGGTATGATGTAGCATACATAGCGGATAATGGCTAACAACATTTATACAGGTAACAATTAATGACTAAATGAGAGCCAGCTGTTTCTGCCAAAGTCCATCAATCCCACGTCCATTCAAACCTGACATCAAGGCTGAATCCCAAACCGACCCTACACACTACCCCTACACTAACGAGTGTCACCCCAAAATTAAGTCACACTCGTAGATATGGAGGGCACTTCCACTGGGGGGGGGGGGAGGGTACGTAAATATGACGGGCAGGAATGGGAGGCCCTCTTCACTTCCCCGGAAAACACAAAACCTTGTGGCCTTGGCAACAGAAAGATGCCCCGTGTATGGCTGTTGGCCGTTACGTTGTGGCAATGATTGACAGGACAGGAGTTTTAGACTACTTCATATTATTTAAGTGATTCCACATGGCTTTCAATCTGATTACCATCTGACAATTCCAATTAAAGAAATGAATCATGCTGGCAGTTGTGCTCACATTTTATGGTGCCAGGGCTGCACAATCATATCAAACGTCAGAAAAGAGTACGATTTGCTTGTTTCGTTGAAATCTTTCAATACCACGGTTTATGTGATTTTTTGTCAGTGTGAAAAAGGTGTGGGGAACATTTGGACACATGCGGCACTTACATTTATGTTGTTTCCTCTCCCATTTAGACGTTGCACTTCCTGCAAATGTCGTTGAAAGCCTGCATCGATGCAGACTCGCTGTTTAAGGGCTGGACGGTCCTCTCCCCCTCCGCACTACGTGGTTTGGGATAGCCCTTAATATGGTGGACCCTCTGCGAGGACTTATAAAGTGTTTGTGGACATTAGTCAGGGAAAACACCACCAGGTAGATCAAGAATACAGCTCAAGGTCAGGTGCCAGGTGATGATCATCAGCTAATCAGGCCACACATGACTTAAACACAAGAATGAAGTCTCCTGCTGTATCCATAACTATTTCAGCATGTCATCCAGCTGAAATGCTGCTTGAGGCTGCCCTGTATTAAAAAAATAAAGCCCGGCAGCAGCTGGAGCCCCATTCATGATTCCTGTGAGAATTGTGTAGTTTACATAGCTGAAATTCTGCTGTCCTTCACTTTTTTTCTTTATAAGAAAAAAAGTAAATTGTATGATAACAGCTTCAACCAGTTTTTATCCATTCTGTTTACG